>JAYESA010000004.1:220841520-220906520 GCA_036927795.1 Iris macrosiphon | reverse complement strand
CCGGTTCGGATCGCCAGTTGCTCAGGACGTCAGGCGAGTACATTCTCTGATAGTTTTCATTATCTGATGATTATTATGATTCAGCTTCTAGTATAGTATCATATGATTATTCTGGCACAACACGGGACACTGACTGGTATTTCTGGATTCATTTACTTGCGACACGTACATTTTATGTTTCTGGCCTCTATTCTGGAATTACTACTGGCATCACCTACAGGCATCACTCATGTTCAGGCTGGACTCATCTTGATTTGCGTGTCGGGTCTTGGATCCACTTGTATTAGTCGGGGCGGAGAAATACTCGAGTAGAAATGTAAACATTTCC
Organism: Iris macrosiphon; assembly: GCA_036927795.1. Classification (NCBI taxonomy): domain Eukaryota; kingdom Viridiplantae; phylum Streptophyta; class Magnoliopsida; order Asparagales; family Iridaceae; genus Iris; species Iris macrosiphon. The sequence continues at coordinate 220,906,192 of JAYESA010000004.1, read as the reverse complement.
ATCTGGAATCATCAGGCATCACTCCCTCTGGTCTAATCTGGAATGATAGCAGCCGCGCACCCAGTGCGCGGTGAGCTGTACTTACCCCTAGCCGTTTACATGTCGAAACAAGTATTTCAAAGACACCGAGTTCATTCTTTATAGTCTGAACTCTCATGCATTTCTTGACTTGTCTCACTTACATGTTTCTGGACTTGACTCACTACATGTATTTCATCTGGACTCACTACACGTTCATGTGCACAGACTTACTCTTAGTTTAGATTTCTTGTATCTTACAGTTATTACTATCTTGTTTCTGATATTCCTGCATCTTTACCTTTATGCACCAGTGATTTATATATTTCTTGTTTCATACTTGCTTCACTCTTCTTGCTACTTGCTATAACTGTTTTATAGTTTTTATCATTTAAATGGAACTGCTGTTAGAGATGTACTTGCTCCAGTCCTGACTGGACATATTTTTCAGAGTATCCGGAGGAGTGGTGTCCGACGTTTTATAGACCTGAGCCTGTCGATGGTGCAGACAGGGACCCTCTAGTTTAGGAGTGATTTTCGGGTTGGTAGCCGGGATCACTGAGACCTTGTTGTTGTTTTTATTAGCTTTAGCACCGGATTTGTCTCCGGTTTTGGATTGAGACCTTGTATTGTATATTATTTTGGATATTGTTGTATTATTATTTGATGTTGTGGTTGTTGTAGTAGTTGTAGTAGTTGTTGTTGGTTAGACTTTATAGTTGTTAGTCTTCTTTGTCATCTTATCGTGCTTAGACTCGTGATTGAGTACTTGAGATTATCATTATGATATTGCTCCTCCGTTTAGAGTTGAGATCTTGACAGGTTTATATTGTTTCTGTGGTTGCCCTCCTTTTGGAGAGGTTATGGCCAATTTTTGTGTGAGATTATTATCTAGATAGTTGACCTAGACAGCGTTCTACCGCCGATGCTGCGGCGTAGGCTGGACGTACCCACGACTCATGCCCAATTTTTCGGGTGCGGGTCGTGACACATTTTTGGTGGTGGCCCCATGCAGGTCTTGATTCGCAATTAGTGCGATGTCGTAGTGGTACAATAACTTAGTTGTACTGCTGCGAGCCTGCTATAGGATCTAGGATCTAGGATCTAGGATGAGTGTGTACTCAATTACGACTAGGAACAATTCCGATCTAATTATTCTGAAATTGATTTCTTTTGAAATATTACTGTCCTTCTTTGATGATATCGCATCTTGCACCATATTAACTTCTTTTAATCTGTGTTCAGGATGCCTCCAAAGACACGATCCCATAGTACCGTTCCAGCAGTTGCCACTGAGAGGTCTGCTACCTCTCGTCCAGCTCGTATTCAGGCAGCTGCTACCGCTCCACTTACCACTCCTGCGGTTGAGGGAGCATCTGCTTCTCTCGGGGATCCTCCTTCACCTATCGATCCGAGGACTACCCCAGTCGTTCCGGTGGTTCCTCCACCACTTCCTGCTCCAGTAGATGCCGCGCAGTTGTTTGCGTTCTTCAGGAAGATGATGGACGCGCAGCACCGTCAGGTGGATGTGATGAGGCTGGGTATTGAGAACGCCCACCAGGTGGCCATGACAGCAGTGGATAGGGTGGCACAGATTCAGCCACAGGCAGATCAGATTCAGCATCTGAGGCCGGGCAGTATTATTGACTTCCAGAGGATGCGGCCCAAGGAGTTCCGTGGTACAGAAGGGATCATGTACACGGATGACTGGATAGAGCAGATCGAGGGGATCTTCAGGTTGGCGCAGATTCTAGACAGTATGCAGATAGAGGCAGCGGACAGTCAGATGTTCGACCTTGCTTTGACGTGGTATCGTACAGATACGAGGATTGCAGCGCCAGGGCTTACTTGGGAGGCTTTCAAGAGGCTTTTTAAGGAGAAGTTTTTCCCAGATGTGGCGCTCAGTGCTTTGGAGAGCCAGTTCGAGGCACTCGTCCAAGGGAGCATGACGGTGGATGAGAATGCAACAGAGTTCTGCCGTCTGGGCAGATTTGTGGATGGCTTGAGTGAGGCAGCAAAGGCGAGGAAGTTTCGCAAGGGCTTGGTTATGGCGGTCAAGTCTTTGACCAGGAGCGACCGCGAGATGACTTTCGAGCAGATAGTAGGAGATGCTCAGAGAGCAGAGGATGACTTGGAGCTCAAGTCCAAGATAGGTAGGGATGATTCAGGCTGTGCGAGTGGTAGTGCGGGACCAGCTAAGCGTCCCTATGTGCAGAAGATAGCGCAACAGGGTCAGGATCAGAGGGTGCCCACTTGTGCCTACTGCAGGAAGGCAGGACACACCTGGGATATTTGTAGGAGGAGGCTGAAGGTGTGTTTGTTCTGTGGATCCGCTGCTCACCAGATGCGAGATTGCTCCACTGCACCTCCATTGGGTGGAGCACAGAATCAGAGAGTTGGAGCTAGGCCACTTGTGGCACAGTATCATGCCCCGCACCAGCAGAGGAATACACCCCAGCAGGGCAGGTCTTATGCATTGACGGTCGAGGAGGCCGATGCTACGGGTGTCGGGTTAGCAGGTCTGTCTCTTTGTTCTTCTTCCTGTCCTTTTCCATTCCTTGTGGTATGCTTCATTAGTACCGGTTAGACTTTTCTTTGTGCTGTGGTAGATAGTGTAGTGACCCTGATTGAGACTGTGATAACACGACCAGTAGGACCCTGATCTTGTATGCTGTATAGGTAGAATTTCTTGACTGTGATTGTTGGGGGTTTGACCTAGAGAGAGTGATTGACTTTAAATTTCGAGGACGAAATTTTCTAAGGAGGATAGGCTTGTCACCACCCCATTTCCAGAGCCGGGTATTTTTTTTATTTTAATTTAGTTAATTGTGCATTATTTATAATTAATTTTATTTATAATTAATTATTGATTGTGTTATATTTTTTATTGTTTGTTTTAGGATTTTGGCTAGCCTGGACCCATGTCAGACCTTAGTGGACCTATGTCCGACCCAGCCTACACCCTTGTGAGAATTATTTTGGGGCTTAGGAATATTTATTTTATTTTTAGAAGGTTAGTGGGAGAGATTTGGAGCTAGTTTGAGTGCTTTTGGAACCCGAAACCCGAAACCAAGTGAGTAGGGGCATTTTGGGAATTTGGAAACTTGTAAAACCCTTTTTTATGTGCTTGGCCGACCATTCAGCCCCCATTCCCACCCGTAAGCAGCAAGGAGCAGCCCCTCTCTCCCCCTTTGTTCATTCCACTTCTTCTTCTTCTTCTTCTTCTTCTTCTTCTTCTTCACATTCTACTTCTTCTTTCTTCTTCTTTCTTCTCCAAAGTAAGCTTTTCTTCCTTTTTCTTCCTTCTTTCTTCTATTTCTTCTTCTTTATGCTAGCCCTAACCTTGTATTTTCCCTAACCTAGGTGGGTAGAGCCTAGATTTGGTATTGGAGCTTGGATTTGAGGCTTGGAGCTTGAGGGAGGTGGATTTGGAGCATTCTTGAGACTTTGGCTTGGGATTCCAACTCCCAAGAGGTAAACCTAAATTTTTCCCCTTGTAATTATTTTTATATAGTGTAATTAATATTTTAGAACCTTCCTAGACCCTTAGGCTACCCGTGGGAGAAAGTAGGAACTAGTTTGGTTGGGTTTAGAGACTTTAACACTAGGTTTTGTGTCAATTTCGGGTGGAATCCGAATTTGGCCCAATTTTGGGTGATGCCCTAGGTTAGACAGACCTAGGTAGACATTGTCGGGTGCGGGTATTGTGTGAGATTATTATCTAGATAGTTGACCTAGACAGCGTTCTACCGCCGATGCTGCGGCGTAGGCTGGACGTACCCATGACTCATGCCCGATTTTCTGGGTGCGGGTTATGACATCTTATATTCTAGTTTGGTAGTAGATTTGTCTCCACCCAACTACTTATTCTTATCAAGCATTTTATACTTGATTCAGTTATATAGTTGATTGGTTATTTGATTCTGTGGATGAGATCTAGTTATGCCCTGTGACTTATGACATAAATCTATACCACTTATGAATTGTTATTCATAATACAGCGTACGTATGTGTTATGGTTTCCATATATTGGAGTTGTCATATACATACGGCTGACATGCTTACGTATTCCTGGTCCTACGTATTTTGGGACTGGGGCCTGACACTCCAATCGACTGAGCAATTATCTCTGGATCAAGCATCTGCCTTTCGCCAATGTCATCCCAAGCTAACGGTGATCTGCATCTCCTACCATACCTCGAAGGGTGCCATCTAAATGCTCGCCTGTAAGCTTTTGTTATGGGATAACTCTACTAAATATAAGTGATCCTCCCAAGATCCACCGAAGTCAAGTGTACAAGCTCGAAGCATATCCTCCGAAGTCTGAATAGTACGGTCCGACTGTTCGTCTGTTTGCGGATGGTAGGATGAACTGAACTTCAACCTAATACCCAGACTCTGTTATAGGCTCTTCCAGAAATGAGACATGAATTGCGAATCTCTATCTGAGACTATGCTAACTAGTATGCCATGCAATCTGACTATTAGCCTCATGTACATCTTAGCTAGCTACTCTGTAGATTGGCCCACTATGAAAGAAAGAAAGTGAGTAAAGTTCGTGAGTCAATCTACTATAACCCATATAGCATCTCTACCAGATGGGGATCTAGGAAGACAGGTTATAAAGTTTATAGTAGTATGGTCCCACTTCCATTCCGAAATCGGTAAAAGATGAAGTAGTCTGGTCGGTCATTGATGCTCAGCCTTAACCTGCTTACAGACTAAACACCAAAAAATGAATCGAGCTATCACCCTCTTCATACCATTCCACCAGAAGTGCTGACGAATATCATGATACATCTTCGTCCCTCCAGGATGCACTGAGTACTGAGAACTGTGGGCCTCTAACATAATCTCCTGTCGGATATCTTCTCTAGACATACAAAGTTGACTCCCAAACTATAGAGTCCCATCCTCATGAATGCTTAACTCTGGTCTGCATCCTGACTCATTGTCACGCCCCAGTCCCAAAATACGTAGGACTAGTTATACGTAGCATGCTAGCGTATGTATATGACAACTCCAATATGCTAGAAAAATTATAACATACACGTACGCTATAATATGAATATTAATTCACAAGTGGAACATATATTGTCAACACAAGTCACAGGCATATATATCTCATCCACAAGCATAAGTAAATGAATATCAAATAAATAGCTAAATGTCTCAGGTACGAAGTATCAAAAGAATAATAGTCGGGTAGAGACAAATCCACTACCTATCGACTATATCAAAAACTAAAATGATAGAGGATATCAAAATCCCAATATAAAATAAAATGTCCACTAAGAAAAGAAATATCAACTAAAGATCCATCATCAATAAAGTAATCATGGATACTCAGAGGGTAAGACCTCCTCAACAGAGAATGATGCGTCAGGTCCCAGTCCATACTCTTGTGGATAATCCTGCTCGTCTATACCTGGAAAAGGACTAGGTCCTCAGAGGGACGTAATAAGATACATAGAAATATGCCAATAATGTACTGAAAGTAAACATTAAAATTGTCTCCTAACCGTCTATGTGAAATGCACTTTTGAAAATAACTTTCCAACGTATGGGCTATCTGGCTAAAAATGGGATTGGTACGATTCTCTCGGAGAGTCAGGGGCCTAAAAAGCGTAACATCTTTCGATGATCAGAGGCCGCCTATAAATAATATAATATAAGGGTCATCTAACCACGCATCTCCGACGGAGCGTACGAATTACCAAAGGGAAAGTATAAAGGATCCCATATGCCTACTTGTTGTTCTCCCCACCTGTCACGCCCCAGTCCCAAAATACGTAGGACCAGGAATACGTAAGCATGTCAGCCGTATGTATATGACAACTCTAATATATAGATACCATAATAGACACGTATGCTTTAATATGAATATTAACTCACATGTGGTATATATATTGTCACAAGTCACAGGATATAACTAGATCTCATCTACAGAATCAAATAACCAATCAACTATATAACTGAATCAAGTATAAAATGCTTGATAAGAACAAATAGTTGGGTAGAGACAAATTCACTACCAAACTAGAATATAAGAGGAACAAAAATAAGTACATCTAATGAACAATGAGACTCGAAGAGAGATCTCCTCGAAAGATAATGGAGTAGCAAGTCCTGATCCGTGCTCCTGCGAATAGTCATGATCGTCTACACCTAGAAAGGGACCAGGTCCTCAGAGGGACATAACAAGATACATAGAAGCATGTCAATTGAATACAGTAAAACATGCATAATAGACAGAAAATATATAAGTACGCTGTACCAGACAATCTATATGAATATGCATAATGAGGATAACTTTTCGATGTATGGGCATGGGTAGGATACCCTATCTATATCATAACTCACACACACATCCATGAACATCAGAAGCCATCATATCTCAAGGGTAGTGATCATCGCGATACCAGAAATTGACATACCTCGAGGATAGCGACCAGTGCGATACAACTATCGTAGTGCATGCTAGTTACTACGGATTACCAGAGTGGATATAGCCCATACGCCTACTGATTGTCCTCCCCTCCCATGATACTATATGTCAAGTGTGTGTCAACATATATATAGTATATAATTATGACTGAAAGAAAACACATATAATGAATATATAAAAATATAAAAACCATGCAAAGTACTATAAGCAATTTGGCAAGGTATCTTGCCTGGCAAGAAAGCTGCGAAGTATAAGCGTCCAGATATCAAGCACAAGGGATCAGAACTATGGCATCAGAATGAACGTCTTCGGATGCTGAAATAAATATCACCAACATTTCCAGAATAAGTGAGATAGTCAAAAAAAGTCTACCCTTTCGTCCAATTTGGATACAGGGGCAAAACGGTAATTTTGGGTCAAAGCGGGGTCCACATATGGCCCACTTTGCACCAAAATATGTGCCAGAGGTAAAGGTCTCTAAATGGAACAAATTATAGGTCAAACAAATTCTAAACGTCGATATAAACTCAACGGTATGTCCAATTTTGGATTCCGATGAGCCGATCACAAATTCGCCCTTCAAGTCAATCTGTGGGGCCCGCAAATAGGTGGCTTGGTCAACTATCTCAGAATCGCGTAAAACTTGTGTCACAGGACTAGCGTGATACCATGAATCCAATGGCATAAGTTTTATCGCATTCTGATGAGCGTACATAAAATGGGATGGTGTTTGCAAAAATTACGATACGAGAATATTTTGCGGATACGGGTTGATTCCGACGCACACACACGTCCGAATCAACTTTCACGAAAGCCCATACATCAGGACATAAAATACACGCATTTCAGTGTAATTGGTATGCGACGAGTTGGTCTCGTTTGGTGGGGCGCACTCCGTATCACAAATTCTAATATTTTAAAAACAAGTTTTTTTGATATTTCTACTTGATTTATCTCTGGTTCTAACACAAAATAAAATAAACTAATTATCAGGGAATGATCTTGGTTATATAGGCTTTACATAGAAAAAACTATATTTCAATTTGGATGTCTATGTTGGAAGATATCAGCCTCTAAACATAGGTCGTTGGGGCAGTTCGTAGTAGTTTAAAATTTTGGTTTTCTTCCAATTTGGCTTCGATTTCTACCTAGTGTTTAATGTTGTACGAATGAAACTAATTAATGGGGTTCAGATAGGGATAGGTTGTGATCATACCGGCAAAGACAGATCTGAAAACGATCTAGAGACGAGACAGAAAATGACGCGTGAAGTAGGGGTCGTTGTTGCCCGTAGTTGTTGCGGTTGCTGTTCACGACTGACACTACGGCTCTCCGGCGGCCGCGCGGGGTGCAAAAGTAGGAGGTCGGCGCTGGGGTTCAGGCGTCAGAGGTTAGGGTTAGGGTTAAAATCCTATATATATATATATATATATATATATATATATAGGTGAAGCGGGGGTGAGATGGGTCGGGGTCGCGGGTCACCTGTCCGCGGGGTTGGGGATAGCAGCGGGCTGTGTAGTTGTGGGTTAGGGGTTGGGCTTAGGCTTAGAAATTAGCTTAAGGATTTAAGATTAGGTTTAAGGGTTTTAGTTTTAAGGTTTTCTTTTATTTTTTTTTCCTTTAATTACTCTCTTATTTAATACTATATATATTTATATATATATATGTATATAAGGTATAAAAATCCAAGAAAAAAACACTTTTTTACAAAAATAAATTCTAAAAACCTATCACTCTTATACAAGGATTCCTAAAATAAAATAAATAAAAATAATAGTTTTGTCCAAAAATTCTATATGAGTATTTACCCAGGTAATTAAATCAATACATTTTATTTTCTAATTAACTAAAAAATAATATAAATAAATTCAATGATTAATTAAATAAATATAATATTTAAATTAGGGGATTTTATATTCTACCAAACTTACAATAATTTTGTCCTCAAAATTAACACTAACCCATATTCGTAATAAATTACTATAGCTATTAACACTCATTGCTAGCTTGCAGCGCTTCCTAAAAGGTTTTGGTCAGGCATCCTAACATTTTTCTCTCTTATTGTTTGTACACCATTCATTTATCCTCTAACTCATCTACACTACCCAACTTATAAGAATTCTACTAGTAGTCAAAGTCTTTTGAGGCTATTGTCTAGGTTGTAAGGCGAGTTTAATCATTGGGTCGAGAATTTTGGGATACTTTTCTGAAAACTCATAACCATATTTTTTTTCTCTGTAACCGTCAAGTATCATAGCCTAATACTGCCACGCCACCTGGCCAGTATGTCTGCAAATAATTTGACTACTCTACTATAATCGTCTAGTTGCAGTTGTCGCTACCTTGCCAGTGATTTGTCATAGTCATCAGTTCATAACAAGTGCCTTCAACTCTTTCCTAAGCTTAGTCTAAGTTTTAGGGCAACAATTAAGGTATTGACTAACTTTATAAAACTATTAAAAGTATGAACTATTTCAACAATCCAACTAATTTTCTGTTAGACTAAAGGATGCTACTCATGGTTTAAAAATAACAAGAGAATACAGATATTGTTATAGTGCATATACATAAGGGTTATCATTATGAACTCATCTTTTAGTTATTAATCATTACTAACCCGGTTATGTTTTAACTACAAAATAAGGGTGAGGTTGAAGTAAATCAAACAATTCATGATGGCACGAAAAGATGCAACTATGATAGAAAGAATTAAGCATGGGACAATGAATGGATATGGAAGAGAAGATGAGCAACCGAAGGGGAGGAGATGGTGATAGGAAGAAGAATACTACTACTGCTACTCGTGTCATCCATTAGCATCGTGCGTATGCCATCTAGTTAAAATATCAACATATCCTCAAAAAATTTAACACCAAATATATCATATTGTGATATGCCCTTAATCACAGAAGATAGTCACAAAGTAATGTAATTGGCCTATGGGGTATATCTAATACTCTCCGTGTATTAAACTTATACCAAGCACGAACGTTCGTCTTTCTGAAATAGGGGAAGACGAAAAACAATAATAAAGAATTTAAGGAGAAGGTGATAGAATACAAGTACGGGGTTTAAGACGATTTAAAGAATTCAAAAAGAGAGTTGTCAGGGCAGTTGTGGATTGAAATCTTTTTTTGGTAAATTCCTATTTGCATGCTCATGTCAGTACAGTTATCTAACCGATAAGATATGCTCGGACATATCCAATGGGCGAGTATATTTGTCTAACATGTTGAGTCAACTATATCTCAATCCACGTAAAGTAGTCATGCGAAGAGCGAACCAAGTGCATTAAGGTTGATCAGACCGTAATACACTGATTCTGATTTAGACAATATATTAGTAGGCGTCCCCAATAACACATATGTCATGAACAAGCTCGATAAAAAATAAGCTTGCAAAACTAGGCTATAAAATATCAACATAAGCGAAGGTAGTCCAGAAAATATAAGTACGCTGGATTATGATGGAGGAAGGTACAGAATAATTTAAGTACATCAAGAAGACCGGTGTTGTGCCTCTACAGTTGCCATACTAACTTATTGTCTAAGTCCAGAGTCAACCAAATAGGGGTATGGGCCTCTTAGTTCTGCAGTCTGGATAAAAACTATCTTCTTATGCAAGCCTATAGTTGTGTCATTCAATTACACTTCATTAATGGGTCAAAAGGACTATGTGATACTAGGTTATGAGGCATACTACCCGACTTACAAGAATTTAACTAATAGTATTATTGAATAATAGAGCGTATATACCTAGTACCAGTCATCTTCCTAATCCCTATCAAGCAGGAAAGAAAAGATAAGATTAACGTTGTGAAAGGATCAAGCAAGATGCAATACAAGCTATCAAATAAGAGTGCGAAATAAAATCAAAGGAGGTGATTAAATAAGTGAGTGAGATCCTATATTCTAATCCTATGTGCAGGATTGCTCAGTATAGTAACATAACCGAGACAATATGCTCTCGACCTGCATGGGCGACCGTAAAAATATGTCATATTCCAGTCCCAAAATACGTAGGACCAGGAATACGTAAGCATGTTAGTCGTATGCATATGGCAACTCCAATATATGGATACCATAATACACACGTACGCTGTAATATGAATATTAACTCACATATGGTATATATATTGTCACAAGTCATAGGGCATAACTAGATCTCATCCACAGAATCAAATAACCAATCAACTATATAACTGAATCAAGTATAAAATGCTTGATAAGAACAAATAGTTGGGTGGAGACAAATCCACTACCAAACTAGAATATAAGAGGAACAAAAATAAGTACATCTAATGAATAATGAGACTCGAAGAGAGACATCCTTGAAAGAGAATGGAGTAGCAAGTCCTGATCCGTGCTCCTGCGAATAGTAATGATCGTCTACACCTGGAAAGGGACCAGGTCCTCAGAGAGACGTAACAAGATACATAGAAGCATGCCAATTGAATACAGTAAAATATGCATAATAGACAGAAAATATATAAGTACGCTTTAACAGATAATCTATATGAATATGCATAATGAGGATAAATTTTTGATTTATAGGCATGGGTAGGCTACTCTATCTATCTCACAACTCACACACACGTCCATGAATATCAGAAGCCGTCATACCTCGAGGGTAGCGACCATCGCGACACCAGAAATTGACATACCTCAAGGATAGCCACCAGCGCGACATAACTACAGTAGTGCGTGCTAGTTACTACGGGTTACCAGAGTGGATATAGCCCATACGCCTAACGATTGTCCTCCCCTCCTATGATACTATATGTCAAGTGTGTGTCAACATATATATAGTATACAATTATGACTGAAAAAAAATACATATATAATGAATATATAAAAATATGATAAGTATGCAAAGTACTGTAAGCAATTTGGCAAGGTATCTTGCCTGGCAAGAAAGCTGCGAAGTGTAAGCGTCCAGACGTCAAGCACAAGGGATCAGAACTGTGGCATCAGAATGAACGACTCCGGATGCTGAAATAAATATTACCAACATTCTCAGAATAAGCGAGTTAGTCAACAAATTCTACCATTTCGTCCAATTTGGACACAAGGGCAAAACGATAATTTCGGGTCAAAGCGGGGTCCACATGTGGCCCACTTTGCACCGAAATGCGTGCCAGAGGAAAAGTTCTCTAAATGGGACAAAGTTTAGGTCAAATAAATTTTAAACGTCGATACAAACTCAATGGTATATCCAATTTTAGATTCCGGTGAGTCGATCACAAATTTGCCCTTCAAGTCAACCCGTAGAGCCCACGAATTGGCAGCTTGGTCAACTATCTCAGAATTATATGAAACTTGGGTCACAGGATCAGCGTGATATCACAAATCCAATGGCACAAGTTTCGTCGCATTCTGACTAGCGTACACAAAATGGGATGGTATTTTACAAAAGTTGTAATACAGGAGCTTTTTGCGGATACGGGTTGATTCCGACGCGCACACACGTCCGAATCAACTTTCGTGAAGGCCCACACATCAGGACATGCCATACGCGTCTTTCGGTACAATTGGTACGTGACGAGGCGGTCCTGTTTGGCGGGGCGCACTCCGTATCACAAATTCTAATATTTTAAAAACAAGTTTTTCTCAGATTTTTACTTGATTTATCTCTGGTTCTAACAGAAAATAAAATAAACTAATTAACAGAGAATGATCTTGGTTATATAGGCTTTACATAGCAAAAAGTATATTTTAATTTGGATGTCTATGTTGGAAGACATCAGCCTCTAAACATAGGTCGTTGGGGCAGTTCGTAATAGTTTAAAAATATGGTTTTCTTCCAATTTGGCTTCGATTTCTACCTAGTGTTTAACCCTGTACGAATGAAACTAATTAATGGAATTTAGAGAGGGATAGGTTGTGATCATACCGGCGAAGACGGATCCAAAAATGATTGAGAGACGAGATGAAAATTGACGCGTGAAGTAGGGGTCGTCTCTGCCCGTAGCTGCTGCGGTTGCTGTTCGTGACTGACGTTGTGGCTCTCCGGCGGTGGTGCGGGGTACAGAAGTCGGAGGTCGGCGCTGGGGTTTAGGCGTCAGAGATTAGGGTTAGGATTAAAATCCTATATATATATAAATATATATATATATATATATATATATATATATATAGGTGAAGCGGGGGTGAGATGGGTCGGGGTCGAGGGTCGCCTATTCGCGGGGTTGGGGATAGCAGCGGGCTGTGTAGTTGTGGGTTAGTGGTTGGGCTTAGGCTTAGGAATTAGCTTAAGGATTTAAGATTAGGTTTAAGGGTTTTAGTTTTAAGGTTTTCTTTGATTTCTTTTTCCTTTAATTACTCTCTTATTTATTACTATATATATATATATATATATATATATATATATATATATATATATATATATATAAAAGGTATAAAAATCCAAGAAAAAAATACTTATTCACAAAAATAAATTCTAAAAACTTATCACTCTTCTACAAGGATTCCTAAAATAAATTAAATAAAAATAATAGTTTTGTCCAAAAATTCTAGATGAGTATTTACCCAGGTAATTAAATCAATATATTTTATTTTCTAATTAACTAAGAAATAATATAAATAAATTCAATGATTAATTAAATAAATATAATATTTAAAATTAGGAGGTTTTATTCCACCCCATGCTCTACCCATGTCATATCCATGCCATGGTGATACCTCTAATAAGTGCTAAGTCTCCTAGCATGCATTTCTATCTGCAGTTATTTCCTATCCATCGCACGTCCCATACGTACAGGTGGCCAGCCTATCACGCAAGTTCGTGTCCTACATGAGACTCACAATTGTGTAACAATATGTCATAGCTAATGAAACATAAGAATGCCTCAACATCATGGGGTTGTCTCGTAACACTAGGTCGTCATGCAAAATATTAAATAAGTGACAAAAGGCGACGCAACCGTCGTTGCACCCAAGTTATTCTTGGACGCACAGTTTTATATAGAAAAGTAAAATAACTAAATGAGCAACAAAAAATATGCATACTAATAATGAATATAAATAAACAGCACAATGATAAGGTATACTTGTCTGGCAAGCAAGTTGTATAATGTAGATGTCTAGAAGATGATCCCAAGGAACCGAAAAGTAGGGGCTCTGAATAAGCGACTCCGGATACTGAAATAAATATCACCAACATCTCTGAAATCAGTGTGATAGGCAGAATACTCTACCCTTTCGTCAAATTTGGAAACAGGGACAAAACAGTTATTTTGGGTCAAAGCGGGGTCCACATGTGGCCCACTTTGTACTGAAATGCGTGTCAGGATCAAATATCACTAAATTGGATAAATAATAGGTCAAAAAAATCCTAAACGATGATACGAACTCAATGATATTTCCAATTTTGGATTCTGGTGAGCTGATCACAATTTTGCCCGTCAAGTCAACTGTGGGTCCCGTGAATAGGCAGCTCGGTCAACTATCTCGGATTCACGTAAAACTTGTATCACAGGACCAGAGTGCTACCAAAAATCTAATGGCGCAAGTTTTGTCGCATTCCGATGAGCGTGCACCAACTAATGAGAAATTTGCAAAACTTCGATACTGGAAAACTTTTACAGATACGGGTTGATTCAAACGCGCACACACGACCGAATAAACTTCTGCGAAAGCTCGCACGTCCGAAAAATACTATACGCACCTTTTTATGCAACTGGTACATGACGTGGTGGTCCGGTTTGTCGGGACGTACTTCATATCACAAGTTTTCTTAGATTTTGAAGGTTATTTTTATGATTTTTAAGCTAAATTTTAGCACGGAAATAATGAGCATATAGGTATAAACAATACATCGTTTTAATATCGTATATGTTGTCTCTAGGTCTGCGCAATTAGATTCCAGGTTCGTCAAATATTTTGGAAGAAACTAGCCTTCCAATATGGCCTCATGGATTGATTTACAAGTGTTCTGCTCTGCATGAAAACTCAGACGTTTCAGAAAGTTTCGGTTGAATTTAAAACATAAATATGATTGTTCGAATAAAACTACTTGAAGTCATTCAAAGATGTTTATATTGTTATTAAACCTAAGTAATTGGATCAAAAATTGGTGAAGCAGGTACGGAGAATTAGGAGGGAAAATATGGGTACCTAGACTGTTGGTTCTAACGAGCGAACCGGGGTCGTAGTTGGCGATTTTTGCGGTCGTCGACGGTGGCGGGTCTGGCTGCAGTCACAGGGTCGCGCGACGGTCGTGAGGCGTTGGCGAGGTGTTTTTCTGGAGACGGTGCTTGTTGATTAAAGTTATGTTTCGTTTTCGGTTGTCATATATATATATATATATATATATATATTATGTGTGGGGGGGTAGAGATCGAGGGGGAGTATTAGTCCGAGTCGGGTCACGTTAAGGGGGGTTTGTTTGCTGCTGTAGGTTATTGTTGTTGTAGTATTTTGTATTTTGGTTTGTATTATATTTTTTATTTTTTTTTCTTTTTTTTTCTTTTCATTTTCTTTCTTTTATTTATTTATTTATTTATTTATTATTATTATTATTATTATTATCATTATTATTATTATTATTATTATTATTATTATTATTATTATTACTATAAATTAATTGTCTTATTATATTTTAATTACTACTATTATTATTATTATTATGAATTATTGGTACGTCGTCCGTAAAACGTATTATTATTCCTATATATATATATATATATATATATATCCTAGAAAATTAGGGGAGATTACATTCTACCAAACTTATATGAATTTTGTCCTCAAAATTAAAGCTAACGCACGATAAAGAAACGAGAATATTATACGGTTGGAAAGAACAAAGTAAGATCATACCTTGATCTTCGAACATATACGGAAAATATTTGCGCATGTCATCATCGTGCTCCCAAGTGGATTCTCCTAGCGAGTGATGTTTCCATGCCACACAGACCAAGGTAATATACTGATTTCTCAACACCTTCTCCTGACGATCAAGAATCTCTACTGGTTGCTCTTGGTATGACAAGCTCGGCCCAATGGTGATCTCGGAGTGATCGAGTACATGACTGTTATCTTCCACATATCGCGTAATTTGCGACACATGGAATACATCATGCACCCCCTCAAGTGAAGGTGGTAGTGCCAGTCGATACGCAACTTATCCAACTAGCTCCAACATATCAAACGGTCCAATATACCTTTGACTAAACTTGCGCCGTCCCCCGAAGCAAATAGTGCCTCTAGTGGGTGATATCCTCAAGAAGACATGATCGCCTTCCTTAAAATCCAAAGGACGACGATGAAGATTTGCCCACTTCTTGTCTGTCTTGCGCTGCTCGCAAGTGCCCTTATATCCTCTTCACCATATCTATAGTGCTGACAACCAATTCTAGCCCCGAGATATAACATTCTCCCACGTTACTCCAACGCACGGGAGACCTGCACTTTCTTTCATACAAAGCTTCAAACGGAGCCATTTGGATGCACACTTGATAGATATTGTTGTAGGAAAACTCCATAAGATGTAGGTGGTCCTCCCATGATCCTCCAAAGTCCAGCATGCATGCTCTCAGCATATCCTCCAGCGTCTGAATAGTACGCTCAGACTGCTCGTCTGTTTGCAGATGATATAACGTACTGAACTTCAGACGAGTCCCAAGACTCTCATGTATGCTCCTCCAAAAGTGAGATATGAAACGCGAGTCCCTGTCTAACACAATGCTAACCGAAATATCGTATAATCTCATGATCTGCCTCATGTATAAGTCAGCCAAAGCTTCTGTAGACTGGCCAACTCGAAAAGATAAGAAATAAGCTGACTTGGTGAGTCAATCCACAATCACCAAAATAGCATCTTTTCCACTTGGACTCTTCGGGAATGTGGTGCCCCGTTCCCCCTATTTGGGGAGCACGGCTAAGAAATATAAGACGGTATCATTCGATCGGGATATATTAAAATTAGATCTTATCCTCGTTATGGATTTGCTTCTTCGAAATTGATTCCCATATTCAGTGGACCTTGCCCCCAGGATCGACTTAGCGGCAGAGTCATGAGGGACCTCTCCGCTGCATCTTTTGTTGCCTAGTTTTCATTGTCGCTTTGTTGCTTTCTTGCCTTGAGTTGGTTTTCAGATTTGCTTGCGTTTTCTTGAACGGTTTTGATAGATTTTATTATTTTTGTTCGTTGAACTGTACTTCAATTCCGAGATTGGAAAGAGTGGAAGAGATATAGATCAGCTATTCATGACAATGCAGGTGAACGAGCAGTAGGCGACGCGCGAGCGGAGTCCTGAAGCACCTCTTTCCTTCCTTTCCCTAACCAACTCGTGAGTAGCTTATATTCGATTCAGTTGGCCCTTCTTCCAAGTCTTCATATCTAAAAATCTTGTATTTTGTTTGCCTTGATCAAACGATACCAAGTAATAACTAAAAGATGTCAAGAGAAAAATAAATAGACTTGGATTATTATGCTTGTCAATCAACTTGTTAACGGTTACTTATTTGTATGCTTGTTCATTTGGAATGTTCATCATATGCATAAATACAAGTTAGAATGTATACTTCTTCTTTAAATTATGTTATGTATAGAATTCATCCTGAAATACAATAAACTGAACAAGACAACTATATCATTTTGTGTCAATATTTTGTAAGCCCGTGCGATAACCTTATGACTCATTCAAGAGTTTGTAATAGATGTTCATTATCAATAAAAAGAACTTTTTTATTTTTCAACTTTGTGTTTCAATTTATCTGCGTACTCTGAATATGTGCTCTCTATGAAAAATACCTTTAGCCTTGTGCGGTGCACAACCTAGGCCCACACGGCATCACTCCCGGGGGACGACTATCGATTCCACGAAATCGGGGCGTGACAGGGAAGCCCTTGACAAAGTCCATAGTGATGTGCTCCCACTTTCACTCAGGAATCGAAAGTGGTTACAATATCCCTGTGGTTCTCTGGTATTCAGCATTGACCTGCTGACACACCAAACATTTGGCCACAAAGCGAGCTATCTTTCTCTACATCCCATGCCACCAAAAGTGTTATCGCAAGTCGCGGTACATCTTGGTTCCTCCAAGATGAATGGAATAAATTGAGCTATGAGCCTCTGCCATGAGCACCTGTCGAAGCTCTCTATTGGGAACATAGAGACGATCACCATATCTCAATGTTCTGTTAGCATGAATACGCAATCCTGTCTGTTCTCCCACCTCGGTCCTCTCTCTCAATCACATAAATCTAGCATCCATAGGCAAAGCAGCCATGATCCTCACTACTAGAGATGATTGTACTTGTAAGTTGGCTAGTGTCCCGTCTGATCCGGGTAATACAACCTCCATGCCAAGATTTTGCAAGTCCTCCAATAACTCCCTTTGCGTTGCTAAGAATAGCGCAGTACGCTTTCTGCTTAACGCGCATGCTGCCACATTAATCTTGCGTAGGTGATAATGTAGCTCTATCTCGAAGTCCTTCATCAACTGAAGCCACCGGTGTTGTCTAATATTTAACTCCTTCTGCATGAAGACATACTTGAGGCTCTTGTGGTCAGTATAGATCTCTACTTGTTTCCCATATAAGTAATGTCTCCATAGCTTCAAGGCAAAAAAAAATGGCTGCAAGATCCAAGGCATGAGTTGGATAATTTTTCTCATGGACTCTCAACTGTCTAGATTAATACGCAATCACCTTGTCATGCTGCATCAATACGCATCTCAATCCTTTCCCTAATGCGTCCCTACAGATCACATAGCCTCCTGATCCTGATGGAATGGTCAATACTGGCGTTGTGGTCAATTGCTTCTTCAACTCCTCAAAAGAGGCTTGACACTCATCTGTCCATGTGAATTCTCAGTCCTTTCACGTCAACCGAGTCATAGGCTCCAATATCCTTGAGAAGTTTTCCACGAACCGACTGTAATATTCCACAAGTCTAAGAAAACTCCTTACCTCTGATGCCAACTTAGGAACGGGCCATGTCTCAACTGCCGAATTTTTTTCGGATCTACTGAAATACCATCTCCAGTGACGACATGCCCAAGAAATAAGACCTTATCCAAGAATAACTCACATTTGTTGAGCTTCGCATACAACTTCTCTCTCCTCAAGGTCTCTAAGACAATCCGCAAGTGCTTCTTATGCTCTTCGTATCTCTTCAAATATACGATGATATCATCTATGAAGACTACCATAAAATGGTCCAAATACTGACGGAAGACTCGATTCATCAAGTCCATAAAGGCAGTTGGAGCATTGGTGAATCTGAATGGCATGACCAAAAACTCGTAGTGTCTGTATCTCGTCCTGAATGCGGTCTTCGGAATGTCCTGCTTTCGTACCTTTACCTGGTGATATCCTTGTCACGCTCTGATTCCTGGAATCGATAGTCGTCCCCCGGGCGTGACGCCGTGCGTGCCTAGGTTGCGCATCGCATAAGGCTTAGGTATTTTTGTATAACGAGCACAAAGTTAAAACATGCAAAATTTCTCTTTATTGATAATGAACATCTTTTTACAAACTCTTGAATGAGTTAGAAGGTTGTCGCACGGGATTACAAAAGTTGACACAAAATAAGATAATTGTCTTGTACATTACATCCTTTACTAAATCTTCAAAATAAGGGACCTCTAGGCGGGACGATATTTTTTTCATGGAGCTGCATGAGTTAAGTTTGCTTGCTCCTTTGTCTTCAAAATGCTTCAAAATAAGGCACGATCAGGACGTGCCGACAGCTGGACTGGATTGGGAAGTGGCTTCATCTCCTCGCATGATCTCCTTGGTGTGGGAAACCTATTTTAACGAGGGTCAGTACATCGAAACGTACTGGTGAAGGCGAGCTAACCCAACTATACCAATCAATACGTTGTTTATATGAAGCATGCAACTTATTTGTGATCTTTCTATCTTGCCTTAGTTCATTTTACAAGCAAGCAATGATATAGAATTTACTGAAATAAAATTGCCACTGTTCGGTAATATTTATATGCCCGTCTGGCCACCTGCACAATACTTACTATGTCTGTCCCTGCCATGAAGACACAAGTTAGCTTGCACAGATTTAAATATACGAGAGAATTACTGGCATGATACCAAAATGGACGAGTTATAGTCTCAAGACGGCAGGGCGTGCAACGCAGGTGGCGAGCCCCCCCTCCTCCTGCTATACGCTATTTTCGTCGATATAGATGACTATACAGATTGTTCCGTCCGGATCGAATCGGTCCCAGTGCCCCAGCGACCGTCCACAGAAACCAGAAACCTTGTGCACAAGTTGTTCGTGATCAACGGCATCTGATATCTAGTTATCGTACAGTACGGTTTAAGGCGATACAGGCACGAGTCAAATTTTATGGCATAATTCATTTTGCATAGTCTCCCTGAGCAGCTTATTGCATAACAATGTGTGTTTCATACTTAGCATAATTTATAGAAGAAGTATGCATTTCTAACTAAAATTAAGGCATGTATAGAACATTCTAACGAACTAGCATGTAATAAGATAATCGTTCACAAGTTGATTGACAAGCATAAAGTAGTCTAATGTCTATTTCTTTTTATTTTGACATCTTTTAGTTATTACTTGGTATCGTTTGATCGGGGCAAGCAAGAATACAAGATTTTAGATGTGAAAACTTGGAAAAAGGGTCAACTGAATCGAATATAAGCCACTCACTAGTTGGTTGGAGAAGGGAAGGAAAGAGGTGCTCTAAGACTCCGCTCGCATGTCACCTACTGCTCGTTCACTTGTATTGCCACAAACAGCTGATCAATACCTTTTTCACTCTTTTTAATCTTGAAATTGAAGTGCAGTTCAACGAACAAAAATAATAAAATCCATCAAAATAGTTTAAGAAAATGCAAAAAATCTAAAAACTAAGTCAAAGCACAAAAGCAACAAAGCGACAGCAAAATCTAGGCAAAAAACTTGCAGCAGAGATGTCCCACTTGACTCTGCCGCTAACTCCATCCTGGGGGCATGGTCCGCTGAATATGGGAATCGATTCCGAAGAAGCAAATCGATAATGAGAATGAGTTCTTGTTTCAATCTACCCCGATCAAACGATATCAACTTGTATTTCTTAGTTGCGCTCCCCGAATAGGGGAAATGGGGCACCATATCCTAACCAACTAATTGGAAGTTTCGTCCATAAAACTTAGGAATAGAACCTACCACTAAGAAATAATAAAGGAAACCTTTCCCTCATCTCAGATTCATGCTCCCAAGTAGATTCTTCAACCGAATGATTTTGCCAAAGCACGCGCACGAGAGGAACCGAACGACTTCGAAGCAGCTTCTCTTTACGATCCAAGATTTGCACAGGTTGTTCAACGTAAGTCAAGTCTGCCCTTAAATCTAGTTGATCAAGATCCACTACATAACTTGGGTCGTACACGTACTTCCTAAGCTGTGAAACATGGAAGATATCGTGCACTTCGGATAGTGACGGTGGCAGGGCTATCTGATATGCGACCGAGGCTACTCGCTTTAGTATATCGAACGGACCGACAAATCTTGGGCTTAGATTTTCCTTTGCTCCAAATCTGGTGACTCCTCGCATGGGCGAGACTTTGAGAAACACCTGATCACCTTCTAAGAACTCAAGAGGACGTCGATGCATGTCTGAGTAGCATTTCTGGTGACTATGTGCTACCTTTAGCCGTTCTTGAATTAAACGAATCTTCTGGACGGTTTGCTCCACGAGCTCCGGGCCAAGAATTTACCGTTCACCAACTTCATTCTAACAGATCGATGATCTGCACTTTCTCCCATATAATGCCTCATACGACGCCATCTGAATGCTAGATTAAAAGCTATTATTGTATGCAAATTCGACTAATGGTAGATGCATGTCCTAACTCGTCTTCAAGTCCAAGGCGCAGAGTCGTAGCATATCTTCGAGGATTTGGTTGACACGTTCTTTTTGACTGTCTGTCTATGGATGGTAGGCGGAGCTGAACTTCAACTTCGTTCCCATTGCTGACTGCAGGCTTTTCCAGAAACGAGATAAGAATCGACCATCTCTATCGGAGATAATAGATAGGGGTACATCGTGGAGCCGAACGATTTTATTGAGGTAGATCTAAGCCAGGCGGTCGGCACTCCAAGTACTTTTGATAGGCAGAAAGTGAGCTGACTTGGTTAGTCGATCAACGATAACCCAGACGGCATCATTCCCTCGTTGCGTCTTAGGCAAACCAACAATGAAATCCATTGTTATGTGTTTTCATTCCCACTCCAGTATAGCGAGGTTCTGTATCTCTCCGCCCGGCCTCTGGTGCTCAGCCTTTACCCCCTGAAAGGCCATGCTTTGCGACACAAACAGTACCACATCTCGTTTTATGTCGTGCCACCAAAATATCTTAAGAAGATCTCGATACATCTTTGTGCTACCCGGATGTGTAGTATAACTAGCATAATGGGCTTCCGTGAGTATCTCTTTTATGAGGGCTACATCGTTTGGAACGCACAATCTTCCCTTCACTAGAATTATTCCATCCGTAACTATCGCAAAGTTGGTTGTCTTTCCTGCCGAGATAAGACCTTGCATCTTTTGCAGGAACAGGTCATCCTTCTGGGCGGACTTGACTTTTTCTAACAAGTCGGGTTCGAGGCGCAGCTGAGACACTTGATCCCCCTTTTTTATCTGATTATAAGAGTAATGCCCAAAGCTTCTATATCTCGATGCAGCTTGTCATCAATAGTTAGGCTTCCAACGAATACTCGACTCAGTACATCACCTACAACATTACCCTTGCCAGGGGTGTATCTGATCATCAAGTCAAGATCGCTAAGAAGTTCAAGCCAACACCGTTGTCCAAGATTTAAATCCTTTTGAGTATAGAGATATTTTAGGCTCTTATTATTAGTATAGATCTCGCATGGTACACCATAAAGGTAGTGGCGTCACAACTTCAGCCCGAACACCATCGCTGCAAGCTCTGGATCATGGGTTGGATAATTCTTCTCGTGAGGCTTCAAATGCCTCGATACGAAGGCTATCACCTTGTCCCGTTGCATTAGGACACATCCTAAACCCTTTCCTGAAGCGTCGCTATATATCTTGAAATCATCGGGTCCGTCTTGAAGGGTAAGAATTGGTGCTGAGATGAGGCGTTGCTTAAACTCCGTAAACGAAGCTTCACAGTCGTCCGTCCACGCGAACGTTACTCTCTTCCGAGTGAGCTGGGTCACCGGTGAGATGGTCCTCGCAAATTTTTTAATAAATCTTCTATAGTAACCCGCCAGACCAAGGAAACTCCGAATATCACTAGCTGACTTAGGCCTCCTCTAGTTCACGATGGCTTCTATCTTCTTTGGGTCAACTGAGATGCCCATTGCAGAAATAATATGTCCAAGAAAGGCTATGTTTTCCAACCAAAACTCGCACTTACTAAGCTTCGCTTACAACTTATTATCTCAAAGGGTTTGAAGCACTATCCGCAGGTGTCCTACATGTTCATCCCTATTCTTCGAGTACACTAAGATATCATCTATAAAAATAACCACAAATTTATCGAGAAATGGTCAGAACACACGGTTCAACAAATCCATAAAAGCAGCATGGGCGTTCATTAGTCCAAATGGCATAACAGAAAACTCGTAGTGTCCATAGTGGGTTCAAAATGCAGACTTGGGCATGTCCTCTGGATTAATCTTTAGCTGGTGGTAGCCCGAGGGAAGATCAATTTTCAAGAACACCGTTGCCCCTTACAGCTGATCAAAGAGGTCATCTATCCTGGGCAGAGGATACTTGTTTCTGATGGTGACCTTATCCAGCTCCCGGTAATCGATACAAAGTCACAAGTTTCTATCCTTTTTTTTTACGAAGAGCACAGGCGCGCCCCAAGGAGACACGCTCGGATGGATGAACCCACGATCCAGCAGTTCTTAAAGTTGGCACTTTAACTCTTTCAGTTCAGCAGGGGCCATTCTGTACGGAGCCTTGAAAATCAGCTGAGTATTCGGGAATGTGTTGATGGTGAACTCGATCTCTGGGTCAGGTGGCATGTCAGGTAGTTTGCTCGAAAATACTTCAGGGAACTCTGCCATAATGGAAGAAGACTCAACATTTGCGTAATCCAACTGTGTGTCCCGAACCGACGCTAGGTATCCCTCACAGCCAGTATGTAGCATCCGCCGAGCAGATATCACCAAAATTACCATACAAGACCTGGACACATCAGTTGTTGGACTACTCGTGTAGCAGAATTCGGCTTCTCCAGGTTTCGATAGTTGTCGAGCAAGCCCCGATCCAATCCATCCCCAAAATGATGTCATAATCCCGAACATTTAGGACTAAAACATCGAGCGAGAGCTTCCTTCCTCCGATACAAATGTAACCACCTTGGCATACTGAACGAACAGGTATTTTCGTGCCTGACGGGGTGCTAACACTAAGGTCTAGATACAACGGTATTATTTCTATATTATTTTGCACGACAAAATTTGTGGATATAAAACTATACGTTACACTAGAATCAAATAGCATACGTGCAGGTATGTTATTAAAAAGCAATATACCGGACACAACGGTGTCTGAGGCCAGGGCTTCTTCTCGTGTCATAGTGTACACCCGACCTTGAGCTTGGCGACGCTCTGGCTGAGGCGTAGCTCGATTATCTTGGGGTGCAGGGGCAGGATTTGGATGTTGAGGATGATGCTTGGAGGGAAGCGGACAATCTTTCGATATGTGACCCTTGTCACCACAGTTGAAGCATAGGCCATTTTTGAGGTAGCAGTTGGTGGTGGTGTGCCCTGGTTTCTTACAGAAATTACAGTATGGCCCTGGGTTCCCTCTTTGTTGACCGCCGTTATTTAGACGCTTTACAACATTGTTTTCTCTCTCGTTGCCATGGCGCTTATGATTAGAGGTATGCACAATGCCGGCAGCAACTGGTTAAGAACTTCCCGTATTGTTTGGTATTGGGGAACAACCACATGCGCATGGATAGCAGGGCGCAGATCTCCTTCAAATCTTCTAGCACGGCTCGCATCATCAGGTAAATAGGAACTTGCAAACTTGGCGAGCCGGTTGAATTCGACGGAATACTGCTTTACTGTCATGTTGCCTTGCCATAGTTGCACGAACTCATTCTCATTCTGACGACGTACGGGAGGGGGTATCAACTCCTCTTCAAATGCGCCACGGAAGGTAGCCCATGCGATCGTATCTTCTTCATCATCAACTGGAAGAGATCTTCGATGCACGTCCCACCAATCGTGCACATTCAAGAGAAGATGTAGTTGGGCACACGCGACATGCTTTTGCTCAGGTACCTCTAGAAGTTTGAAATAATCCTCAAGTCCGGCCAACCAATCTAGAGCCATGATTGGGTCCTCAGTCCCTTTAAATGGTATGTTGCAAACCTTCTTAAAGTCGGCAAAGTCGAAGGCAGTCACTTCCTTCTTCCTTGGAGTTTAAGGCATTTTGACTTCAAGTGCGGGTTGCTCCACCGGTGTTGCTTCTGTTGTAGCGGATTGGTTAGAGGCCAAAGTCTGCATGATCTATTGTAGGGTATCTACCTGCTTTTGTTGGACTAAAAATCGGGCTTCTATATTGTCTTGGAACTTGCTCTGTCTATCTTTCGCTCACTTCTCGGCCCGTTCATAACTAGCCTCCTCCCTCTTTTGATTAGCCTCCAACATCCACACGATCTGCTGAATGGGATCGTCACGGGACATGGCTCGCTGGCTCCGAAAACTTATTGTAGTTCCGAAACTGCTTTCTTGGGCTTGTGTCTCGCCCGGTGCTAGCGTTGATGATTGTGCTTGTGCCATTCCTTCAAAAGAAGGTAAATTACATCAAGATCATAATGTATTATAGACATGTATGAATGTATCTTTTTGGCCTAACGAGTTCAAGAGTTCGTACATGGAATAGATCGTTAAAGGAATTTTTTCGATACGGAGGGTCAAAGGAACTTGAAGCTGGGCTCTAATACCAATATATCATGCCCCAATTTCGTGGAATCGATAGTCGTCCCCCAGGCGTGACGTCGTGCGTGCCTAGGTTGCGCATCGTACAAGGCTTAGGTATTTTTGCATAACGAGCACATATTCAAAGTACGCAGATTTGAAACACAAAGTTGAAACATGGAAAAGTTCTCTTTATTGATAATGAACATCTTTTTACAAACACTTGAACGAGTTAGAAGGTTGTCGCACGGGTTTACAAAATTTGACACAAAATGAGATAGTTGTCCTATACATTAAATCCTTTACTAAAATTTTAAAATAAGGGACCTCCAGGCGGGACGATATTTTTTCCACGGAGCTGCATGAGTTAAGTTTGTTTGCTCCTTTGTCTTCAAAATGCTTCAAAATAAGGCACGATCAGGACGTGTCGACAGCTGGACTGGACTGGGAAGTGGCTTCAGCTCCTCGCAGGATCTCCTTGGTGCGGGAAACCTGTTTCAACGAGGGTCAGTACATCAAAACGTACTGGTGAAGGCGAGCTAACCCAACTATACCAATCAATACGTTATTTATATGAAGCATGCAACTTATTTCTGATCTTTCTATCTTGCCTTAGTTTATTTTACAAGCAAGCAATGATATAAAATTTACTGAAATAAACTTGCCACCATTCTGTGATATTTACCTGCCCGTCTGAGCCACCTGCATAATACTTACCATGTCCTTCCCTGCCACGAAGACACAAGTTATCTTGCACAAGTTTAAATATACGAGGGGATCACTGACATGAAACCAAAATTGACGAGTTATAGTCTCAAGACGGAAGGGCGTGCAACGCAGGTGGCGAGCCCCCCCTCATTCCGCTATATGCTAATTTTTGTCGATATAGATGACTATACAGACGACTATACAGGTGGCGAGCCCCCCTGCTACACGCCATTTTCGTTGATACTGACCACTATACAGATTGTCTCGTCCGGATCGGATCGATCCCAGTGCCCCTGTAATATCCCTAATCCTGAAAACCCTATTTTTATTTATTTATTAAAAATATCTATTATTTGTACATCTAGAGGATTTTATGGAACCATTATAAATTTTTTCTAAATTTATTTCATGTACGTGACCCTTTGGACAGTTGCCAGTTAAACCATGTACACCCCTAAAATTTTAGATTTTTTTATGTATAAATATGTATATATATATATTATTAATAAGAAAAAGAAAAGAAATAGAAAATAGAATTTCCTATTGGTGCTAACCCAAAACCCGAACCCGCGTATACTACTTTGCCCCTGCATAAAATCCGCAATAGCAGCAACAGCCGCGTGAACTTTACCTTTCTCTCTCTGCGTATATTTATAATAGCAGCAGTAGCAAACCCACGCGTATAACTCAAACGCGTAAACTCTCTTTCACTGTGCGTAAACTCAACCCGCCTAATTCCGTTCTTTATGCGTAAACTAATTCTTTTCTCTACGCGTAAAAGCAATTCCCTGCGTAATATCCTTCACAGCTTAAGATTCCTTTCACCACTCATAAAACCACACCCCTTAGAAAATATCTGCATCAGAAGCAAAACTCAACTTTGCTTTACTTTCCTGACCTACACGTGTAAGTTTCTCATTGCACCACTCCTTAACACTATTACTAAATGACCCTTGACCGAAACCTAAACCAATGAGAAGAAAGAAACAACAACAGTAGTTTCTTAATCACTAAGTTTCCTCCACCGTCTCTTATTCTCTATATATATCCATGCATGCAACCCAAAACCTTAAACCTCACTTATTCAACTAAAAACACTGTTGGACGTGCACTACCCAGAACTTTTGCTCGACAAGTATACCTTGCCACTGTACTATTATTTATATTTCAATTAAAGCATAATCCTATTTTATTTAGTTATTTGCATTGGACCTTGTTTATGAGACTACCCCAGTATTATGGAGCATTATTTGGCTAATTTCAAACGTGACACAGTTGTTACACGGATTGTGAGTCTTATATAGATCCCGGACAGCGTGACAGGTCTGGCCTCCTGTACGTATGGCCGTGCGATAGGAATAACTGCTGATAGAAACTTTGTATGCTACTAGACTTGGCAGTTATTTAGAAGTTTTATCGTGTCATGGATGTGGCATGCTTATAGCATGGGATGGGAAGAACAACAAGTAAGACATTTGGGCTCCTTTGCACTTTCCTTATATATAATCCATACGCTCCACCGGAGATATGCGAGATATCCCCTATACTCCTGGCGGCCTCTGTAGTTCAAAAGATGACATGCTTTGTAGGCCTCTGATTCTCCGAGAAAATCATGTTAATCTCATTTATGGCCAGATAGCCCACAGGTTGGAAAGTTATTCTCAAACTGCATTCACATAGACGGTTAGGTGACCCAGTGGATGTTTATATTTCAGTACTTATTGGCATATTTATATGTATCTTGTTACGTCCTACTGAGGACCTGGTCCCTTTCCAGATATGGACGAGCCGGAGTACCCAAAAGAGTACGGACCTGGACCAGACACTACTTACCTGACTGAGGAGGCCTTACCCTCAGAGTACTTGTAATTTTATTACCGCTGTTCAGATATGTTGCTACTTCAGTATAGTCATTTTGTAGTGGATTGGTTTCCACCTGACTATCAGACTTGATACTCATTTTGGATATTCAGTATTATTCCGCCTTTATTACTATTATTTGTGCTGTGGATGAGATATAGATTGCATATGACTTGTTGTAAACAGTATATTACCACTGGTGGATTGGATATTCATGAACAGCGTACGTATGCATACGTTTTCCATATATTGGAGTTCGTATACATACGGTTGGACGTGTTACGTATTCCTAGTCCTACGTATTTTGGGACTAGGGCGTGACATGTTTTTGGTAGTGGCCCATGCAGGTCATAATATATTGTCTTGTTTACCTAACTGTACCAAACAAGCCTGTATATAGGAATAGAAAATAAGGATCTCATTCACACTGGACTGAAACATCATTCCTCTTTCCAACCACCCTATATTTGGACAACCTGAGTTTACGCCAGAAACCCTTTACGCTGTGACCAGGGATCTCTATTTTTAGAAATCAAACAAGGTAACTGTTGTTGGCGTAAGGACCAAACAAAGCCGCCTAGTTGGCATAAAAAGCCAAGATATATAGAAGATTTCCAACGTTACGCTGCGGTTATGACAAACTGCTAACCATATACCCTTAGTCTTCCTAATCCTGCGTATGAAAAATCATACAAACACCCCAGCATAAACTTGAGGAATTATGGATAATAGTTAAAAAAAGTATGGAATAGCCTGATTAGGCGTAAAGTGTATAGATGATAATAATGTGTATTTATCACAGACTTAGCTTTTTCAGCCGTGACCAAGTAAAAATCAAATCTCATGCATTAAATGCAGAGATATGTCTTGAGCCCTGTGCAAAGCAACAGCTTTTTGACTTTGCATCTTGATTTTGTCCTTTCCTGAGCGTAAAACTCATTTATATAGGCAGTCACTAAACGACAACCTGGGTCTCTGTGCAAAATCATTATCACAGCCGCCCTCTCGATCATCGTGCGGTACTTTTGTCAGATGTCAGATTCACTGATTTGACTGACAAACTCATCCGAGGAAAAAAAATGAAGAATTACTCGTATAAACTTTACGCTGCAAAGTATGCTATACTTTACGCAGACAATTTTCACGCAAAATTTACGCGGGGTAAATTTTCCGCGGAGACTTTACTCAACATAATTTTACGCAACCGATCTTTTCCGCGTAGAACCTTTTTACAGATTTACGCGGGCAGACTTTTCGCAGACTTTTCCAAGAGCCATGTTTTACGTCAAAACTTCCTTGATTCTCTGCCTTACGCAGATAGTTCTAAAACCATGATTTACGCTGATAGTTTTGAACCTATGTTTTCCACGGGCAAATTCCTCAGCATATTTCATACTACTACACCCTATCTAATATTCACATCCTATTTGATTCATGTATCCCTCCTAAATGTTGTACACATCACCCGCAGAAAGATGGATATGCAGAAGGGATGTACTATCACCAATAATGACATAACTCCTGGAGTCAATGGTCAGACTCAAGGAGGGACCTCAACTATTCCTAGACTTCCAGAAACAGATGAACAAACTCACAATCCAATTCCATCCGATCTTCCCGTTCCATCTAATAGGAACCTTCAAGCTTCATCGACACCGCAAGATGGCCAGGCACAACTGTTCCAATTCTTCCAGATAATGATACAGGAACAGAGATAGCAAGCAGCGGAACAGAGACAAGAGTTCCTAGCAGCACTTGAAAGGATGGCTGCAAAGACTGCTGTACCAACTCAAGCACTAGCTCCAGCCAGAGTTGGTTCAGTAAAGGACTTTGTACAAATGGGTCCAAGGCCGTACAAAGGAATTGAGATCCCGGAGGAAACTACCAACTGGATCACTCACACTCGAAAGCTATTAGAGGCATCACAGTTACCTGCAGACCTGTGGATGACAGGTGTAAGGACACTCCTAGATGGTAATGCTCACCAGTGGTGGGAATCCATAGAATGCCAACTGGGTACATACCAGACCTGGGAATAATTCCTGGAGTGCTTCGAAAGAAAATACTTCCCGGACACCGTCAGAGATGCATTGTACGATCAGTTTCTCCACCTGGAGCAGGGGAACAGAACAGTTGACGAGTACGATGCCGAGTTTAGTCGCCTTAGCAAATATGGCGCTACCCTAATACCAGATGACTTGGCCAGAGCTAAGAGGTTTCATCGTGGATTGACTAAAGAGCTCCAACACTACACTAGCTCTCAATCCCGAATCTCTTATGACGAATTACTGACAGAAGCCAGAGTGCAAGAAACTATCAGCCAAGAAAAGGGAGGTCAGCTAGGGACACAACAAGGACCAGCAAGAACACATCTAGGACCGACAAGGACACAATAAGGAGGACCTATCAGACGTCCTCTCGCTCAGCAACAACAGTACCAGCACAGAGCAGGACCGTACTAGGTCCTAGAGAAACCTCGATGCAATTATTGTGGGAAACGCGGACATATTATGAGGGACTGTCGATCTCGCCTAGGACAATGTATGAGATATGGTTTCGGGCAGCATATGTTGAAAGACTGTCCTATGCAACAAATATCAACACTTCCACCGCCAGCACAGAGGCTAGCACTTCCAGCACCAAAGCCAGCTCTGCAACTGATGAGACAAGGAGCACCCCGACCTCCGGCATCAGGAGGATTTCAGCGAGGACCACCACTGCCTGCCCAGGAGGATCAATTCGCGAGGGCCAGACAGGGACAACCACAAAGGAACGGGCAAGCTTTTGCAATGGAAATAGATGACATGGATCAAGAAGTCGATGTCATATCAGGTATCACTCTTGTTTTTACTTTTCCTGCTGTGACATTGTTTGATACGGGAGCTACCCACTTATTCATATCATCTAGTTTTATTGCCAAACATAATATTGCTGCCACACCTTTACCTAGTTTCATTAGAATTCTTACCGGAGGAGGAGTAGTACCTGTTAATAGAAATTATAGATCGTGTCCTATAGTGATACATGGTAGAGAAATGAATGCCCGACTCTTAGTCCTTCCTATGCCAACTTTTGATATTGTGCTTGGGATGGATTGGCTGAGCAAGTACCACGCTTTCTTCAATTGCTTTGGAGGAAGCATTCTTTTTAAGATACCCGGCCAGCCTGAATTTGAGTTTGTACGAAGATCCACCGAAATCCATGATGGAATACAGCTCGCGATGGACGATGTTGTCTATCATCCCATTATTTTAGAATTTCCAGACGTTTTTCCAGAGGAATTACCAGGCCTACCCCCAAATAGAGACGTAAAATTCTCAATTGAATTGACACTAGGAGCAGCACCCATAGAATCACATGTTTACAGATTGGCGAAGAAGGAGATAGATGAACTAAAGACCCAATTAAAGGAGCTAGAAGATAAAGGTTTCATCCGACCAAGTGCATCACCCTGGGGAGCACCAGTGTTGTTTGTGCCCAAGAAGGATGGGTCAATACGTATGTGTATTGACTATAGAGCCTTGAATGCAGTAACAGTGAAGAATAAATATCTACTACCACGTATTGATGACTTATTTAATCAAATCAGTGGAGCCAAGGTGTTCTCAAAGATAGATTTGAGATCAGGATATCACCAGGTAAAGGTACGAAAGGAGGACATCCCGAAGACCGCATTCCGGACAAGATATAGGCATTATGAGTTTTTGGTCATGCCATTTGGATCGACCAATGCTCCAGCTATCTTTATGGACTTAATGAATCGAGTCTTCCATCAATATTTGGACCAGTTCATGGTCGTCTTTATAGATGATATACTTGTCGATTCAAAGAGCCATGAGGAGCACGAGAAGCACCTACGGATGGTTCTAGAGACCTTGAGGAGAGAGCAGTTATATGCAAAACTCAATAAATATGAGTTCTTCTTGGACAAAGTTTTATTTCTTGGACATGTCATTACAGGAGATGGTATTTCTGTTGATCCAGAAAAGATATCGGCAGTCGAGACATGGCATGTTCCTAACTCAGCAGCAGAGGTGAGAAGTTTCCTTGGACTTGCAGGATATTACCGACGGTTCGTAGAAAATTTCTCAAAGATAGTAACACCTATGACTCGTTTGACTTTCAAGGATCAAGAGTTCATATGGACCCACGAATGTCAAGCCGCTTTCGAAGAATTGAAAAAGCGACTGACTACAGCACCAGTATTGACTATTCTATCAGGATCAGGAGGCTATGTGATCTACAGTGACGCATCAGGGAAAGGCTTGGGATGCGTATTAATGCAACATGGCAAGGTGATTGCATATGCTTCTAGGCAGTTACAAGTACATGAGAAGAATTATCCAACTCATGACTTGGAACTTGCAGCCGTTGTATTTGTTCTGAAGCTATGGAGACATTACTTATATGGGAAACGAGTGGAAATATATACAGACCACAAAAGCCTCAAATATGTTTCACACAGAAGTAGTTAAATATGAGGCAACGTCGATGGCTCGAGTTGATAAAAGATTTTGAGATAGAGCTACATTATCATCCAGGCAAGGCTAACGTTGTAGCAGACGGATTAAGCCGGAAGCCAGCAGTTTGCTTCTTGACAGCACAGAGAGAATTATTAAAGGACTTACATGGTCTTGGCATTGAAATAATTTTGCCAAGGACAGACGAGACACTAACTAATTTACAAATACAATCATCACTAGTAGAAAGAATCAAGACAACATTACCTACAGACGCTAGATTCAAAAGATTAAAGGAAAGAACAGAGGCCGGAGAGCAGACCGGATTGCGTATTCATGATGACGGGATATTACGATGTGGTAATCGTCTTTATGTTCCAAATGGCAAAATTCGAAAAGAGCTAATGGCAGAAGCTCACAGTTTAAAATATTCTATTCATCCTGGAGGCACCAAGATGTATCGGGATTTACGACAGCACTTCTGGTGGCATGGAATGAAAAGAGAGATAGCTCGCTTTGTAGCTAAAGTTGGTATGTCAGCAAGTAAAGGCGAAGCACCAAAGAATAGCAGGATTATTGCAACCACTTCCGATTCCAGAATGGAAATGGGAGCACATCACTATGGACTTCGTCCCGGGTTTTTCCAAAAGTCCAAGTGGAAGAGATGCAGTATGGGTAATAGTGGACCGACTCACCAAGTCAGCCCATTTCTTGCCTTTTAGAGTTGGTCAATCTACAGAAGCTCTGGCTGACTTATATATGAGGCAGATCGTGAGACCGTACGGCATACCAGTAAGCATTGTATCGGACAGGGATTCACGCTTTACATCACACTTTTAGAGGAGTATGCAAGAAAGTCTTGGAACTCTTCTGAAGTTTAGTACATCTTATCACCCACAGACAGATGGGCAGTCAGAATGTACTATTCAGACATTGGAAGATATGTTGAGGGCTTGTATGTTAGACTTTGGAGGATCATGGGAGGACCATCTACATCTTGTGGAGTTTTCTTACAACAATAGCTATCAGGCAAGCATCCAGATGGCTCTGTTTGAAGCATTATATGGAAGAAAGTATAGATCTCCTGTATGTTGGAGTGACATGGGAGAACGTCAAATTTTAGGACCAGAGTTAGTGGTCGACACCGTTGAGACAGTTAAGAAGATACAAAGACACTTACAAGCAGCGCAAGACAGACAAAAGCAGTGGACAGACCTTCATCGTCGTCCCTTGGAGTTCAAAGAGGGAGATCATGTCTTCTTAAGGATATCACCTACCAGAGGCACTATTCGATTCGGAGGGCGCGGCAAGTTAAGCCCAAGGTATATTGGACCATTTGACGTGCTAGAGAAAGTGGGAGAAGTAGCATATCGACTAGCGCTACCACCTTCACTTGAGGGAGTACATGACATATTCCATGTGTCGCAGCTCAGGCGATATGTTGCGGACAGCAGTCATGTCCTCGACCATTCAGAAATTACCATTGGACCAAGCTTGTCATATCAAGAGCAACCCGTGGGAATCCTTGATCGTCGAGAGAAAGTATTGAGAAATCAGTCTATTTCCTTGGTCCGTGTGACATGGAAGCATGGCTCGCCAGGAGAATCTACCTGGGAACGTGAGGATGACATGCGCGAACGTTTTCCGAACCTATTCACAAACCAAGGTATAAATTTACTCTGATACCCTTCTTGACTTTCTACAGTGACTTAGTTTTAATTTCGAGGACGAAATTGTTATAAGTTGGGTAGAATGTAAGATCCCTAATCCTGAAAACCCTATTTTTATTTATTTATTAAAAATATCTATTATTTGTACATATAGAGGATTTTATGGAACCATTATAAATTTTTCCTAAATTTATTTTATGTACGTGACCCTTTGGACAGTTGCCAGTTAAACCATGTGCACCCCTAAAATTTTCAGATTTTTTTTATGTATAAATATGTATATATATAGATATTATTAATAAGAAAAAGAAAAGAAATAGAAAATAGAATTTCCTATTGGTGCTAACCCAAAACCCGAACCTGCGTATACTACTCTGCCCCTGCGTAAAATCCGCAATAACAGCAACAGCCATGTAAACTTTACCTTTCTCTCTCCGCGCATATTTATAATAGTAGCAGTAGCAAACCCACGCATATAACTCAAACGCGTAAACTCTCTTTCACTGCGCGTAAACTCAACCCGCCTAATTCCATTCTTTATGCGTAAACTAATTCTTTTCTCTACGCGTAAAAGCAATTCCCTGCGTAATATCCTTCACCGCTTAAGATTCCTTTCACCACTCGTAAAACCACACCCCTTAGAAAATATATGCATCAGAAGCAAAACTTAACTTTGCTTTACTTTCCTGACCTACACGTGTAAGTTTCTCATTGCACCACTCCTTAACACTATTACTAAATGACCCTTGACCGAAACCTAAACCAATGAGAAGAAAGAAACAATAATAGTAGTTTCTTAACCACTAAGTTTTCTCCACCGCCTCTTATTCTTTATATATATCCATGCATTGCAACCAAAACCTTAAACCTTACTTATTCAACTAAAAATACTGTACTATTATTTATATTTCAATTAAAGCATGATCCTGTTTTATTTAGTTATTTGCATTGGACCTTGTTTATGAGACTACCCCAGTATTATGGAGCATTATTTGGCTCATTTCAAACGTGATACAGTTGTTACACAGATTGTGAGTCTCATATAGATCCCGGACTGCGTGACAGGTCTGGCCTCCTGTACGTATGGCCGTACGATAGGAATAACTGCTGATAAAAATTTTGTATGCTAGTCGACCTGGCAGTTATTTAGAGCTTTTATCGTATCATGGATGTGGCATGCTTAGAGCATGGGATGGGGAGAACAACAAGTAAGACATTTGGGCTCCTTTGCACTTTCCTTATATATAACCCGTACGCTCTACCGGAGATACGCGAGATATCCCCTATACTCCTGGCGGCCTCTGTCGTTCAAAAGGCGACATGCTTTGTAGGCCTCTGATTCTCCGAGAAAATTATGTCAATCCCATTTATGGCCAGATAGCCCACAGTTTGGAAAGTTGTTCTCAAACTGCATTCACATAGACGGTTAGGTGACCCAGTGGATGTTTATATTTCAGTACTTATTGGCATGTTTATATGTATCTTGTTACGTCCCACTGAAGACCTGGTCCCTTTCCAGATATGGATGAGCCAGAGTACCCACAGGAGTACGGACCTGGACAAGACACTTCTTACCTGACTGAGGAGGCCTTACCCTCAGAGTACTTATGATTTTATTACCGCTGTTCAAATATGTTGCTACTTCAGTATAGTCATTTTGTAGTAGATTTGTATCCACCTGACTATCAGACTTGATACTCATTTTGGATATTCAGTATTATTCTGCCTTTATTACTATTATTTGTGCTGTGGATGAGATATAGATTGCATATGACTTGTTGTAAACAGTATATTACCACTGGTGGATTGGATATTCATGAACAACGTACGTATGCATAAATTTTCCATATATTGGAGTTCATATACATACGGCTGGGCGTGTTACGTATTCCTAGTCCTACGTATTTTGGGACTGGGGTGTGACAGCCCCGATGATCATCCGCAGGAACCAGAAACCTTGTGCACAAGTTGTCCGTGATCAACGGCGTCTGATATCTAGTTACGTACAGTACGGTTTAAGGCGATACAAGCATGAGTCGAGTTTCATGGCATGATTCATTTTATATAGTCTCCTTGAGCAGCTTATTGCATAACAAGGTATGTTCCATACTTAACAGAGAATGATACGTCAGGTCCCGGTCCGTACTCCTGCGGATAATACTGCTCTTCTATACCTGGAAAGGGACCAGGTTCTCAGAGGGACGTAACAAGGTACATAAAAATATGCCAATAGTGTACTGAAAGTAAACATCAAACTTGGTCGCCTAACCGTCCATGTGAAATACACTTTTGATCGTCAGAGGCTGCTTGTAAATAGTATAATATAAGGGTCATCTGATCACGCATCTCTGGTGGAGCGTACGGGTTACATATGGAAAAGTATAAAGGAACCCATATGCCTACTTGTTGTTCTCCACACCCCCATGATCTATCCATATCATATCCTTGCCACGATGATATCTCTAATAACTGTCAAGTCTCCTAGCATGCATTTTTATCAGCAATTATTTTCTATCCGACGTACGTCCCATACGTACAGGTGGCTAGCCTATCACGCAAGTCTGTTTCCTACATGAGACTCACACTTATGTAATAAATATGTCACAGCCAATAAAACATAAGAATGCCTCAACATCATGGGGTGGTCTCGGAATACTAGGTCGTCTTGCAAAATATTAAATAAGTGACAAAAGGTGACGCAACCGTCGTTGCACCCAAGTTATTCTTGGACGTGCAGTTTTATATAAAAAATAAAATAACTAAATGAGAAACAAAAAATATGCATGCTATAATGAATGTAAATAAACAGTACAATGGCAATGTATACTTGTTTGACAAGCAAGTTGTGTATTGTAGATGTCCAGACGATGATCCCAAGGAACCGAAAAGTATAAGCTCTGAATGAACGTCTCTGGATGCTGAAATAAACATCACCAACGTCTCCGAAATTAGTGTGATAGCCAAAAAACTCTACCCATAGGTCCAATTTGGATACAGGGGCAAAACGGTAATTTTGGGTCAAAGCAGGGTCCACATGTAGCCCACTTTGTACCGAAATGCCTGTCAGAGTCAAAGGTCTCTAAAGTGGAAAAATTATAAGTTAAAAAAATCCTAAACGATGATACGAACTCAATAGTATGTCCAATTTTGGATTCCGGTGAGCCGATCATAATTTTGCCCGTCAAGTCAACCGTGGGTCCTGCAATTATGCAGCTCGGTCAACTATCTCAAAATTGCGTGAAACTTGGGTC
Organism: Iris macrosiphon; assembly: GCA_036927795.1. Taxonomy (NCBI): domain Eukaryota; kingdom Viridiplantae; phylum Streptophyta; class Magnoliopsida; order Asparagales; family Iridaceae; genus Iris; species Iris macrosiphon. The sequence continues at coordinate 220,868,891 of JAYESA010000004.1, read as the reverse complement.
ACAGGACCAGCGTGATACCATGAATCCAATGGAGTAAGTTTTGTCGCGTTCCGACGAGCATGCACCAACTAATGAAAAAATTTACAAAACACCAATACCGGGTAACTTTTACGGATATGGGTTGATTCTGACGCGCACACACGTCCGAATCAACTTTCACGAAAGATCGTACGCCAAGAAATATCATACGCGCCTTTTGGTGCAACTACTACGTGACGTGGTGGTCTGTTTTGTCGGAAGGTACTCCGTATCACAAGTTTTCTAATTTTTGAAGGTTATTTTTCATGATTTTTAAGTTAAATTTTAGCACAGAAATAACGAGCATATAGGTATAAAAATACATCGTTTTGATGCCGTATAGGTTGTCTCTAGGTCTGCACAATTAGATTACAGGTTCGTCAATTATTCTGGAAAAAACTAGCCTTCCAATATGGCCTCATGGATCGATTTACAGGTGTTATGCTTTGCATGAAAACTCAGACTTTTTGAAAAGTTTTGGTTGAATTTAAAATAGAAATAGGATTGTACGAATAAACTACTTGAAGTAATTCGAAGACGTTTATGTTGTGATTAAACCTAGGCAATTGGATCAAAAATTGGTGAAGCTGGTACGGAGAATTAGGAGGAGAAATATGGGTACCTAGACTGTTGGTTCTGACGAGCGAACAGGGGTCATAGCGGGCGGTTTCCGCAATCGTCGACGATGGCGGGTCTGGCGGCGGTCGCAGGGTCACGCGACGTTCGCGAGGCGTTGGCGAGGGTTGGTCTAGAGGCGGTGCTTGTTGATTAAAGTTAGGGTTTCATTTTCGATTGTCATACGTATATATATATATATATATATATATATATATATATATATATATATATATATATATATATATATATATATATATAGAGAGAGAGAGAGAGAGAGAGAGGGGGGGAGTAGTAGTCCGGGTCGGGTCACGTTAAGGGGGGTCATTTGTTTGCTACTGTAGGTTATTGTTGTAGTAGTATTTTGTGTTTTGGTTTGTATTATATATTTTATTTTTCTTTTCTTTTTCTTTTATTTATTTATTTATTTTCTTATTTATTTATTATTATTATTATTATTATAAAATAATTGTCTTATTATATTTTAATTACTACTACTATTATTATTATTATGAATTATTGCTACGTCGTCTGTATACGTACTATTATTCCTATTATTATTATTATTATTATTATTATTATTATTATTATTATTATATATATATATATATATATATCCTAGAAAATTAAGGGAGGTTACACTCACACTCTGTTATGAGCTGGTGAAGCCTGACATCACTAGTCTGCTCCGCTCTGATCCTCTCAACTATAGAAGACTGAACCTGAAGACTCGCCATAAAATCGATATAACCAGGTAATACTACCTCGATACCCATCTCCTGCAGATTTCCAAAATGTGACGCTGCTCTGTCAAGAAGTAAGCTCCTTCTCTCCTACTTAAAGTGTCTGCTAAGACATTGGTCTTCCCTGGATGATAATGAAAGTCAAGATCGTAGTCCGACAATAACTCGAGTCATCTCCTCTGACGCGTGTTGAGTTCCTTCTGTGTGAACATATACCTCAAGCTCTTCTGGTCTTTGAAGATCTCCACTCGATCACCATATAGGTAATGCCTCAATAGCTTAAGTACAAACACTATTGTTGCCAACTCAAGATGATGTGTCGGATAACTCTTCTCATGGTCTTGGAGCTGCCGAAACGTATAAGCTATCACTCTGCCATGCTGTATAAGGACACACCCTAGTCCTACTCCTGAAGCATCACAATACACTGAGAACCCACCTGGTCCCACTGAAAGTGTCAGAATATGAGCCAAAATCAAACTCTGCTTGAGCTTCTCGAAAGAAGTCTAACAAGCATCTGACCGCATCTGACCACTCAAAGAGCATATCCGTACACATCAACCATGTCAATGATGCAGAGATCCTAGCAAAGTCTGCCATAAATCGCCTGTAGTAGCTTGCTAGACCCAGGAAACTGCGCATATCTAAAGATGTACGGGGTACTGGCCTACTCTCAATAGCCTCCACCTTCTTGGGATCCACCTCGACTCCTCCACCAGAAATGATATGTTCCAAGAATGAGATACGATCAAGCCAAAACTCACACTTGCTAAATTTTGCGTACATCTGCTGCTTTCAAAAAATCTGAAGAACTACGCAAAAATGCTGCTCATGCTCTTCCTCACTCCAACTATAGACCAATATATCATCAATAAATACTATCACAAACTGGTCTAGTAAGGCATGAAGATATTATTCATAAGAGACATGAATATAGCTGGTGCATTGGTCACTCCAAATGGCATAATTAGGAACTCACAATGACCATATCTAGATCTGAACGCCGTCTTGGGTATGTCCTGCTCACTGACTCTGATCTGATGATACCCAGACTGCAAATCGATCTTAGAAAATATAGCTGTACGACTGAGCTGATCAAACAAGTCATCTATCATGGACAAGGGATACTTGTTCTTAATGGTTGTCATATTTAGTGTTCTATAATCAATAACTAAATGCGATAAACCATCCTTCTTTTTAACAAGAAGTAACGGGGCTCGATGCACTAGGTCTAATGAATCCCTTGGCTCTCCAATCCTCAATCATCTGGTACAAGATCTCTAATTCAGATGGTGACATCCTATAAACTCTCTCTGAAATTGGCTCTACTCCAGGGATCAAATCAATGTAGAACTCTATATCTCTAACTGGTGGTACATATGGTAGCTCGTTGAGAAATATGTCAGAAAACACACAAACTACTCTAGGAAATTATGCCTCCTTAGTCTCTAACATCATCAATGTAACCTCCGTTGACTCTACTATACCTCTCAAGAATGAGAACTCCTCCCCACCAGGTACACGAAAGATAACCTTACCACTATGGCAATCTATCGTTAAGTGTCTCGCACTCAACCAATCCATCCTAAGAACGACATCATAATCACCCATAGGAAACTCTATCTGGCTCACAAGAAACCCTCTTCCACACACTATAACTCTACACGGGGGATATACTCTATCGACTCCCACGAGACCGATACTAGTAAGTATATTCAACCTTACAGGTAAAAAATCAGACTCCAATCCAACTCGTATCGTAAAGTGTGCAGATATAAAAGAATATGATGTACCATAATCAAATAAAGCTGAAGAAGAATAAAAGTAGACGAGAATAGAACCTACTACCACCTCCTCTGCTGCCAAAGCCTCCTCCATCGTTAGCAAGAAGGCTCGACCCTGCCCTCTGGGTGCTGGTCCCCTCTGCTACTGATCTCTAAGTCTCACCTGTGCATTGGCCTGCGCATACTGTTGCGGTCTCTGTTGGAATGCCTGAGCCTGTGGAGGCAAAGGCTTCTGAATCTGTGGCTATTGCACTGGTGCTGGTGCCCTATATTGCGGCACTGCTGGATGAACTACTGACTAGGCTGATGATGATCCAGACTGGTTTCTCCTAGGACATGCTCCGACAATATGGTCTGATGCCCCCACACACCAAGCACAATCCTTATGTCTTACGGTACTCTGATACTATATGCCCTGGTTTTCCACAATAGAAACAACTATGGGAAGAAGAAGAAGAAGAAGAAGAAGATGATGATGATGATGATGACTGCCTCTGCTGAGGGAGCGTCTGAAAAGACTGCTGAGATAATGTTGTCATCCTCGAGGATCCAATCGTCAGTAATCGAACTGCTGAAGCTGGTGTTGATGATTGGGATGTTGATCCTCCTGAAATATTGGGCCTCTTCTGGCTCCCAACTCGATCTGTAATCCTCTGCAATGTATACGTATATCTTCTGGCTACTTACATCACCGCATCAAAGTTCTGAAACTCATTCTGCTCTACCGCCAAGATAATCTCTAAATGGAGTCCCTGCTGGAACCTTCTCGCCCACTCCAACTCGATCGCTACCAAAGTGGGAGCAAACCGACTAAGCCTCGTAAACTCCGTCGCGTAACTGTCAATGGTTCTGTCCTCCTGCCTTAGGTTGTTAAACCTCTGTTAAATCTCATAACGTGCCACCGCCAAAATACCTCGCCTGGAACCTCTCACTAAAAACTGCCCATGGAATCGGTGTTGTAAGAAAACCCTCATGCGCTGCCCACCAGTCACGAGCTAAGTCCAATAACTGTAGCCTCACTACTGCTACACGCTCTTTAGTCGAAGTCCATGCTACCTCCAAGATGGCCTCAGTGTCCTACAACCAAGCATCGAACAAAATTGTGTCCTCTATGCCATAGAGGTACGGAGGACAAAGATGCCTGAAGCTGGTCACAGAATTATGAATTTGAGAACCACCTGGCTCCAACGCTATCTGGACCGACTGAGTGAGTATGTCACTCTGGTGCTCTTGGGTCATCATAAAACCTCAAAGGACATACATCAGGGCTCGGGCAATACCCTCTAGCTGCTCGGGCTGAACTGTGTGCACCAGTGTTGCCGACCTATCTGCCTCAGGATCTACTCTAGACCCTGCCACTGAATATTGAGGCCGATCTCCAGGAATATGCTGGGCTCCCGAATGCTGACCCTCCTCGAGCTGCACTCTATCCATCTAGCCAATTGTAACAGGAACAGTACCCCTGAAAGTTAAGGATACAAGAGTCAATCGAAGAATATGATATATTAACGAATAAGCAGATATCAGATCAAGAATCAGGGATGGAGAAAAATGACTAGGGATCAAGGGGAATAATTTAGGATCGAGAAATCTAGCAACAACAACAACCCCCACATATCTGTAAAAAAAACTAGACCAACATGGGCCACCACTAAAACCATGTCACGCCCCAAAACCAAAATACTGGATAGCGGGAATGACAAGGCCAGCTACGTATACTTAGAACACACCGGTACTCCGCATATACGGTGAAGCTGTAAGACATGAGGGGTCACTACTACAAACCAACAGTCAAGCTTAGGTCCAACAAACCATTGTATCTCAATCACAAGAACAATAAGAATAATAACAAGATGTAAGATCAGCTAAAATATAATAATAAAGTGTCCCAAACTATAATATACAGATGATCATGAAGCTAGTGAACACAAAATGAATAAACTAGCCAGAATCTAAATCATACATGATCAACCCTAGGATATGTCAATCATGCTATTGCTCGTAGGCTAACTGATCAATCCAAAACATGAGCTAAATACGTGCCCGGTGGCTAAATGCCAACAAAAGTATAATGTACATCAGAGTGGAGAAATAAAAAAACCCACTCAAGTGGTCTGGTGCTCCTGGTGGTCACCATCCTCAAGAAAGTACGGAAGATCCTTCGGTGCTGCTACTGGATCTGGTTATGCAAAACCAGTGGGGTCAGACCCCAAATAGCAAGTACCACAAAGAAAGCCAATCTAGGAACCTAAACCAACAACACAAGTAATACTAATAGTGAAAGTAAAGACAGAATATAAATGATCTCAAGAAAATAAAAGAAATACTGTAAACCTGCAAAAGTGACATATCTTGAAATGATATACAGAATGGAATAACAAGTGTAGTAAATAAAGGTATGATCATGCAAAGCCTAGACTAACCATCATCCATAAATTATGACAAATTATATAAGTACGGCTTGACACTTTAACTAACTAGGGTTATCATAATCCTAATTACTAACAATTATAATGCAATGCGATACTAGAGTTCCTTCTGATCGCATGCCCCTCCAGTTTGTCCGGGATATCCATACGCACAATTCAGCACCGGATACTCCTCAAGATATTCCACGAGATAAACCATTAGATACTCCACAAGATAACCATATAAATAACCGGGACTGCATGCAATCTAAAAAATCTCTAGCCATGTACTAAGTGAATCTCTTGTTAATAACCCCTAGCAGTTTCTTGTATGAATCCGGGTGTGACATTCCGCAGAATCTATCCTAGATATGATACAACAAAACAAGTTCTAATATTAATATAAACAAGTTTTAATATACATTGCACAAACGGACTCATGTAAGTCACGATAACAACCAAGCCATGTGAATCCAAATAAAGCTAGGTAAAGCCAGGTGAAGCCAGGTAAAGCCATGTACAACCATGTAAATCCATGTCCATCCAGATGAAGCCAAGTGAAACCAAGTCAAGCCACGTCTGATGAAGACTTGTAAAGTCATGCCAAGTCAAGTCCAATCAATCATCTCATCACGTATAGCCGGGCAAAGTCGGTAAAATAAAGTCAAGTCATCTGAAACCATCTAAGTTCATGTCCAATTAGGTCAAGTCATCGCATATCCAAGCAAAAGCCAAAAGAATTAAAATAAAATCACGAAAAACCAAGAATTACTAAAGAAAGAGCACGATCGGTATACCGTCGGTACAGTCCAATATAACGTCGTATACCAGTCCAGAGATAGAAAAAACACAGCAAGTCTGGAATCCAACAAATCGGTATACCGTCCGTACAGTATAGTATATCGTCGGTATGCCGTTCCAAGTAGGCAAGAAAGATTCAAAAAAATAAAGTTTCACAAAATGGTATACCGTCGGTATACTGTAGTATACCATCGGTATGTCGGCCAAGACAAATATTCTTAACTTGGTTAATAATGTCGGCAATGATCGGTATACCGTCGGTACACTGTAGTACGCCGACGGTATGCCGATAAGGTTCACAAAAAAATCTAAAAATCTAAGTCGGTTAAAATTGGTATACCGTCGGTATACTGTAGTATACCATCGATATGCCCATTTCCAAGGATAAATATGGTTAAAGTCAAGTTTAATTTTCAGGACCCAAATCAAACCCCAAAAATTACCAGAACCAAGTCTAACAAGAAGTCAGGTCTAGGGTAAGTCTCATATCACAATATGGACTAAATCTCACGGTTACAACTATGGTACCATATCCGTTGTCGAGTTACCAAAAAGGGACGGAACAAAATTCTACCAGAAATCAGAACCGAAACGGTCACTAGGCTAGAAATCATGATATGAACAACTATAGTAAAGCATGTCTAGCTAAAAATAAATAATCAAAGTTCTAGGAAAGTAAAATGACAGAAAGTAAAAGAAGTTCACAAAATCGGCAAGGTGTACTTGCCTAAATTGAGCTCCTAGCCTAAACCTTCAAGTCCACCACCACGAAGGGGTTCAGAAATCATACTCCATGTCTCAAGACTAAGCTCCAAGCTCAAAAGAAAAAAGGATGAAGTGAAGAGAGAGAAAGAGAAATAAATAAATAAAATAAAACTCAAGTACTATTTATAGAGGAATTCTAGAAAATATCTCAAAAAGTAAAACAAATATTTGTCAGGTAGTATACCGTCGGTATACCGGTCAGGTAGTAAAGTTTCAATTTTTGAGAATTTCTAAGCTTCCTCGAGAACCAATAAAATGTAATAAATAGCACAAAAATGCGTATCCGCATAAAATATGAATACTGTGAGACGAGTCTCACACTTTCTTATACGTTCATAACATACTTATAAACCTCACTATAGTCAAGCCTCCATCTAGTAATGGTCTAAGAAAATCATACAAGCATACAATTCTGATAGACAAAATATACATTTTTAAAAGCATGGTTATGTCTCTATCTGTCATGATATTGTAGTCTCTATCAAGGGTTTACTAATATAAGCTATAAGATACTAGGAAATCAAGCAGATCAATAGATGAACAGGAAAGAAAGGTCAAGAATAGAACAGAACCTGCTAACTCAATACCTGTAGCATCGGTCTCTCAACCATCATCGCAAAAACTCTGCCCTGCTGGGGTGTCTCCCTCTACGGGTGCAAGGCAATTTTCTTTTCCACGGGTAGCTTAGCTCGACCTTTACCTATATCTAATACTTACACTAATTATTCACTAAGCATCAATCTAGCCATAATACTTAATATCAAGGGATACCACTTCTAATATTAATGATATACTATAGTTCTAGGCCATGGACACACTAGCACACACTACCCAAGATATTATACTAACACTTCTAGGATATGATATTCTGGTACTAGAAGGGTACTCTACCAACACTCAGATTTTCTACGTCCTTGTGAGACACATGAACGCATTCACTATTATGTCAATTCTTATTTTAGCCCACCCTCTAACACACATATAGTCTTCTATCTGTCTCAGTTTCTTGCAGTCACATTCATACTGCTTAACCATTCTTCTTATAAATGAATATTTATATACACTCACGCTCATGTACCCTATTAGTACACCCTTACCAATCTAGAATACTCTCAATTGGGTGCCTACCCCAATCATGACACCATCTACATAACTCAGTAGATCCTATATGTGGCACTTAGATGATACTCTCATATCAGGTTGCTCGTGTCTCTCATCTATACTTATTATACTAGCCACTAGAATATTTATACCCTAAACCTTCTTAATACTTGAGGTACTCTGGATCTTAAGACTAAGGTACTCCTCCTATCTTGGCATCTGGTACAAACTCATATCTTACACCTAATAATCACCTTAGGTTATTTATATGTATCTGTTATCAATGTACATACATAAATATCTCCTACCTACTATGACAGTATAATATCTCACTGATACCATTATACCCATCATATGGTTCACTAATGCATAACTACTCCCTTACTTCCAATACGCTAGCAAGGTGCTCATACTACTGAAACTTACTCATATATAGGTTACTTCTCTTCTAATTATGTAATACACTTGCACCTTATGCTCCATAACTCATCCCTTATACGTCCTACCTCAATATCGTACTAGTACACCTAGCACAATACATTCTAATATTATTATACTTACCTATACACTCATGGGTATCACTCTACCATGGCTCACTCTCTAATACATCTCATGAATACATATCTCTACACAACCAAGTATCAAGCACCAATATAATAGTGAGGCTCTATTAATTCCCAAAACAATTTTATGATATTCAATTACTACTTTGATCACTCAACTATATGACCCTATATCCATCTAAAATATGTATGATGACATGATACCAATACTTAGAATCATAAATGGGTATTCTACTTTCTCTCATAACTCTTTTATTTCTAAACCAAGGTACCAATCACTAACTATACTCTGACACCAACCTTAGATCCATTTTTACAAATGTACTACTCTTCGAGTTACTTCTAGGCTTATACACTGATACCTGATGCTCATATACCCAACCAAGAACCACTCTCAAACTCACAAGCTACACTCCCTACAGCCAACACCAATACTCAATTGGACACAACCTATTTACAAGTTTCCAAACCACTGCACCATCCAAGGAACCTCAGAAACTATTGAAATGAAGCTCTATGAGGAACTGGACTAGAGGAACTAAGGATATCCCTATTCCTGAGCTAGGAAAGGTGATGGAACAAAATTCTATAATAACAAGAGTGGAATAATAGAGATGATATATTAAGAACCAATTTAAGATACAATCTGATAATCATATATGTCTATATAAAATTATGTTACCCAGAATTATCGTCACGCCAGTAAGCATAGCTGCGATAAACTATAGAGTCCATAACCAAGGTACATACCTCTCAAATCATATTATCTAAATTCTTGTGTTGCCACCTAGCATGGCTGTGAGATCTCTAGATTTCATAATCAAGATAAGTATATCCCAAAATTGGCTCTATGTTTTCACCACGCCGGCTAATATGGCTGCGATAAACTCTAGACTCCATAACTAAAGCAGACGTTTACCTTTTTTACTGTCCTTATCAAAATATGTTATTAGAATATATTCTAATTTAGTCCCTAAAATTTATCTCAATATAAGAATCAAAGTCAACAACAAACTTCAAGAATCAAATTCAACAGCAACAAGTGAGAGTGAACGAAAATAAGTGGAAACATATTTTGAAGTAGAGATTATAGTAAGATTCTCAAGGGTCATCCCAGGAATCTCTTAAGGAATCCTAATTTTTGGTTGAGTATTCTCTCATCCAATATCCTATATCATATCACAGGCTCACAGTAGTACAATTAAGTCGTTATACTACCACGACATCACACTGGTTGCGAAATCTGACCTACATGGGCTACCAAAAAATATTTCATAACCCGCACCCGCATAATCGAGCACGAGTATGTAGGTACGTCCAACCTACGTTATAGCATCAGCGATATAACATTATCTAGGTCATCAATATATATCTATCAATCTTATTAATACAACTAGTTCTATCATATACCCAATTACCATAATCTAAAGGCAGAATAAATAAGAAAGGTAAACCAAATAACATTCTAAAAGAAAAAAAACTACACATAATATGGAATAAAAAGCACTAGCCTAGATCTCTACAATTATCACCTTAAGGTCCACTGTGTAAGAGCAGTCATGTCTATAGCATCACTCTAAAATCTCAGAATGTAGAGCACAAAAATACTAAAAATATTATCCAATCGGGATTAGAGCAAAACATACCTCGAACATCAGTTCTAATAAATGATAAAGACTATGTAATAGTAAATAAAGAGAAATACAAGATAAATAGAGCAAGAACAAGAAATATATAAGATATAGAATACTGTAAATAAATACAACAGAGATGAGCATCATATACAAGAGTCAGAAAATACAACTAACTAAGTGAGTGAGTACTAGTTTCAACATGTGATCGGTTTGAAAACTTGTACATGAATATGGCCTGGTTAATCATACGTGAGATGTATAATTAATACTCACAAGAAAATAGGAACTGCAAGGGGTATGATCACATATCTACACTAACACTTTTTGCCCTATGTACGCCATTACAAGTTAGTTTAGGTACACTTTTGTTTAATAACAAACAAACGTACAAAGAAGTCCTAAGCAGAAGATCTAAGTACAATATTTAATCTGGGTAGTGTGACGATGGAGATCGAGCGCTGTGTGTCACGACCCGTACCCGTTGTAGGGATGCAAGTCGGAAACAACGTCCAGCCTACGCCGCAGAATCAGCAGTAGAACGTTGTTTGGGTAATCTATCTAGCAATATAATGAGCCACCAACAATATTAATATACTCAATCACAGAGATCTAAGATGGAAATGAGCTTAAATATTATAAAGAATAGAATAGCCATAATATAACTCATGAGTCAAAATAATAACATCAATGAGTCTGAAGAAATACTAAACAATAAGCTGGAGACAAATCCAGTACAAGAGAATACTAAGAAGCTACAAGTCCCGGGTCATCTGTCTCAGTCAGGATGAGTCCCTCCTGAGCTAGGGTCTCTAACTCTAAGCCCACAATATCCTGAGGCCCGTAATGTGTAGGGTACTACTCCTCAGTGTCATCTGGAAAAAAATATCCAGTCAGGAAATAAGCAGAGTACATCTCTAACAGCAGTTCTAATCAATGATATAAACTATATAACAGTAAATAGAAGTGAATATACAAGATACAACAATAAATACAAGAGATATACAATAAATAAAATATTGGAAATAAATACAAGAATGAACAATATGGCAATGAATTAAGAATACTAAATGACTAAGTGAGTGAGTACCAGCTTTAACATATGATCGGTTTGGGAACTTCATACAAGATATATGGCCTGGCTAATCATACGTGCGGTGTATGATTAACACTATTCAATAAACAAGACTTGATACAAGGAGGGTATGATCATATATCTCTACTACATACTCTCCAACCCCGACTGGTATAGTAGATCCAACCATGGTACGCTATGGCACGGGATTCTCTAAGAAGATAGCGAATCTTCCCAAAAATTAGTGTCTGTACATGTACAAGAAAAATAAAAAACAAGGCTTGCACAAGATATACCATATATACCAAGAAATAATATCTTATGACGAGATCTGGATATACCAATCCGTGTAATCATCGTGTCAAGAAAATATGGATATATACACTAGATACAATGAACATAGAGAATATCATAAATGAGAAACTATCAGAGAATGTACTCGCCTGAAGTCTGATAAATAGTCTCACAGTCTGATACGGTGCCTCGAAGACCTAGATATGGAATATAACATCAATACAAGGTTTCGGAATAAAAATAAGTTAAACCAATCAACTTCTAGGTCAAAGAGCTATTTCTAAGTCAAAATAGTCAAACTAGGTCAACTCTAAGTTAAACCGGTCAAACTTGGTCAAACTACCTATTTCTAGGTTGCATGAGTCTATCTCAATAATGTTGGATTCATACACTTATGAACTAGGCCAAACAAGCTAGATCTAGGATACTAAGATACCGTATCTTAGGAGCAAACAAAAGATAAAAAATAGTATATATATATATCCAAACAATATTAAATATTTTAATCCTAATTATAATTACTAAATGGATACCTTGGTTTTGAACCAACTCGATATAGCACTACTAAACCCCCATCTTGATACCCAAACCCAATACCTTGAGTATCCTCAATACCTAGGCATTTACCTTGGTATCTCAAGGTAAATATGATTCTAATATATATAGTAGCTACCCAATCTAATGACTAACATATATATAGTTCTAACTAAACTAGGTACTAATAATGAGATAGTTGAATAACTAGTTAACAAATCATAGTAACTAGCTTACTACTAAGAGCTAATCATTAATAATAACAAGTGTATCACGAACTATTACCCAAATCTAACTATTTTTAACTGTTATATATACTAGTTACCATCTAATATACATTCAATACAAGGATACATATATTACATATACCAACTAACCTTACTACCTTGCTAACTGCTACTGAACCTGCTGCTACCCGCTGATGTAAACTGCTGCTGCTGCCGCGAGAAGCTGTTGTTGTTGCTGCTGTAAGTTATTACGGCTACTACAGCTGCTTCTATAAGCCGCTGCTGCTACTGAAAGCTGTTGCTTCTGCTGCGGGAAACTGCTGCTTCTGTTGCGGAAAGCTGCTGCTACTGCTGCAGCTGCTTCTACAAGCTGCGGTTGCTGCTGCTGAAAACTGCTCTCTACTGAGCCTCATCCCCCCTCTAATGCACACACACACACAACAACACACATACATACATACACCATACACTACTAGAATAAGCGGGATTAGCGATATTTTTTAGCAACGTTAACGAAAAATATCGCTAATATAATATAAATTAGCGACTCCATGTAAAAATGTCGCTAGACGTCGCTAATTGGCGACATTTAGTGACGTTTAGCGACTTTTATTCAGTTTTTAAAAGATTAGTCGCTATAAGTTCAATTAAGGTCGCTAAACGTCGCTAATATGTTTCATTTAGCGATATATTTAGTGACGTATATCTTTTAGACATTTAGTGACGTCATTAGAGACGTTAAAGACGTCGCTAACTTAGCGACATCATTATTGGCTTCGCTAAAACGTTGCTAAATTTATTTCATTTAGGGCTGATTCTCCCCATTTTCTTCGATCTCTCCCTCTCCCAAATTTGAAACCCCCCCTCCGGCTCCTCCTTCCTTCGGCTCCCTTCCTCCCTCCGGCGACCCCCCTCTGGCCGCGTCCTCCCCCCTCCGTCATCAGCTCCTCCTTCCTCCGGCTCCCCTTCTCCCTCCGGCGTCCTTCCTCCGGCTCCCCTCCTCGGTGAGTTCCTCTTTCTGTCTCCTTTCTCTGTCTCTCTCTTTTTCTCTAACACGACATGACACAACACAACACAACACGACACGACATGACACACACTAACCCTAACCCTAACTCAAATACACACACACACACGCATGCGGACACACACTAACCCTAACCCTAACCCTAACCCTGCTTGTTGTGCATTGCTGCTGCAGTTGCTCTTCTTGTTACTGCAGTTGCTCCCCTTGCTGCTGCTGTGCATCCCCTTGTTGCTGCTGCTCTTCACTACAGTGCACAAGAGTGCACTGCGACTCCCTCTTGGCCTGCACAATACTCCCATATCTCACACTCAAATCCTGGCATGCCCAATACTCCAACACTATAGTGCACAACCTGTGCATACTATGCACTTATACATGGGGAAGATATCATAGGTGATGTAGGAAAACTAGGGTTTGGTGCAGTGACATTTAGATTGAGCATGAGTTGCTTGAAATCCTGGAGTTGTTCTCTGGTTATGAGGAAATTGATAATATGTTGCAGTTTGGCAAGGGTTTTGATAAAAAATTGTTGTACTGGGGTTGTTTGATTTGTTTGAGGAATGGATTGAGCTACTCCAGTAGGGATCATACCAAATTGTGGTAGATTTGGTGCCAATCCAGCTGGATTTATACCAAATTATGGTATATTTGGTATATTTAGAGGGGATTGAGGTGTTGCCATGGATGGAGCATATGGTGGAAACTCAAACCCTCTTCTTGACATAGCCAATTCCTCTAACAACCTATCAAATTTTTATGGTTCAAGTGATGAATTATACCTTCCAACACAAGTATCCTCCCATTTGCATCAGGTAGGTATTGATTCTTTGGAGAGATCCAGCTCTGAAGCTATGGCTGCTCGAGTCGTACTCTCCACTAGCTTTAAGAGCATGATCCAAAGGCTCTGATACCAATTGATACCAAATTGATGGGTCCTCTTTCCATTTGGCCAGGAATTGGAGGAGAACAATCACACTTAGCCAAGAAAACTGAATACATTGTAAAGAAACAAAGAACTAAATTAGAAAAGAACTAGGGTTTTTATTCAAACCATATGTACACACATACATAGGGCATTGTGTATCAAGTTAGAGCAGTTCTTACCTTCCTCCAGAGAATCGTACTGTATATAATAATTTATAGGAAACATACTATCATTTTTGCAGAAGTATCTAGAAATAGATATGAATTACTATCTGCGTCATCGTTCGTGGATGTACAACCATCATCCTGATGACATGTGCGGTGTACGGGATGAATTCATTGAGGGTGTACAGCAGTTCCTGTAGTTCGCCAAGGCGTTCCCTCAGTATATTGATGGTACCAAAACTAAGTGTCTGTGTGTGAGATGTCGCAACTTGAAATATCATCAAGAAGTGGAAGTCACGTATCATTTATACTCGAAGGGCTTCACGCCAAATTACTATCAGTGGACCGCACACGGAGAACTTGTGTCTCTAGCATCAGAGTTGGAGCCGTATATGGATGTCCACGACCACGCTGCTTACGACGACGGGTGGGTGAACATGGTTTTTGATGCGGCGGGGCCTAGTTTCAATCCGGACAATTATGATATAGCTGAGGAGGCACCGAATGCCGATGCTGCAAAGTTTAGGGAGTTGCTGGAGAATGCAAGGACTCCACTATATCCTGGTTGTGAAGATCATTCATCGTTGGAGGTGGTTACAAGATTATTGAGCATCAAGTTCGATTTTAACATGTCGCAAGAATGCTATAATCGACTGATTGATTTGATTATAGAGATCTTGCCCGAGGGTGCAAAGTTGCCTAAAGACTTCTATCGATCTAAGAGGATGGTGAGATCGCTCTGGATGGAATACGAGAAAATTGATGCATGTCGCAACAGGTGCATGTTGTACTACAAAGATGACAATAATGAAGATGCGTGCCGATTCTGTGGTGCTTATCGCTACAAGGCCACTGGTAGAGGAAAGTTTGTCAGTGCAAGAAAGCCTACCGATTTGATGTACTACTTGCCTTTGATGCCGCGATTACAGCGGTTGTTTATGGTTAAGGAGACTGCAAAAAATATAAGTTGGCACAAGCGGAAACAGATCGAAGGAGTATTGGATCATCCATCAGATGGAGAAGCATGGAAGCACTTTGATCGAGAGTATCCAGATTTTGCTTCGGATCCGCGTAATGTTAGATTGGGGCTCTCCTCTGACGGTTTTACCCCATTCAGACTTTCGGGCTCCCAGTATTCATGTTGGCCTGTGATTGTCACTCCGTACAATCAATCGCCTTGGATGTGTATAAAGACTCCGTATATGTTCCTAACACCGTTATTATCCCGAGTCTGAACAATCTGAAGAGGAATATCTATGTGTATTTACAGCATTTGATAGATGAGTTGATTCGGCTGTGGGAAGTAGGTGCCAACACGTACGATATTTTTAGAAAGCAGAATTTTTAGATGAGGATAACACTTATGTGGACCATCAACGACTTTTTGGCCTATGGAATGTTATCGGGATAGAGCACCCATGGTCGTCTCTCGTGTCCGTATTGCATGGACCGTACTAAGGCTTTCCGTTTGAAATACGGAGGCAAACAGTGCTTCTTCAATTGTCATCGATAATTTCTACCGAAGGATCATCCGTACCGGAGGAACAGGAATACTTTTCGTACGGGCGTTGTGGAGAAGGCCAATCCACCGCCAAGGTGGCCTAGATACACGATATAGGAAGAGGTAAAAGATTTACCAAGTGCTATCGAAGAGCCTGCTAAGGGGTACAAGTGTGACGGATTTGGTCGTACCCATAACTGGACGAAGATGAGTATATTCTGGGATCTGCCATATTAGAGCACCAATCTGATCAGACATAACCTTGATGTCATGCATATCGAGAAGAATATGTTTGATAACATAATTAATACTGTAATGGAGGTAAAGGGGAAGACAAAAGATAATCCGAAGGCCAGGTTGGACTTAGAAGAAATATGTAGACGTCCTACGTTGCATTTGATAGAGGAGGGAAATGGAAAGTTAAAGCAACCTAAGTCAGTTTTCTCACTGGAGAAAGAGGATAAAGGGAGACTTTGTAGGTAGATTCACGGTATAAAGTTTTCAGACGGGTACATGTCAAACCTGAGAAGATGCGTCGACCTCAAGGAGAACAAACTGGCGGGTATGAAGCGCCACGATTCTCACATATTCATGGAGAGGTTAATTCCGATTGCATTTCGAAAATTCTTACCGTAGGTCGTTTGGGATCCATTGACAGAGCTCAGCATATTCTTCAGAGATCTTTGTTCTACTAAGTTGCTCGTCGATCGTCTAGAAAAGCAAGAGAAGGACATTGCGGTAACACTATGTAAGTTCGAGAAGGTGCCTCCTGGATTCTTTGACTCTATGGAGCATTTGCCAATTCATCTTTCCTATGAGGCACGTGTTGGTGGTCCTATCGGTTATCGGTAGATGTACCCCTTCGAGCGGCATCTGAATCACCTAAAGAGAAAGGTAAAAAATAACGCACGGGTTGAGAGCTCTATTTGTGAAGCTTATGTTCTCGAGGAGATTATAAACTTTTGCTCGATGTATTTCAAACCTCATGTTACTACTAATAGAATGAAAGCTCCGAGAAACGACGACGGATATCAGGAATCTAATGATGCAATACTCAAAGTATTCAATGCGTCTGGAATGCCTTCGGAGAAAATAAAGAAGAGATATTTGAATGACGACGAGCTAAGGGCTGCTCAGTTGTATATATTACTCAATTGCGACGAGGATAAAGTGGAGAAGCTAGAGGGGTAAGTAATTAATACGCCCACGTTTACATCATCTCAATGTAATAGTATAAGCTACTATTATGCTACTAATCAGCAGTTGCTTCATTATTTTTTAGCACATATAATGATAAGTTGAGGTCGGTTAGACCCTACATAACAGACGAAGAAGTAGAACAAGAAATGAGATACCATTTTCTTTCTTGGTTGAGCGTATATGTAAGGTGCTTGGTAATTATTTTTTATTTCTGCACTTGCAAAACAAATAACTTACTATCGCTACTTTGGTATTTAGGTCGATCGTCTAATAATACCCGAGACTGAATCTATTAGAACTCTAGCCAAGGGACCAATTACTGTCGTTAAAATATGGCAAAGTTTCTGTGTGAATGGGTTTAGGTTCAAGTCAACAAATGCTCCTATCAGAGATAGCTTTCTGGATCTTGATTCCACGAAAAATAGTTGTTTGTGTATCAAATCTTCAAACTACAAAGACGTCGATCTAGGCAATAATTTCTTTGGCATCTTACGAGAGATTGTGGAGTTGACATATAATTATGGCATAGAATCTGCTAATATCGTGCTATTCAAGTGTGAATGGTTCGAACCAATTCAAGATCAAGGTTAGAAAATTGACAAGCATGGCCTTGTGGATATAAACTACAAGCGTAAATATCAAGGCTATGAATCATTTGTCCTATCAAGTCAGGCTCAGCTCATGTACTTCACAACTTATCCTAGACGGGGGACAGTGAGGTCGGATTGGTGGGCAGTATGCAAGACTAAAGCTAGAAATACCTTTGACATTGACGAAATAGCTTATCAGGAGGACGAGCTACCTCTTATAACAAATATTGTAGATATGGACTCAAAGGAAGTTACTCATTACACGAGTAATAATGTAGAAGATGTAGAATTATCCGAAGAGGAAGATGATGACGAAGACGAAGACGAAGTAGATAAAAGTGAAGACGAGGAGGAGGAGGAGGAAGAGAAAGAGGACGAGGAAGGCGAACAAGATAAATTTTTTGAAGATGATTGAAAATAAAATATTTTGCCTGTAGAATGTAACTATATTTTAACTGTAGAATATACTATTTTGACGAATATATGTATTATATTTTGACTGTAGAATGTATTATCTATTTAGACTTATGACACCACAGGTTATTTACTGTACAATTTTATGAATGCTATGAGATATGCATAACATTTTGACTGTAGAATGTACGATATATTTGTGTATTTTTTTATTCATCATATGTTGTTATCAGGTATGACAGGATGACGCGGAGGGTTTGGCAGGTCCCGAGGTAGACAGAGTGCTCCTCCGGTACTGCCTACTGTTGGTTCCGGATCGTCGTCACCCAGTACTCCAGTATATCGATCAGTCACATCTCCGACTGCGACGACGTTACGTGGCATCACTCCTGGGATGAGTAGTTCCAGGCGTGATAGTACTCCCTCATCAAGCGTTCCTTCTGCTGACGGAACCATGGAGACAGATAAGCATGTAGAGGAGGTCGTGCCGACATTGTCCCAGCATCAGCAAGATCCTCCATGCGCACCTCCGGAGGAGACGAGGACAGAGATTTTAGTCCATAGTACAAAGTAAGTCAATTAGATGGTTTAGCATCATATATATCGTGTATTTCTTTATTCATCATATATTGACTTTTTCGATCTAAATAATTATCTCTGTATAGATATCGTCCATCGTCGATTCAGAGATGCCTGGGCCTATTTCTGAGGAACAACTATGGTGGCCCTTGGATCAACTACTATGAAGCTCCAGAGGAGAGGAAGGCGTTCTGGTTTACGCACTTCAAGGTAAAAGTATATTATATAAATTCTCTAATTTATGCATATTACATAACTTATCCGTGGTGCTCACTTACTAAATTATTTATTGTAGTAAACGTATTTGTATCCTCCGCAGCGGACCGAGTTGATCGAGCGGATATTTCCTGCCATTGCCGCCAAGCTTATCCGTGATGCTCTGGATGACCAGAAGGCTCGTGATCGTGCTGGAAAACCAATCCAAGGTTGGATCACGCCTGAGCAGTGGACTGCGATGAGGGATAGATTCGACGATCCGAGCTACAAGGAAAGGTCTGAGAAGGCCAAGGCGGCTAGGCGAAATGCTGCAAAGTGGTGTGGTGGCTCAATTCCGATAACGGATTATTTTTGTCGTTTGGTATATTTTTTATTTAAGATATATTATTTTAATGTAAGTACGATAAAATGGTAGTAGAAAAAATATTTAATTTTAGTACTAAATAATATATTTTTAACAGGTACAGAGGGGTGAGGATGCAAACATGGTGATCATCTTCTTGGTCACCCATCGCAAGGACAAAAATCTAATTGATGAGAGGGCCTCGCAGACCTATGTAAGTATTACTTTACTTTGTGTTAAATTTAACATAACTTAGGCAATTATCGAGTATCCAAACTTTTCTAGGCCGAGTATCTTAGGCTGCGTGAGCGGGCGACTGCTAGTGCACCTACAGTTAGAGAGGCTGGTATTTTCTCGCAGCCCGCTCCAGCTTCGTCGGCGGATGACCTGTGGGTGACCGCCCTGGTGGTCTCCAGAGGGGTACGTACTACGGTACAAGATCCTATGGCGCCCTGGTTACGACGCAGTCATTTAGGGCCTCCCCGACAAGTGCGTATTCCCCACATCCCTCGCAGTCGTCGGCCAGAGTCCAGGAGGCCATTGACCGTCAGATTGCGTCTCTCTGTGACGAGTTGCTGCGAAGGATGGTGGAGCAGCCCCGGTCCCAGCCGCAGGCGGGCGATCCGACGCTCATCGCACGATTCGATATGCTCGACCGCAGCATCACGGAGCTCCGAGATTTGACAAATGATCTTAGAGCCTCGACAGAGCGCAGCGTGACGGAGCTGCAGGCATCATAGCTATCTATGGGTGAGAGGCTGACGATGATGCAGGATTCAATGGTTCATAGCAGTACGAGGCTGATATCTACCATGGATTCTTATAACCAGCGACTCGCAGAGTTGGAGCGGATACGTCCTCCTGGTGCGCCTACATCGACACAGACTCCACCGACATTACTGCCTTCTCCATCGACATCGGTATCGATTTCATAGGAGCAGTATGATCTGTTCTTATCCTTCATGCGCACCGGTGGTCATCCTCCTGTAGATCCGCAGTAGTATAGATATTTGCATGGATATTTGCTGGATATTTATATTTTTTGTATTATTTAGGATGAGACTCATTGTATGGATTTATATTTGATGTATTCTTTACGACGATATTTGCTGGATGTTTTATTTTCTTCAAATTTTATTACATTATTCATATTAAATATATGTTAATTTATCGGTATTGAGTGTTTAACCCAAGGGGGTCGGCAAACCCAAAAAATTCAACAGAGGGTTGCTCCGGGTCTATTTGTACAGATTGTGAATTAATAAACTGTAGGAATAATAGTTTGAAAATAATTTAGTATTAATTTTTTTATTTTTTCACTGTATAATTAGTGACGTTTTAGCGACGTTTAGCGACGTTATTATACGTCGCTAAGTTGCGACGTTACTACACGTCGCTAATGACGTAGCTAAAAATGTTGCTAAAAACGTCGTTCTACGTCGCAACTTGCTGACATGGCAGTATTGCCAGGTCATTAAAGACGTCGCTATATAAGTCACTAATTAGCGACGTTAAGCGACAGATGAGCACGTCGCTAATTAGCGACGTTGCTTCGCTAAATGTCGCTAATCTAGCGACACATTTACGTCGCTAAAAATGTCGGTATAGTGACGTTTAGCGACGTTTTTCCTTTCAGCGACTAGCTGAAAGGCGACTTCTATAAAACGTTGCTAATTACGTCGCTAAAAGTAATTAGCGACGTTTATTGGTCATTTAGCAACGTTTCTTTACGTCGCTAATTTGACTTTTTCTGGTAGTGATATATATCAACTATATATATATGTATACCCTCTCCCAACTATATATATATATATATATATATATATATATATATATATATATCATTCATATATATACATAGCATCACATACACGTATACATATAATATAACATACAAGTTATATATAACATAACTTATTCAATTAGTTATTAAATATATAGAGGCATAACTACATATATATATATATATATATATATATATATATATATATATATATATATATATATATATAGATCTAGAAATGAAATACAATAAACACGTGGAGTGCATCGCACCCGTATCACACTAGATCTATGATACGCCTGCGACATGAGTCCACCACACAACCAAACGTACCTCGAAGGACACAAGCAAGTCTAATATATTATTTATGAACAATATGAAGAGTCAAACACACATCTACGTGTCCGTATCAAAATATGACATACACAAAGTCCCGTGTCGGAGGAAAAACCCCTAAATTAACACGTATCACCAATTTATTGGGATACGACCTACATGTACCCAATTATGGATACGATACTAGCCACAAACACATGCCAAGTTGATCTATATGACCAATTGACAAACACAACAAGTGTCAATCTCGAAATTCTCCCAAAATTGACACAAAAAGTACCATAACTTCCTCAATAGGCCTCATATGAACTCAATTCCAATTCCTATGGGTAGCCTATGCATATGGATTGATTTCTCATGGTTAATTCTCAGATTTAGAATCTAATTAAAGAGGAAAAACTAAATTGTACCTATTGAGATATGGATTCCCAATGCAACCTACAAATATGATAAAATTGGCCTTCAACTTATAGATCATTGCTCCTCTATGTAGATCCTTGCTTCCTCCTTCTAGATGCTTGCTTTACTAGCCTCCAATGGTGATTTAGGAAGGAATTGAGATAAAATTTGGTAGGGAATTGATGTGGGAATGCGGAAATTTGGTTGAGGAAAATTCTAGATCTAGATTTGAAATAAAAAGATGAGAGAGAAACTTTCCCCCCTCTTTAAGTAGGCCGGCCCCCCTTGCCCCTTTTTTAAGCTACTATGTAATATCTATTATCCCCCTTGGGGCCTCTCATGAAGAAATAATTAAGGAGATAAAGTTCTAGTCTAATGGTTTAATTAAATTAATCATCTTCCTAATCAATGGGCTTATAAATGGGCTCAATTCTAACAATTAATACATGTTGGCCCATGAGTCTAAACTAAACTAGTTAGGTCAACTAACACAAGTCCCAATCACTAATCTAACATCTAATAATAATTAAATAATATAATAAATAAATATACAATATGCACAATATTTAATTAATTATTAAATTACTAAATTACCCTTCCTAGAAAATATGGTAGTGACACTGTGGCAGCTCATTTACTCCATTGACGGTCTGACGAGGAAATAAGGATGCTCTCTTCTCTTCTCTCTTTCGAGCTTATGTGCACGTACCTAACTCTCTGGGAGGGTATGGTCTCTCTCTCTCTGAAGCAGAAAAAAGCCAGCCCTTGGGACGTCCAATTTGCTCTTATTTATAGCCATTATGCTAGTGGACTATAGGTACCGTATATGTCTCTATTTGGTGGCTGCAGGGGACTTCTTCAACAGAACGCAGTTGCAACTGTGGGCGCATAGTATGGGTTGAATCCAGTACGAGCTGCCACGTGGATATTTTATTAGGATTTGCTGTTGTTGGAGATCCTGATGGTTCTTGTCTTCTGTTTGCGTGACTTGGTCAGATTGACACATGGCCCGTATTCAGTTGGAGAAAATTACAGAAGAAATATTTTGTCTCAGAGATACTTGTCACGTTGGATGCAATGAGTTTGAACGCATATGATGCATGACATCTATAACGCATGGGGCCAGAAATGAATGGAATGCATGGAGTCTGAAAAGTAGAGGGCCAGAGTCGCATGTAACGTATGGAGTCTGGAACACAAAGGGCCAGAGTCATATGGAGCGCATGGAGTCTGGGATGCATGAGGCCCCGTACACGTGGCGTTGCATGCTTGTCAGAAGTCATTATTAGTCTCACGAGAGTTTCTTGTCGCTTAGTGTGCTTATATTTTTTGAAGCGTTCAGAAAATCCTTTTTGTCAGGATTTTGTGTCAGACATAATCTTGGTGTCAGGCCTTTAGGCGGCCAATATTTGGGTCACATTGAGGCAGATTTTTCTATGCAATATGGTCATCCTGCGGCCTGGTTTCTTTTTAGTCGAATGTGGGGCGCATGGTTGTTGGACACATGAATTCAGATTTTTTATGCTTCTACACCCCCAACTAGTATAGTGGATCCAACCATGGCACGCTACGATACTAGATTCTTTGAGAAGGTAGCTAGTCTCCCAGGAATCAGTATTCATACAAGTACAAGAACAACAGGGCTTGCACCAGATACGCCAAGAACCACCAGGAATAACATCTCATGACGGGATCTGAAAAGACCAATATGTGTAACCATGTGTCAAAAAATCAAGGATATCTACATTAGATACAAGAAACATAAAAAATATCATAGACGAAAAATTGTCAAAAAATGTACTCTCCTGTGATCCAGAGCAATGGATGTCAAATTGTGTCTGTATTGGTACCTCAGAGACCAATATATGAAATTATATGTCATTACAGTGTTTTGGAATCATAAACATGCTATAGTAGCTTGAAACTAGGTCTCTAAATCAACATTAGGTCCAACTAGGTCAAACTAGGTCAAACTATATCAAATTTGGTTAAATTTAGTCAAAGTAGGTCAAATCTAGGTCAACACAATCAAAGTAGGCCATTTACTAGTTTATAGCTTGATTTTACCTATTTACAAGGTTTATAAAGTTACACTATGTCTTAACAAGACACTATTTGATTTTTAGGTGCCAACTAGGTCAAACTAGTCAATACTAGTTAATACTAGGCTGCTTTAGGTTTCTAGGCTATACTAATAAGTTACTAGCATATATTACCCTAATATATACTTCTACCTATAATTTCTAGAAATACCTTGGTTTATAGCTATTTACCTTACCATGTATTCCGGAATCTTAACCCGTATCACACATTTACCTAATACCTTAGCCCGTATCTCAAATACCTTAACTATTAGTCAATACCTTGGCTAAACTAGGTTTTAATGTCATACTAGTTAGCTATAATATAATAATATCATATATATACTATATAGATATACTAATATATACAATAACTTAGTTTAACACTTAATACATAGCCAATACCTTAGTATTACCTCATTACCTAGCTATTACCTTAGTATTACCTCATTATCTCAACCAATACCTTAATATATTACTCGTATCCTAGTTTCTAGACTAATACCTTAGCTAATATCATTACCTTGACTAATATCCAATACCTTAACTCATACATTGGTACATAATCCATTACTCAAGCTAGACACTACCATTACCATGGTATCTTGATCAGATACCTAATATCACAACCTTACCTTAGTAGCCTAGTATTACCTCATACTAGTTCTAATATTTTGGTGTCTTGGTATTCTAAATAACTTGATACATCCTACGATACCACACTCTAATTAACCCACACACATATCCCACTTGTTTGTATATGGTACCATGGTACCACATTAGGTATCATATGATACAAATCCCCAAGATACTAACCCATGACCATAACCTACACTTACTTTACTTTCAAGATCCTCACCCTACTCTTGGCACTTAACATATTAATATTACCCATTATCTAGTTCTAATATCAAATATCTTAGAATCTTGACCAATACCTTATCATCTTAGAAATTTTCACAACTAACTCTAATACTAATACTTGATACCAAATATGATACCTTACTCAATTCCCAATACTCACTTACCCTCACTCATGATACTTGAATGTCATGATACCAATATCCTCATGGTATCCAAGTATCACACTAGTACCTTGTCCCAAACTCTAATATCTTGACACACAACTTAGCTATACTTGGCTCACTTGACAACCACTTGTATCAATACTAACACGCATACTAACTAACATTTATTACCTAACACACACATACACGCACACACACACACACACACTTGATATCCATACTATTGTCATGCCCCAGTCCCAAAATACGTAGGACTAGGAATATATATATATATATATATATATATATATATATATATATATATATATATATATATATATATATATGCTTGGCAACCTATGATACAAACACTCACTTGATATCCATACTACTGTCACGCCCCAGTCCAAAAATACGTAGGACTAGGAATACGTAACATGCCAGCTACGCATTCGACCAGACTCTGGTCCGACTCGAATACGTATAAGCTGTATTATAATGGTTACTATCTAAATAATCAAGTAAATATAAATATCTATGCCTCAATCCACAATGAACAGAATACACAAGAATGAGCTATATGTGCTAAAGTCGGCCGTCCAGTAACACATAAACTCGAACAGACTCAAGAAAAAAATATGAGTCTATAAAACTAGGCTACATCAGCAGATGAATAAATAATATAAATAAATAACCAGAACTCTGGTAGAAATGATAAAAGTACCTGGTACCAATTCTTGTAAGACAAGCAACTCCATCATCAACTCCAAAGGCTCCATAACCGTTTATGCTGTAAAAACTGACAGGGGACCAGGTCCTCGGAGGGACGTAACAAGGTACAAGAAACAGCATGCCAAAAGTAAAACAGTATAATGCCACATACTCAAGGGTAACTACTGTAACCATCTAAGTGATATGCACGTGAGAGTATGGTATCGTACCCTGGGATGGTACTCACGAAAGATCCCAATGGACACTTCCGTAATCTAACAGTATACTCAAGGCTCCGTGTAGGGGAACCAGGAGAAAGATGTATATATATAAATATAATACTTTAGATTCCGCATAGGAAACCTAAAGCCTAGTACACATAAATATTAATAGTTGTCACGACCCGCACCCGTTGTAGGGATGCAAGTCGGAAACAACGCCCAGCCTACGCCGCAGCATCGACGGTAGAACGCTGTCATGGTCAACTATACTATCTAATTATCTCACAAAATGTATAATCCTCCAATAATATCTCAACTCCAAGAAGAGAGTAATCAACTTAATTCAACACAATACTCAATCACATTTCTATGGCACGAGAGGATATCACAGAAGTCTAACATAACTAAGCAGTTAAAAAAATAACAACAAATAAAAATAATATCCAAACACAAATATATGCCAAAAATAAATCCGGTACCAAAATGCTAAAGAGAAGTAACTATGCTAACTAGTGAATCCGGCTAAATCTCTCGACAGTCACTCCAAAACTAGTGGGTCCAAGTCTGCACCATCAATAGGCTGAGATCCGTAGTATGTCAGACACCAATCTCCCGGATCCTCTGAAAAATATTTTCCAGTCAGGAATGGAGCGAAGTACAACCCAATAGCAGTTCCAATTAATTGACAAAAACTATAAAGCAGTAGAATAGAAGATGCTATCTACGATGAGGATATAACTGATAATCAAGAACAATGAGAGAATAGGCAATACTAACAGCAGAATATAATCAATGCGTACAAGAATAAAGGAATGAACTATAATGTCAGAATATAACAAGGTAATCAATGAACTGAATAATGAAATCTACCATAACTATGTGATTTGAGATACTAACTAAATATGTGATCGGCCTGGGAGATTCAATGATTACACTAAAGAGCTAACTCAACCATACGTAAATTGCATGGTTAGTTAGTAGCCAATTATTACACTACTAGCCGATAGTTTCTTGATCACATATTTAATTGGTATTTCCCCCGCCCCAACTGATATGATGGATCGAATCATGACACGTCACTAGCCAATGTATCCAATATTTAATCTACAATATTCAATGTTATCCAATACCAACAAGGACAGGATTCGATACCATCTCCATAATCAAGGTAACATCCCATGACTGACGATCCAATAATAATATCAATCCGTGTACCATCGTGTCAAGAATCATAAGTAATATTTCTAAATACTTGAATTATAGTGGTAATCAAATAATAGAAACTATCAGAGAATATACTCGCCTGTGGTCCAGA
>JAYESA010000004.1:220771520-220839020 GCA_036927795.1 Iris macrosiphon | reverse complement strand
GAAAAAACTGAATTATACCTATTGGAAGATGGATTTCCAATGAAACCTCCAAAATTGGTGAAATTAGCTTCCAACTTGTAGATCATTGCTCCTCTTTGTAGATCCTTACTTCCTCCTTCTAGATCCTTGCTCTTCTAGTCTCCAATGGTGATTTGAGAAGTAATTGGGTGGAAATTTGGTAGGAATTTGATGAAATTTGGTTGAGCGAAATTCTAGATCTAGATTTGGAATAAAAAATAAAGAGAGAGAAAGTTTTTATCCCCTTTATATAGGCCTCACTTGTCCCCTCTCTCAAGCTACTTTATAAAGTCTAAAATATCCCTTGGGGCCTTTCATGAAGAAATTAATTAAGGAGAGAAGCTTCTAGTCTAATGGTTTAATTAATTTAATCATCCTCCTAATTAATGTGCTTTCTAGTTGGGTTCAATTCTAACAATTAATACATGTTGGTCCATGAGTCTAAACTAAACTAGTTAGGTCAACTAACACAAGTCCAAAAAAATAAATCTATCATGCTAATAATAAATAAATAATACAATAAATAAATATTTAACATGCATAATATTCAATTAATTATAAAATGACCAAAATACCCTTTTCTAGAAAATACGGTAGTGACATGTCTATCCCCCTTAAAATAATTTTATCCTCAAAATTTAAGGGTGATCGTACTCCTTCTAGGTCAAACCCCCAGCAATCATAGTCTAATAAGGTCTTATCTCACCAAGAACAGTCCTATGCAAAGAATAACATGCATGGTCACGGTCTCCACCAATCTTATTACTGTTGTCTCTGTCAGGGTATTCTATAGCTACACTAACTATATAACACAAGCATCCAAAAGGTACTAAAGAAGCAATCAATCAAAATAGATGAAAGGAACAGAGAGAAAGAAAGAACAGACTCTCTAACCCATCACCTGTAGTATTGGTCTCCTCGACCGTCATCGCAAATGCTCCGCCCTGCCGAGGTAGCTCCCTCTGCGGGTGATGAGCAATCTGTGGTGCTACAGGTCGCCTAACTCTACCTCTCTGCCCTCGATCGGCATCCTGGCCTGGACATTGAATTGTCCAGAGATAATCCTTCACCATATGCTCCGTTGATCCACAATGTAAGCATGCTCCAAGTCTCTTCTGGCACATCTTCCAAGTGTGCCCAGTCTTCTTGCAATAGGTGCATTGAGGAACTTATTGTACTTGTCTCTGAGGCTGGTGTGGTATCTGCTGTACTGAAGCTTGTACTGGAGAAACAATAGGTTCTGGCATCTGATATTACTGCTGATAGGCTCCGAATTATACTGGAAACTGCTGTTGCTGGAACCGCGACCTCTTTGTCGGTCCCGCACTGCTACTGTCACCCCCAAACATATCACGGTCCCTCTTCGGCTTCAAGTTCCACTCCCGTTCGATCTTGCATGCATCCAAAAGTATCTCAGAATACGTCTCGTAGAAAGACGGAATAAGAATCTTGACTTCCCAATTCAGACCCTCGCGGAAACGGATAGCCCGAACTTCTGGCTCTCTCACCAAGTACTCCACAAATCGGCTCAGCCTCCCGAACTCTGCGGCATACTCCTCTACAGACATGCTTCCTTGTGTAAGGCTCTCAAATTGCCTTCCTAATTCTAATCTGTCCGTCCGAGCAAAGAACTTCTTCTTAAAGAGATCCTTGAATATCTTCCAAGACTGCCCCACATTAGTAAGAATTGGCTCATTCTTGAACCAAGTACGGGCAACGTCGAACAGTTGAAGTCCTATCGCCTCAATCTTCAGATCCTCCGCAAGACGGGACACCTTCATGAGTCGCTCGATATCTTCAAGCCAATCGTCAGCATAGACTATCCCTTTTGTACCCTTGAAAACTCGAGGCTCAAGCTTCTTGAAATTTTGAATGTTGCCTGGCTTGATCTGAATATCCTGTGGCTGTGGAGGAGCCTCTTTCTGAACTGCTGTTATAGCTATCTGATGGGCGTTTTCCATACTCTACCATATCAAATCTGATTGCCTGTGCTGGGCTTCTATCTGTGCCCTCTGTAATTCCATCATCTCTCTAAACAATGCAACCATCGGCGCGATATCTCCTAAAAATGGAGGTGGTAGAAGTCCCTCCGAAGCAACTGGAGTAGTCCTCGGAACAGGTGGAGGAGAACCCCCGAAGGCAGCCGAGACTCCTACATGAACTGATGTCGTAGGAGGTACAAACCCTATTGCCTGAGTGGAAGATTGAGAGGTGGCAGACCTCGCAGAAACTGCTCCCGATCGATGGGATCTAGTCTTCGGCGGCATCATAAAGACAGATCGAAACAAAGGAGATCAATTCGACACAAGATAAAATATCATCAAGGAAGGACAAAAGTATTCAGAAGGAATCAAAAGTAGCGATTCAATTCAGATTGGAATTCCTAGTTGTGATTGAGTATCCCTCTCTCTTCCTAGTATCCTATGTCCTATATCCTATCGCAGGCTCGCAGTAGTACAACTAAGTCGTCGCACTACCACGATATTGCAATATTGCTAAGCCTGACCTGCATGGGCCACCACTAAAAACGTGTCACGACCCACACCCGGTGTAGAGATGCAAGTCGGGAACAACGCCCAGCCTACGCCACAGCATCGGCGGTAGAACGCTGTCTTGGTCAACTATACTATCTAATTATCTCACAAAATATATAATCCTCCAATAATATCTTAACTCCAAGAAGAGAGTAATCAACTTAATTCAACATAATACTTAATCACATTTCTATGGTACGAGAGGATATCACAGAAGTCTAACATAACTAAGCAGTTAAAAATATAACAACAACAAATAGAAATAATATCCAAACACAAATATATGCCGAAAACAAATCCGGTACCAAAATGCTAAAGAGAAGTAGCTATGCTAACTAGTGAATCCAGCTAAATCTCTCGACAGTCACTCCAGAACTAGTGGGTCCAAGTCTGCACCATCAATAGGCTGAGATCCGTAGTATGTCGGACACCAATCTCCCGGATCCTCTGAAAAATATTTTCCAGTCAGGAATGGAGCAAAGTACAACCCAATAGCAGTTCCAATTAATTGACAAAAATTATAAAGCAGTAGAATAGAAGATGCTATCTACGATGAGGATATAACTGATAATCAAGAACAATGAGAGAATAGGCAATACTAACAGCAGAATATAATCAATGCGTACAAGAATAAAGGAATGAACTATAATGTCCGAATAGAACAAGGTAATCAATGAACTGAATAATGGAATCTACCATAACTATATGATTTGAGATACTAACTAAATATGTGATCGGCCTGGGAGATTCAATGATTACACTAAGGAGCTAACTCAACCATACGTGAATTGTATGGTTAGTTAGTAGCCAATGATTACACTACTAGCCGATAGTTTCTAGATCACATATTTAATTGGTATTTCCCCCGCCCCAACTGATATGATGGATCGAATTATGACACGTCACTAGCCAATGTATCCAATATTTAATCTACAATATTCA
Source organism: Iris macrosiphon (assembly GCA_036927795.1). Lineage (NCBI taxonomy): Eukaryota > Viridiplantae > Streptophyta > Magnoliopsida > Asparagales > Iridaceae > Iris > Iris macrosiphon. The sequence continues at coordinate 220,835,526 of JAYESA010000004.1, read as the reverse complement.
ATGTTATCCAATACCAACAAGGACAGGATCCGATACCATCTCCATAATCAAGGTAACATCCCATGACTGACGATCCAATAACAATATCAATCCGTGTACCATCGTGTCAAGAATCATAAGTAATATTTCTAAATACTTGAATTATAGTGGTAATCAAATAATAGAAACTATCAGAGAATGTACTCGCCTGTGGTCCAGAGCAAATGATGAAAAATGATGTCTGAACTGGTGTCACAGACCTATATATGAAATATTGCATTAATACAAGTTTTGGGGAAGAGAAATAAATTAAACTAGTCAATTTCTAGGTCATAAAACTATTTCTAAGTCAAAAGTCAAACTAGGTCAACTCTAAGTCAACTATGGTCAACTATAGTCAAATTATGGTCAACTACCTATTTCTAGGTTGCATGAGTCTAACTCAAAGATATTGGGCTCACACACTATGAATATAGGTCATACAAGCTACATCTTAGGATACTAAGATACCGTATCTCAGGATATGCAAACAAGGGATAAATATAACACATATGTACATATCAAACAATATTATATATATAAAATTCTAATTACAAATGCTAAATGGATACCTTGATTTCGAACCAACTTGGTATCGCAATACTAAACCTCTATCTTGATATCCAAACCCAATACCTTGATTATCCTCCAATACCTTGATACTTACCTTGGCATCTCAAGGTAAATTCAAAACCTTATTTATACTAACTACCCATAATAATTATAAACTACTATGCATTTAATATTTATATAATACTATATACCTTATTTTAGTCACCTTAATACCAACCCATAATTAGTTTACAACTATCCTATTACTTATGCCAATACCTACTACTCATACCTTGGTATATCTTGATACGTACCTTGGTATCTCAAGGTATTTGCCAAAATCTCATGTATATACTAACTACCAAACAATAATTACATATATCAATCCAATATAACTCTAGTATGTACTAATAGAATAATACTAACTATCAACTACACACTAACTATTAATACATATATACGTACATACATACCTACAAATATATAATATATAAAAGATACTCATAACAATTGATAACTAAAATATACTAACTATTCTAATAAATTTATATGCTACAACTAAATATATACATATATAGTATACTATAATACAAATAGCAATTATGAACATATTTATATATATATATTAATTACCATATATATATACATATATATCTATATATATAATAATATCTAATATATTAAAAACTGCCAAACTGTCGCTAGATACCCTGTCCACTGTCGCAGAAAGCTGCTGTGTATATAGATACACTGCAATTTTTGTGACAGTTTTCTGCACTGTCACTAAAAACTGTCGCTGAAGCTTCTGATACTCTACTGATACACTGTTGTTTCAGCGACAGTTTTCTGCAACTGTCGCTGACTGCTGTCGCTGAAAAGCTGCTATTATTCGCATTTGTTGCTGTTGTTGCGACACTTCTGGCTCACTGCCGTCGCTGAAAATATATGTATATATATATACAATATATATATAAATACATATATATAACCCACCATATATATTTATACAATATATATTTAAATACATATATATAACCCACAATATATATTTATACAATATATATATAAAACTATATATAACTATACATACACTTATACTTAGTAAATTGTATAAAATACCACATAGTAACATACATACACACACATAGTAATATGTATATATAACTATACATATATGTATACATATATATAATCATACAATAATATAAATACATAACAATATATAATATAACTATATATATAACCACATATAAATATATATATATCTACATATATATATATATATATATATATATATATATATATATATATATATATATAAATAATCATATAATAACTATGAATAATCTAATTACTTAATTAAACATACACATATATTATATAAAACATATACATATATTTACATCCCTAACATATATTATAACATATATATTAATTCATGTAGAAGAAAGCTACATAATATATATTCTATTAATACATATATTGTCACGCCCCGATCCCGAAAGGGTCGGTCGTCCTCGCTTGATCCTTTACGGAACCGATTCATCCTCGCTTGGGGCGTGATGCCGTAGGAGCCTGGAGTTGCGCTCGTACAAGGCAAGGACTTGCAGTTATAGGAACCCATTTTGAAACACAATTTATAAAACACATTCACAGAGATTTGAACACAGTGCAGGAAGAAACATGCTTTTTTATTGATAATTCAGAGTAATTTACATAGAGTTTACATTGATGCGCCTCTCGGCTACTTGATTTGCATTACAAAAGATAAACTCAAAAGGCAGGGCGCGCTCCATCAGATAGTCCACGTCGTTCATACATTACGCCCTTGTATAGGTTGAAAGTCCAAGCCTCCAAAATGATCTGACTCCAACTATACTTCAAAATAGAGGTGCTCCTAACGCCTCATCGTCTATCCACTAGCGTTGCACCGTCTGAGTGCCTGAAATAGTTGCCCACAACGTGGGTCAGTACTCAACTTGTACTGGTGAGCGGGATGAACCCACTCGACTAAATCGACACTAGCTTATTAGGGGCGAGCATGCATTAAGATGACTTCTATAAAGAGGCAAGTGAATTCAATTCATATCAGTTGCATGTTTTGATAGGAATGAAAATAATATCGAAATCCAACCAGTGCATCGATTGCTTACTCAACCGATGCACGCCTTCCCTGCAACGAAACACAAGTATACTTACCATCTGCACAAGACAATAGATTAGCATGTGTTCTAGTCTATGCGGTCATTGGTGTGATCGACACCTTAGGGACATATTCAAGCATTAGCGGCGCGCCCTATCAGCCCGGGTAGCAAGCCCTGCTGGAGGTCCCGCAATGCATCGTGACGAGCACGAATCAAATATTTCCCTCCGGATCGATACGGTTCCAGTGCCCCGGAAAGCCGTTTCGAGGAAATGATAAACCTTGTGCACAAGTTGTCCCAGACCATGCAAATGCATAAACAATTTATATATCATACAATGCATCGATTGAAACAAAAAGAAGTTAAGCAGCAATATATATCTCATGCAACAGTTCATATTTTCTCAACGCGGTGTTCCGATTTTGATATCCCATAGGTCCAAACTCCGTCCGAGGCACTAGGCCACCACCAACAACCAATCCCCATTATAAACAAACTCAGTTATAAGGTGTGCAAGCATATAGAAATATTAGTCTACAAAATCCCCTGTTCCTTTTCTTAGTGGCTGGCATGCATTGTGGCAAGGATTTCCTAGGCGTCCAACCGGGCATCATCGAGTGAACGTTTGAAACATTAAAGATGTTGGCGTGAAGAAGTAGGAAAGAAGGGTCCAAACCACTCACTGGTTAAGGAAAAGGTAGCTGAAACAAAGATTCCCGCCTAGCGACGATCAAGCGTCAGTTACGCGGACCTGCACAGCACGAGCACCAATTAGAATCATGCCTATCCTTCCTTGCCGAACTCCCCAAGAATCAAAGCTCCAAACGATAAAACCAGCAGCGAAAACCAAGCAAATCGAAAGCAACACCAAATCAAATCCCAAAGCGGCAATCAAGAAAACCAAGCAACCAAACACGAAAACTATTGGACTCGTTTCAATAGAGGCCTTTCCATGAGTTGGAAAGGATCATCGCATTTCGTCCGTGGCAAGAAGATGCCGAAGTTCTAAGTTATGACTCAAACAGACTAGCCACAAGCCCAATTACGTAGTGCACATCCCGGTCGGATCGGAATTTGAGGTACTACATAATATACCACTAAGAAAAAGTTTCGACCCGAAACTTAAGAACAAGGCCGACCCGAAACGTAAGAACAAGGCCCTACCTCCGACTGAATGAACAATGAAGGGTACTTCTCCTTCATCTCCGATTCCATTTCCCAGGTTGATTCCCCAGCTGAATGGTTCCGCCACAGCACGCGAACCAAGGATATCGTACGGTTGCAAAGTACTTTTTCCTTACGATCCAGTATCCGCACCGGTTCTTCTGAGTATGACAAGTCCGTGCGCAATTCCAACTGTACAAAACTAACCACATGACTTGGGTCATGCACATACTTTCGTAGTTGGGAAACATGGAATACGTCATGCACTTCTGCCAAGGCGGGAGGTAGTGCTATTCTGTATGCCACAGCTGCAACTCGTTCTAGTATCTCAAAGGGGCCGACAAACCGGGGACTCAGTTTGCCCTTCACGCCGAAACGCATCACACCCCGCATCGGCGTCACTTTCAAGAAGACATGATCCCCGACCAAGAATTCCAAGGGTCTTCTATGTGCATCAGCATAACTTTTCTGTCGGCTCTGTGCCGTGCGGAGTCTTTCCCGAATCAAGCAAACTTTTTCAACTGCCTGCTCTACCAGCTCTGGCCCGAGTACCTGCCGCTCGCCGACTTCGTCCCAACAGATTGGAGATCGACACCTTCGCCCATATAGTGCTTCGTACGGTGCCATCTGGATGCTTGATTGGTAGCTGTTGTTGTACGCAAACTCTGCCAATGGAAGATGCGTGTCCCAACTAGTCTTTAAATCAATAGCACACAGCCGTAACATATCTTCGAGTATCTGATTTGTCCTCTCTGTCTGTCCATCAGTCTGCGGGTGGTATGCGGTACTGAACTGTAGCTTGGTTCCCAAAGCAGCTTGTAGACTAGTCCAGAAACGAGATAAGAAGCGTCCGTCACGGTCAGAGACGATTGAGGCAGGTACTCCGTGTAATCGGACGATCTCATCTATGTAAATTTGTGCTAACCGATCGACGCTCCAAGTAACTTTTATGGGAAGGAAGTGGGCTGATTTGGTCAAACGATCAACTATGACCCAAATCGCATCGTGCCCCCGTGGCGTCTTCGGAAATCCCACAATAAAATCCATAGTGATGTTGTCCCATTTCTACTCGGGAATAGCGAGGTTCTGCAGTTCTCCGCCGGGCCTCTGATGCTCAGCTTTCACCTGTTGACAGGCCATGCACTGTGACACAAAGGTCGCCACATCCCGCTTCATACCGTGCCACCAGAAGGTCCCACGCAAGTCCTTGTACATCTTAGTGCTTCCCGGATGTAAAGAATACTTCGCGTAGTGTGCTTCCGCCATAATTTCCCTTCGGAGTTCTGGGTCGTTAGGAACACATAGCCTCCCTTTCATCTGTAAGGCCCCATCTTCGCCTGCCATAAAGTCAGACGTCTTCCCCGCCGAGATCAATCCGCGCACCTTCGCTAAGAACTGATCGCCCTCCTGAGCTGATTTGATTCTACCACATAAACCCAGTTCAAGATGGAGTGGTGCCAGCTGCACTCCTTGATGCCGAACTCGAAACTCGATGCCCATCGCCTCAAGATCTCGAAGTAAACGGTTGTCTATAGATAACGAGCCCACGTGCTTCCGACTCAGAGCATCAGCAACGACGTTTCCCTTGCCCGGAGTATACGCGATCGTTAGGTCATAGTCCTTAATAAGTTCTAGCCAACGCCGCTGCCGGAGGTTCAATTACCGCTGGGTGAATAGATACTTGAGGCTCTTGTGATCGGTAAAGATTTTACAAGCAACACCATAAAGATAATGCCTCCACAACTTCAGAGCAAACACGATTGCCGCCAATTCCAGATCATGCGTCGGGTAGTTTTTCTCGTGCGGCTTCAGTTGCCTGGAGGCGTATGATATTACCTTATCCCTCTGCATGAGCACACACCCTAAGCCGAGTCCTGAAGCGTCGCTGTATATCTGAAACTCTTCTACCCCATCTGGAAGTGCAAGGATCGGAGCTGAAACAAGACGCCGCTTAAGTTCCCGAAAGCTGGCTTCGCAGTCATCACCCCATTCGTATGCAATCCCTTTCTGAGTAAGGCGAGTCATAGGCGAGGCCAGTTTAGAGAAATCCTTCACGAACCTACGGTAGTATCCCGCAAGGCCCAGAAAGCTTCGAACTTCGCTGGCTGACGTAGGTTGCTTCCAGTCCACCACCGCTTCTATTTTCTTCGGGTCTACGGTGACGCCTTCGGCCGAGATGACATGACCAAGGAACGCCACGCTGTTCAACCAGAACTCACACTTGCTGAGCTTAGCGAACAACTGATGGTCTCGTAATGTCTGCAGCACGATCTTCAGGTGTTCTTTGTGCTCCGCCTCATTCTTGGAATAGATTAGTATGTCGTCTATGAACACGACTACAAACTTATCCACAAACGGCCGAAACACGTGGTTCATCAGATCCATGAAAGCTGCAGGGGCGTTCGTCAAACCGAACGACATCACGAGGAACTCATAGTGTCCGTAACGGGTTCTGAAAGCAGATTTTTGAATATCTTCTGATTTGATTTTCAACTGGTGATACCCTGACCTGAGATCAACTTTAGAGAAAACTCTTGCACCTTGCAACTGATCAAACAAGTCATCTATTCTTGGCAGTGGGTACTGATTTCGCACGGTTGCTTTATTCAGTTCTCGGTAGTCAATGCACAGCCGCATGGATCCATCTTTCTTTTTCACGAACAGCACCGGAGCGCCCCAAGGAGAAACGCTTGGACGAATGTATCCTCGGTCCAACAGGTCTTGCAACTGAACTTTAAGTTCCTTAAGCTCTGCTGGGGCCATGCGATAAGGTGCCTTTGATATCGGTCGCGAATCCGGAAAAGTGTCAATGCTGAATTTGATCTCACGATCAGGAGGCATTCCGGGCAGCTCGTCTGGGAACACGTCGAGAAAATCTGCAATGACTTCAGCCTGAGCTGCATCTGCACATTCCCGCCGGGTGTCTCGAACAGAAGCTAAGTACCCTTCACAGCCCGAATGCAACATACGCCTAGCCGAAATTGCTGATATCACCATTGCCGTCTTCGGTGCAGCGCTGCACGAATAGTAGAAGTCTGCCTCGCCGGGTAGACGGAATACGACTCGCTTCTCCGCGCACTCGATTGTTGCATGGCAAGCACCCAACCAGTCCATACCGAGAATAATATCATAATCCTTGATGTCTAGTACAATGACATCCAAGGAAAGCTTCCTACCTCCGATGCAAATATAACCATCCCTACAGATCGCATGGGCGGGCATGTCGACTCCCGAAGGGGTACTTACGCAGAGGTTCATATTTAAAGCAGTAGAAGCTAATTTATGCTCAACAGTAAAATCAGCAGATATGAAACTATGCGTAGCACCTGAATCGAATAAGACTCTAGCGGGTAATTCTCGGTATAGTAGAGTACCTGTTACAACAGTGTCGGATACAGATGCCTCATCCCGAGTCAATGCATAGACTCGGCCCTGAGCACCCTGGCGTTGTGGATTTACTGGCACAGCATTTGCATCACTTGCTGGAGGCCCTTTGTTTTGATTTCCATTATTCTGATTCGGCTTGCCCTCTCTGCAGTTAAACTGTTTGTGATCCAGGCGACCACATTTGAAACATCCTTGAACCCGACATTCATTCACTTTATGCCCTGATTTGCCGCACCGGCTGCAGTTCAGTGATTGGGATTGGCCCCTATTATCAGACGTATGCGAACGCTTGTGTGCTCCAGACCCTCCCATTTCATGAGGATGTTTATTGTTATTGGTACGGGGGGTTTGCACCTCGGTCTTTGGGAGAGGGCGCCCGAAGATCCGTTCGCTGTTCAGAGCCGCTTCGTAACATTTCCTATATGTTTGGCATCTTTGGTTGATGACGTCCCTTCGCAAATCGTTATTCAGACCTTTCTGAAATCGATAGCACCACGCCTGCTGATTAGGCAAGAATTGCCCAGCAAACTTTGCTAGCTTAGCGAATACTGAATCATAATCATCCACAGACAGACTTCCTTGGACCAGATTGCTGAAGTCGTCTTCCTTTTGCTGCCGGACTGCTCGGGGAATATACTGTTCAATGAATGCAGATTTGAATATTTCCCAAGTAATCTTGCAGTTGGGATTGGCATCGTAAATTCCTTGCTTCGTTGCCTCCCACCAATCATGCGCACGCAGTTCCAGCTGAACCGATGCACAGGCAACTCGCTTGGATCCCCGGATGCCAACCAGGTTGAAGAGTCCCTCCAGCTTAGCAATCCACCCCAATACCACGTCCGGCTCCGCTCGTCCGTTGAACGTAGGGGGATGCATTTTTGTGAACTCTGCTGCACGGCAGGAGTTCCTTGTTGTAGGCTGAGTCTCTTCTGACTCATCTTCTACCGCCACGGCTGGCGGCGTGACAGGCGTCGCTGCGGATGTCCCGTTGCTCGGTACCAGGGATGCAATCAGTTGCATCATTGTATCCATTTGCTTCTGCTGAGAAGCAAACTGCGCTTGTATGTTAGCTTGTTGGGTAACAGCTTGTTGTTGCTGCGCCTCCATGAGGTGCATAAGCCGTTCCGCCATTCCGGTTGAACCCGCTCCTCCGGATTCTCCAGAGCTTGCTGGATCGCTCTGAATGGGTTGAGCACTGCTGGCAGTTGCAGTGTTCTTCTTAGCCATGGCTACAAAAGAGAGTAGCTTGTTAACACTCCAAAAATGATAGATTTTATATCTATGGGCTCATTGTATAAGCGACTCTTCCCATGCAGCGGACGCCGAACGCAACTCAATTGAGAGGCGCATCAAACTCCTTTATAATCTTTTAAAATCCCGTGGAAGTAAAGCCTAGGCTCTGATACCAATATGTCACGCCCCGATCCCGAAAGGGTCGGTCGTCCTCGCTTGATCCTTTACGGAACCGATTCGTCCTCGCTTGGGGCGTGATGCCGTACGAGCCTGGAGTTGCGCTCGTACAAGGCAAGGACTTGCAGTTATAGGAACCCATTTTGAAACACAATTTATAAAACACATTCACAGAGATTTGAACACAGTGCAGGAAGAAACATGCTTTTTCATTGATAATTCAGAGTAATTTACATAGAGTTTACATTGATGCGCCTCTCGGCTACTTGATTTGCATTACAAAAGATAAACTCAAAAGGCAGGGCGCGCTCCATCAGATAGTCCACGTCGTTCATACATTACGCCCTTGTATAGGTTGAAAGTCCAAGCCTCCAAAATGATCTGACTCCAACTATACTTCAAAATAGAGGTGCTCCTAACGCCTCCTCGTCTATCCACTAGCGTTGCACCGTCTGAGTGCCTGAAATAGTTGCCCACAACGTGGGTCAGTACTCAACTTGTACTGGTGAGCGGGATGAACCCACTCGACTAAATCGACACTAGCTTATTAGGGGCGAGCATGCATTAAGATGACTTCTATAAAGAGGCAAGTGAATTCAATTCATATCAGTTGCATATTTTGATAGGAATGAAAATAATATCGAAATCCAACCAGTGCATCGATTGCTTACTCAACCGATGCACGCCTTCCCTGCAACGAAACACAAGTATACTTACCATCTGCACAAGACAATAGATTAGCATGTGTTCTAGTCTATGCGGTCATTGGTGTGATCGACACCTTAGGGACATATTCAAGCATTAGCGGCGCGCCCTATCAGCCCGGGTAGCAAGCCCTGCTGGAGGTCCCGCAATGCATCGTGACGAGCACGAATCAAATATTTCCCTCCGGATCGATACGGTTCCAGTGCCCCGGAAAGCCGTTTCGAGGAAATGATAAACCTTGTGCACAAGTTGTCCCAGACCATGCAAATGCATGAATAATTCATATATCATACAATGCATCGATTGAAACAAAAAGAAGTTAAGCAGCAATATATATCTCATGCAACAGTTCATATTTTCTCAACGCGGTGTTCCGATTTTGATATCCCATAGGTCCAAACTCCATCCGAGGCACTAGGCCACCACCAACAACCAATCCCCATTATAAACAAACTCAGTTATAAGGTGTGCAAGCATATAGAAATATTAGTCTACAAAATCCCCTGTTCCTTTTCTTAGTGGCTGGCATGCATTGTGGCAAGGATTTCCTAGGCGTCCAACCGGGCATCATCGAGTGAACGTTTGAAACATTAAAGATGTTGGCGTGAAGAAGTAGGAAAGAAGGGTCCAAACCACTCACTGGTTAAGGAAAAGGTAGCTGAAACAAAGATTCCCGCCTAGCGACGATCAAGCGTCAGTTACGCGGACCTGCACAGCACGAGCACCAATTAGAATCTTGCCTATCCTTCCTTGCCGAACTCCCCAAGAATCAAAGCTCCAAACGATAAAACCAGCAGCGAAAACCAAGCAAATCGAAAGCAACACCAAATCAAATCCCAAAGCGGCAATCAAGAAAACCAAGCAACCAAACACGAAAACTATTGGACTCGTTTCAATAGAGGCCTTTCCATGAGTTGGAAAGGATCATCGCATTTCGTCCGTGGCAAGAAGATGCCGAAGTTCTAAGTTATGACTCAAACGGACTAGCCACAAGCCCAATTACGTAGTGCACATCCCGGTCGGATCGGGATTTGAGGCACTACATATATAATACATAGATCTATGATACAATAAATACTATAATAAATATACATAATACATATATAATATATATAGATACATACACAATTATAATTCAAGAATTAAAGCACAATTAATTAGATCTACACATAAATACACAACAATTGGAGAGTATCACACCATATCCCACTAGATTTAGGATACGCATGTGACACGAGTCCACCACACATCCAATTGTACCCTGAAGGACACAAATAAATCACATATAATATGAACAAAATAAAGTGTAAAATGTAGATCTATGTGTCCGTGTCAAAATACGACATGTACAAAGTCCCGTGTCGGAGGAAAAACCCCCAAAACAACACGTATCACCAAATTGTTGGGATATAACCTACACGTACCCAATTATGGATAGGACACTATCCCCAAACATATAAACATATGCCAAATTGATCTATAGGATCAATTGACACACAAAACAAAAGTTATTTTCGGAATTCCCCCAAAATTGACACAAAAAGCACCATAACTTTCTCCATAGGTCTCCTATGAACACAAAACCAAATCCTATGGGTAGTACATACATATAGGTTGATTATTCATAATTAAATATCAGATTTAGAAGCTATTTTAAGGAGAAAAAAACTAAATTATACCTATTGGGAGATAGATTTTCAATAAAACCTCCAAAATTGGTGAAATTAGCTTCCAACTTGTAGATCCTTGCTCCTCTATGTATATCCTTGCTTCCTCCTTCTAGATCCTTGCTCTTCTAGTCTCCAATGGTAATTTGAGAAGTAATTATGTGAAAATTTGGTAGGGATTTGATAAAATTTGGTTGAGCGAAATTCTAGATCTAGATTTGGAATAAAAAATGAAGAGAGAGATAGTTTTCATCCCATTTATATAGGCCTCACTTGCCCCCTCTCTCAAGCTACTATGTAAAGTCTAAAATACCCCTTGGAGCCTTTTATGAAGAAATTAATTAAGGAGGGAAGCTTCTAGTCTAATGGTTTAATTAATTTAATCATCCTCCTAATTAATGGGCTTTCTAGTTGGGCTCAATTCTAACAATTAATACATGTTGGTCCATGAGTCTAAATTAAACTAGTTAGGTCAACTAACACAAGTCCAAAAAAATAAATCTATCATGCTAATAATAAATAAATAATACAATAAATAAATATTTAACATGCACAATATTCAATTAATTATAAAATGACCAAAATACCCTTTTCTAGAAAATACGGTAGTGACAATAGTAAAATATGCCCAGAGCACGATGAAGACTCTCCCCACCTAATATAACCTCATGTCTCATGTACACGATATCTCATGTCCATAACACGCAAGATCATGACCTCTAGCTAGTGCAACGAGTCATAATAATATCCATATAATATGCAAGTCTCATGTCTCAAATCATGTAAGCCTATACAGAATCCTCATGAATAATTCAAGAAATATTTTATCACATGAAATAGTGTCAAGTGTCCTAGGGTATGGCGTACTTGGTAAAGCAAGCACGTAAAAATAGGATCGTGGGATCAACTCTCTATGTGACGTTACACGACTCCGCGTACGGCGTCGACACCCGAATCTTGTTCGGACACTAAGCAATGTCTCACGGTCCTAGGGTAAACACACACATCACACATATCAAATAACTATAATAACTAAATAAGATAAAGATAAGGAACTGTGATACATCATGGCAAGGTACACTTGTTTCGGTTCTGAACTCCGTCAACTACTCCTGGAAAAGTAGAATCTGCACATACACCTCCGGATGCTGAAACAAACATTACCAATATTCTCAGAATACTTGAAATAGCTAGGATTGACTATCCATAAGTCCAATTTGGACACAGGGGCAAAATTGACAGTTTTGGGTCAAAGCGGGGTCCACATGTGGCCCACTTTGTACCGTAAAATGTGCTGAAGATAAAGTTCTCCAAATTTGTCCAACTTAGTGTCTACGAGTCCAGAATGATGGCACAAACTCATTGAATTATCCGAAATTGGATTTCGGTGAACCGGTCACGAAATCGCCCGTCATGTAGAACCGTGGGGCCTACGAAAAGATGTTTCGTCAACGTTCACAGAATCAAACCAAGCTTGGGCCACAGGACCAGCGTAACGCTGCAAATCCGATGGCACAAGTTTCGTTGCAAAATGACAAGCACACACAAAATTAGGACGAGTGTCAGAACAGGCCAATACGGTACTTTTTGACAGATACGCGTTGATTCCGGTGTGCACGCACATCCAAATCAAGTTTCCCGAAAGTCCACATGTCTGTATTTATGTTACGCACCTTTCAGTACAACTCGCACATGACAAAGTCGCCTCGTTTGGCAGAACGTATCCCGTATCGCGAGATTTTGAGTGTTTTAAAACAAGTTTTTGGTCAGTTTGGAACAAGAATAATTTAATCATTAAAGCAAACTAATAAAAACTAAAAGAACAGTAAAAATATTGGTTATATTGTGAAGAATTCCCTTCAATTATATTTTAAAAATAATTAATGAGTTGGTAAAAAATTGGACATGAACATGGGTACTTGGACTGAAATTCTGAACTGTTTCCGAATAATTTTTGGCCAACTTCCGGTCGATTTTTCGATCGAACCGGGGTGCCTAAATTCGTTCCACTTAAAGAAAATTCTAGAGGGTTAGGTTGTGAACATACCAGAGAAGACGGAACATAAATCGGACGAGTGGGGAGGGCGGAGGCTGCGCGCGAAGGGGGCCGCACGGCTGCTACTGTTGCCGCTGCTGCTGCCGCTGCCGGCTGCGCTGCGACGCTGCGGCGGTCGGCGGTGCTCCGACGGAGGGTGTGGAGGCTGGGTGATAGGTTAGGTTTAGGGTTAGGGTTTTGGTTGTGTATATACATGTATATATATAGGAGAGAGGGGAGGGCTTGTTGTACGTGGGTTGGGGGGAGTTGGTTTAATAGTTTAGGTTTTGGGTTTGTTAATGGGTAGGGTTAGGTTTAATTAGGTTTTTGGTTTTGGGTTAATGGGTTTAGGTTAGGGTTTAGAATTTAGGTTAAATTTTAATTAATCTCTCTCTATTTATATATGTATGTATATGGACATTTAAAAATAGTTTTGGACCTCAATAAATTTCAGAAAATTTATACAATACACTATTAATAGTTGTACACCCAAAAATATTTTTTTTTGTATAATATTAATAATTAATTAAATACACATAATTATAAATTTATGAATACTATATATTATAATTAGCTATAAATAAATAAAAAATTTCCCTTAATCACAAAAATTTTAGAATACTAAAATATTAAATTATAAAAATTAGGGTGCTTACAATTTATCCAACTTATAAAAATTTTGTCCTCGAAATTAAAAATAAACATAGTAGAAAAGATTTTAGTTAAGCAAGGTTGCACTAAAGATGGGGACGCAGTTACCAAATGGAGTCCAAGTTTGACGTCGCATTCTAAGAATAAGGGTATGCTTAATCAAGGCTCTACCCAACTTATAAGAATGAAGTTTGCCGCAGGAACTATAGTCATGATCATATTTCTAAAGATTTTTAGTAAGTCTAACTTCAAGGAGAAATTCGAGATGGTAAAAATTTTGTGACCGTTGTCACAGTCTATTAAAAAAATCTATGTACTACCATGGCGTTAATGAGTCAATAACTGTATAAATAAAGTTTTACCAGTTCTTCTTGCTTCTAATTAGGTCATGAGTCTATAAGACAATAGGAAATATCATAACCAAATACAACTAGGGTGAGATGGTACCGAGAAGTTGTTCATTGCATATCATGGATGCCGATGAATGGTTCAACAATAAGCGTCAAAAGGTGATATAACTCATTAAGGTATTTTGTATTGTGTAAAGAGTACAAGGGGTTCAATTTAATGCAACACAAGTGTCATAGACGTAGGTTGGCATGAATGGGATACGAGTATATCAATGGTTGGGATATTTTGGTTGCCTATGTATAATTTAATTCAATTGCAACGGAGTTGGATATAGGGTTTAGAAGGAGATATGCCATGAATGTTGTGGGGTCTATATGGAGCATGGACGTGTATATTTGGAAGTAACAGTTGTGTCATCAGTGAGTAGGTTCTAGTTAGGCTCATGAATGTCAAGGTTGCCGAAAGAATTGAGTCGGTGTTGAGTATTAAAATCGACCGCAACAAAAAATGATATCTTTGTGTCATTTGTGTACAATTACGTCGCGAATGTCGTGCGACTAAAATAAAATATGGGACGGCCAGTTTGTGAGTGATAGTTATGTCATAAGTATAGAGTGACTAGTCTAGGTCATAAGGAAAAAGTTGTTGGAAAGGAAATGATAGTGTTGTGCCCCAAATATCCGAGCCACAACAAAGGGTATCAAGGATACATAAATTAAATAGGTAATTTAATCCATTTGAGATTAACCTAATTAATACCAAAATAAATTCAACTTTACCCTGAATTTCTAGAAATAATCCTACACTAAAACCAGGGGCTACGATCTACCCAACTAAGGTCATGGTCATGCTAACAAGATTTCTAGAATGGCCTATTTTCTAAATAAGGTTACAAGAATTCTAGGATTTACTGACCGTAATCAAGGATTTTCTAAAGGAACCTAGAAACTATCAAGGTGCTATTGATCAACAACTTTATAAGAGAAATTATTACCCATCCATTACTGCTCTTGTATAGGTCAAGCTTCTACAAGGCAGAAGAAATGACTGAATCAGATCTAACTAAGGTAAGGTGGTAGAGAGGCTTCGATCATTGATTGACATTGATGACGAAGAGACCAAAAATTTAGGCCACAACAAGAAGAATTTCTAATAAGTCTACATGGTTGAATAAGGCACGATTAGGCAGGTATTTGGAGAATTGAGTCATGGTGATTAGATCAAGGCGATTAGAACAGAAAAGAATGATACCTATGGTGATATGGATATTAACACAAGGAGTGGTACCAACTAAGGTATTGATTTTGTAATTAAGGCACAACTAGGGAAAGAGGAATGATCTACTCATTGTTATAATTAGAAAGATCGTTGTTGCAAAAAGCACGAGGCCATATATGCAACACAAGATAAGAATTTGATAGGAAGGATAGGAATACAGTCGATGGGGTAATACAACTAATCCTTAAACTCAATACTATATTCATTTAAGTTATATTTTATATAATCTCCCTCATACTATTGGCAACCTACTTCTGGCTATAGGTAAACAATATACGATCCTTACAACTTCGTCTTCCTCGCATATTAGTAGGTAAGGGTCTAAACTAAGCATTTACTTAGGTCTATCACTCATGGCATACTATTCACTAAGGACACTCTTCAATACTCGTCTAATCTTTAATTGGAATGCCTACCCATTTTTGTACAACTTACTCTATTCTATTGTCTATCTTTTTGTACTGTTGTTCGTCTAATCTGTCACGCCCCGATCTCCCGCAGGCTATTTCGGCCGTTCCCGCTAGGCGGGAATCACCCTCGCCAGCGCTCCCGCGGAACGATCGCTTAATCCATCCGGGCGTGATGCCGCACGAGCGTGATCCACGTCCGTACAAGGCCATGGTTTATTGGCTGGCGACGAGAGTTCTAAGCCACAGAGTCGCACAGATTGTCCGAGTGCAGCGGAGTCATGAACGCATAGCTATTCGGTAACAGGTTCACTGAGTCGACAAATATAGCGGAAGCATTGAAATACAAGTTTGAAGTAAAGCAACTCTTTTATTGATATGAACAAGTATTACAGGCGGCGTATAGCCGAGATACAAGTCGCTCAAGCCTCTCTCTCTTGAAACAGTAAAAGTGTGCCAAGTGGCTACAACTGTGGAATGATTGTACAGGCGATATTCAGGCGACGCTCCAACATTATGTCTTGTATATGTGCTTCAGTCCCGGATGCACCGTTGCAAGGCTTCAGAGGGAACTCCTGGCCTTAGCACGCACGAAGGAGGCGTCCGCACCGAACGAGGTTCTCTCGCACCCTGCATATCAAACTGGTGGATTATCAGTACATTGAATGCACTGGTGGGGAAGCTACTCGCCCTCGATAAATCCAAACACGTAATACAGGTTCCGTGCACAACTATTTAGTTATCTTTCTAGTTGCCTTAGGATCAGTTTCATGCAGATATTGAATAGCCTAACTCGTGTGGCAGTGCGCCGTGCGATATGAAAGGAAACACGGCGAGACTTACCAACTTACCATTTGTCCTTCCCTGTCCAAGACAAATATTGTTAATTCATGCACGGGCAAGTATAAACATTCAGGAGGCATAGCATATGCAAACACGAGGGTTGTTATAACATGATCGTTCAGGTGTTCAGTTATCCATTGATACTATGCAATGACTCGCACGCGGATAGCCGCTAAGCGAGGATGACTTATCTATATAACAATTGTTGCTGGCAAAGCCATAAAGGACGAGTTATAGTCACGGGATAGAAGATGCTATGCGACGCAGGTAGCGAGCCCCGCCACATGCCATCTTCATCCTCAATTCCAATTGACTAATCCATATGTTTCGTCCGGATCAGATCGGTCCCAGTGCCCCGGTGACCGTCCGCGAAATCTCTAAAACCTTGTGCACCAAGTTGTCCGTGACATACAGGTCCATAGGGTTATCCATATTCATTCCATATCCATTCCATTCCATATCCATTCCATATCCATTCCATGTTCATATCGATCACGATACAATCAATATCACATTTTCCATTATGAACATGTTTGGACAGGATCCTCGTTCAAAGGTAAACTTGATGTGATCACAGTACAATATTTATTTGTCTTGATGCATGCCCCTGGTTCGGGGATGCCTTGGTAACCTAACGGTCCCGGATACTTGCAGGTTCATTCAGGCACGGAACGACTACGTAGTAGTCTCCCGGGGTTTGGATGAAAATACGGTAACATTCAAGCAGACAAGCATGCGTTTCTAAGGAACATAAGAAGGCACGTTTGCTCGGACTCGAAGGTAAGCCGAGAGATGAAACCGTTAGGGACTTAGCATGCGGGGGTCTGAACATATATAAGCAGTATTTCATTTTCCATGTTCTAGCATAGCAATACAAATTGGGATTATTCTCTTAGCTAGGTGCGTTGGATTTATTAGCATGCAGGGGGTGAATCACCTAGCGACTAGCATAAATATTCCATATTTTATGTGTGCTGGCTAAGCAAAGACAAGTTCACCGTAGCCACCCACCTTAGTGATGATTCGTCTCGGTAGAGCGATACGTCAAGCGAGCCTCTGAAAGCCTAAGCCGGATTCCTGTAGGGACAAGTCTGTATATCCTTTGCTTCTTGATCGAGGCAAAGCGGGTCGGGACAGCTGCACTATTGCCGTTTGAGACGGCAGTCCGCTTGAGCGGAACAGGGTGTTACATAATCTCTGTCATCTAAAAGCTATCTTCCTTACGAGAATCTTTCGGCTAGGCTACTACCCTATTACACAAGCATGATGTCATGGTTATCATGAGTGGAAATTTTTTGAACTAAATGAGATGATAAGATTTTTAAAATCCATCGGCTATGATAAATTGGAAATAGGTTCTCATCACCTACTACTAAGGATGGGTCCAACAAACTCATACCCTATTAGTCAAAAATCTAAATTTCTGGCCCTAATCAGTTTACGTATAAACCCACAATATTCATCTATCATTCCTATAAGACTTCTATCTTCCATTTACACTTTCCTACTATGTGTAAATCTATAATCTAAGGGACTTGTGATAATCCTCTACAGAATAACCATCAAGTTAGTATGTGATTCTGAACCAGTGTTTAATTTCTTGAAGTTCGTATTACTTCGAGACTGATCAACAATTTCTACTTACACTAATTTTTAAAATTCCAAAAGTATTACAATTTATAAATACTAAAATTATTATCCCTCAAGTCCATATCATAATCCCTTCTCCTTGGATTATGCGACCATAATATTTATCCCTTATCATTTGTTTCCTACTAACCTTCATATCTTTTTAGTATGTTAATCTTGTTTTCAACTTTAAGTTTCACCAATCATGACCCAGTACTTTCCGTTTCGTATTATAGATCTTCTAGGCAACTACCGAGTGATAAAATATTCAGTCCTTCCTAGATCATTCTCTCAATTTAAAATGCTTAAGGTCATGTACTCCTCGTGAATCTCTTTTTGTTATCATTCTACCTTCTTAACTTGAACCTGAGATTTCTCATAGTTTATTTCATATATACCCTTTATCCAAACTACATGGTTACCATCTTGTTATAACTTGTCATCTATTATAGGCAATTCACTATATCTAACTCAAGACTATAACATCTATCAAAACTCTCATCCTTCAACCTATTTGCTCTATCACAGATACTAGCTTATCCACCCAAGTAATCACGGGTGAAACTCACTTGTTCAATTAACACTGACAACCCAAATAATCAAGTACATCTAATTTGATTTCGAAAGCTATACTTTAGTACTCGAGTTATCTAATTACTCAAATATTAGGTCTAGCAATCTATCTGTCTATTTAGTCCTGTCTTATAGTCATCAATAATTTAAGGGGGTCATAAGATCTAGTTTTGATACTAAAAGTCACAAGACAACTAGATATTTAACCACTATGGCCCACTTGATCTTGTATAATTATTCTGTTGAGACGTTTAGCCACCGAGCACGTGTTTAGCTTGTGTTTTCGGACTTGACATTCTAACTTGCGGACCTACATGTAAAGCATATTCTAGACTATAGCTAGAGCTGATCATGTAATAGGGTACTCTTGCTAATTCTTTATTTTGTAACTAGCTTCATGATCATCTGTGTATGTATAGTTTGGGACGTTTTACTATTATATGTTTGGTAATCATACATCATGTAACTTGTTGTTTGCTTAAGATTGAGACAACTAAGATTTTTGTTTCAGAAATGACTTTTCGATTGTAGAATAAAACTCTCATTTTTGAACCGTTTTGAAGTCTCATTATAAAAATAGAGATAGAAATTTATAAATTGGTTCAATTCTTATAGTATAAAAATGTTATATTTTCCAATAAGACTGATTTACGGAATTACTTTGTGACCGTTGCATTACTCCAGACGAGAACAAGTGCCATTCGATGCCGGCACAAAATTCCAGAAAGGAGACACTATCGACATACCACAACTATAAACACCGAAATAAGTGTATTCATACATAAACGTACAACATAACATCGCACTAATCATAATCCATATGAGCCCAGAACGTGCTGTGTTTGGCCTAGAACGAAGATTTGGTCAGGTTCATGCCGCCTACATTTGATTAGCTGTATTGGTAATTGCAAATGCAAACCTATCAACAACGACAACGACTAAGTTGCACTTCGATTGACTGTAAATACAGGGCCGGCCCTAACATAGCACAGGCAGGACAGTGTCCGGAAATTTTTAAATTTTTAGAGGCATAAAAAAAAAAATTAATGTATATAATCTTTGATAATATCTCTGCTATTATAACACGACTTGAAAATAACTAAAAAAAAAATGAGTAGTTCAAGTCGTATTTATATTCTCCAAGAAAAAAAAAAATCTAATTTTTTTTTTAACTACAACGTATCTATTCTCGTGTAGTTAATAAATTTTTTTTTAAAATCCTTCTAAATATCTGAACCTATATTTAATATTTAAATTATATTTAAACTAAGTATATTGTATTATCTAAATAAACACATTCAAAATTCAAAATATAAATCTATAGTAAAATTTAATTAAAATATATTCAAATCATATTTAAAATAATTTAATATAATTAAAAATTTTATCTATGTTTTTTATTAATTTTATATTTTAAAAAAAAATGTACTTGCAAGGAACGTGAATGTAACTAGTTTTAAATAATAGTGCTCCCACGACACAATAGAATAACTCACTTGGTAAAGTAGATTTTCACTTACACTAACCGAACATAACTTTGAACCTAATGGTTCTGTTTTTTTTTTAAGAATTTTTTTAAATTTTCTAAGTTTACTTCTCAATTTAATTTTTTTAATCGAAAATTAAAATGAAATAAGTGGAAATAGAAAAGGTTCCATTTTCAATTTTGTCATAGACAACAGAAAAAAAAAAAAAAAAACTCATGGCCGGCCCTGTCTAAGTGATTTACGAATTTTCAGCAGCGACCAAGTCCTGCAAATTTTTTTATTTTTGTTTGGTATATATAACAATCCATATGATCAGAATCTACAGAAGAGAACATAAGCGAAGAAGATGACCACAAAGAGAATGCTATGCACTGTGTTGCTAATGGTGGTGTTAGGAGTCGGTGCCCTCGGAGCAGGAGTTGGAATCCAACGCATAGTTCCCGGAGGTCCAAACCCGATGAATTCTCCGCCCTCGTCTTCCGTTCCTACAGGTCCAAATTGATTGCAAAGGTTCAACAATAAAACATTACTATACAAGTTCATCGTTTGTGCCTATGGCAAGTTAAATTGTAAAGCTATAATATAATGAAAGAGGACCAACTAGTACTAGGGCGTATGACTATGTTTATGTGCAAGAAATATCCAATGTATTTGTTTTTGAATCTTTCACTTGGGAGTTTTGCAAACAATCATCCGAATAAAATGCTTATAATATGCGAATTTGTTCGTATCTTTCAGAATTACCTACTTTTGAAAGATTCGGATTAATACGGCTGCGACGTTTTAAACATGTACGGATACCATATAATACTTACGTACTTTTGAAAGAAAAAAAAATCTGACGTACAACCTATTTAATTAACAAGAAAGAAACTCAACAGTCTTGTTGCTTGCATCGATGATCATTTTGTAGAGCTTGGTGATTGGTAGAGCTGATCCCTGATAGTCCTCCGTGGGAAGGCAGATTGGGGAGCAGTCCATATGTCTCCTACAGACCACAGTACATGATGGAAGAGAGAATTGCTATCCCATCGTATACACGAGACGACAGTAGGTGAACCTGTAGCAGAGCAGAAGTCTCTGTTCTTGAGATTACTTGGCATTGAGTAGCTAAGAACTAGTTAAGAATCTCCTTTGACTAGTCAGCTTCATTATCAAGGCTAAATTAACACACTCCGGATTCCTGATACCAAGCCGGCCTTTTCTGTTTTGGTAGAGTGAAATTATCCCAAGCAGTAAAGCAGGAAACAAAAACTTCTCTGATGCTGAGATATCTTCCGATGATAGGAAATAGATAGCCGATTTGTCAAAATTGACTTGCTGGCCCGTCCAGGAATCGAAGATGGATAGAATGTCTTTTGTTTTGATTGGAGATCATTAGCGTAGGTTAGATCATTCCATTTCTCGTTTAGAACCTCTTTAAAATCAGGCTGTTTGATCCAAGAGGCTTCAAACCAGAAGGGATAGAATCTTTTCTTTTGGTGGATTTCGAGTTTCACCAATATCGGATTGTGATGGCTATTTATGCTAGGTAAGTGGAACACCTCCTGCTTTTGGAATCCACCTCATGTCCAACAGTAACTCTGTCCAATCTCTCTGCAATGTTTAAGACCCCCCAATCTTCGATTACTCCATGTGAAAGCCAGACCAAGATAACCAAGGTCCATTGTTGCAGAATTGATAAACCACTTAATGTTGCGATTGTAGTTGAAGTCCTTCCCCGCCACCTTTTTCATCTGCGTTGAGTTATGGAGTTGTAGTCCCCTATGGTAACCCATGCTTCAGTAATGGATGTGATTTTTGTCTCCATGGATTCCCAAAACTCTCTCCCTCCTAGCGCCTACAGATGGTGGACTGTAAATGCAGGAGCAGGAGAGTGACCATTACGGTGAATCAATAGGGAGAGGCAGATATGATGTCTAGTTTTACATTGCAGGTCCAGAGAACTACAAGGCCCCCCGATTTGCCATTAGCAGATATTGCAAAGCTGTTGTCGTAGCCAAGTTTGTTAACAAGTGAATTTGCATTTGTTGAAAAATTATAATTATTCTAATATTGATTAAAATTATTTAAAAAAAAAAAAAAAAACTTTCTTAATTATTCAAAACTAATTATTATATTAAAGAGGGAACTTTTTTCATTATTGTTCCATCTTTGAAAAATTTCAGGGTCGTCAGCAAAAACTTTCTTTGAAAAATTAAAAGAATGCCCTGGAACAAAAACAGCATGGGCAGAAGTAACAAAATAATTGGGCAGAGATGAAAAAGGACTCAAAGACTTTAATAAACAACAGAATAGTAATATCATACTCTTGTCTTTCAATTGAGTTTGAACCTAAAAGAAATACATGCAGTTACGAGCAGCCGAAAATGCTCGACAGTACACGAAAATTAACATCAACAAATAACTCAAGGGGGCTCTCGCACTAGTTGAAGCTACAAAACCATTACTGAAGCACTACAATGGGTATGCCCAGAAGAAGGTGAGGATATCTGCGGCAAGTTACAGGAGTTAATATCAATCTGAATAGGAACTCGTCAAAAAATAGGACACGGCGGGAACTCTCTCCCATCGCTGAAATTGAATCAGCATAGTTGCCAACAAGATATAGAGAGGAAAAAAAAAAAATCAACCCACAAAATTGTGCAACCGAAAAACTCCCTCATAATACTATAGCAGCCTTCTCCTTAGATACAAGTGGAAGAGGATTGGCTACCAGTGGCTCATAATGGTCAGCTCCAGCACAACACCATCCTGCAAGACCATACTACATTTAAACTAAAGTAACACATAATGGTCTGACTAATTTAAGTAGCAAGTTCCAAATTTACAGACCCCAATACAAAGACATCACAAGAACAGACCCCTATAAAATTATTTATTAATTTCAACACAAGTCTATGGTTCCAAGTTTTTGGTGGGTTAATGTGTCGGTTTCGATAATAATTATGGCCGATACTTAAAACCAAGGCAAGCAGAACGGTTCTTGAAACATCAATAACAAATACAAAGAACCAAGTGTAAGTCACAAAAATCGCAACGGTAATATACAACATCAAGGTAATAATAATTAGAAAATAGTAGTAACTAGGTTACTATGGCATGTCAAAAAATGTTAATTTCGATCAAATGAGAGTGCCTACCTGTCCCTTTCATAAAAAGAAATATTGGAGGTTCACAAATTTTGCCCCTTGGCCGATGTGGAAGAAAGAAGACACAATTCTCTTCATCAACCATTGCATCTGATCCATGTGCTTGAACCTGGAATACAGGAATGAGATGAAGGTCAGCAGAATATCTGAAGATTAAATTATAAAAGTTCATTTTAAACTGCCGTTTCTCTAAAGATATCTTCAATAAACTTGTCATTTTAAACTGCTAATGGCGTAATGATGCATTTATAGAGGACTAGACATGAAACCTTAGGAACCAGGTGCCAGTTACTACTAAATTATTGTGAACCAATTAAAACATAATGCTTCTTACAAATTTTTGCAACTATAAATCTAGGTCTCCAGTAATAGCACATTGTCAGCAAAGATTTGTTTTAAAATATAAATGTAAATTGCATCTTAGAATCAGCACACAGATGCATGATATTCTTCTTTCAGTATGAAGAATTTAAAACCTATAATAGCAAGCATTCCTACTACTTTTCATTCCATGTGGGCATGGAAATAAGACATTAAAGACATGGAGTTGATGTTGGCATGTGCTAGTCAAATATAAGTATATATTGCATTAAAACTTAAGTGCATTAGCACACAGCGTATAGAAGCTAACATTCTACCAAACTATCTCAGCAACTTAAAAAATCACTTGCAGTGTGAAGGGCAAACTTCAATTTTGAAACAAATATTGTTAACTATGACATTAGTTTCTACTATCAACTTCAGGTGATTGTTTGAAAATAACAAAATAAAATATAACATGAAGAGAATGAAATATAAGAGTAAAGTCATTGTGACTGCAAAGATGCCAACTCCTATGACACCAAGAGTCAAAATCAACGAGATTAAAAGAAAAGACCACTTGCTTAGTTCTTCCTGAGTATCTGGATTTGTGTTGTCCAGCAGAACACGATATAATGTACTTTCTATGCAAGTAACTCATCAAGGAAAAAATTACAAACAAATATATCTATTATAGCATGCCAAGTAGTATAAGCTAAGAAGTTTATTATAGACCCCCACCAACAATGGGAGTAGTTATACATACTATCAATCTAACAAATAACAAGATAAGCATAAACAGTGAAAAGAACTAATCTTATTAGTAGATTTAGATCAAATAAAGGAGGATTTGCAACAGGCATTCGGAACAAGACGCCAGTTTGTTGCAATGACGTAAACATAGAACCCTCATCAATTTTAAAGATTTGGTGCATTAGCAGGGACTATTAGATGGCAATCGAGCAACATGGGTTCCAATCTCATCCGGCACTCATTTTAAGTAGAACTTTAAAAAATACCATTGGACGAATCCAACACTCCAGCCATAACATGGGCATTCAACCTGCGCAGGAATTTTGCAATAATATATTAATAATAGTCAACCCTCATCACAACTCAAGATTTTTGGGGTAGTGACACAGACTAAACAGTGTTTTAAAGGACAGATGAAGCAAACAAATTCAAGATTTTCAGTGCAGTGATTAGTTGAGACCTCTTAATCCATGGCAGATTAGGCAAAAACATTCAGGTGAAAGTAATAATTGTGTTAAAGCAGCCATGTAATCCTACTATTCAGTAATCAGATATCATCCAAATGTTCCACAGAAGCATGTAGGTAATTTATTAATAAGCAGTACATATTTTTCTAAGTAGAAGAACAATGTCATCAAGTACACTTACCACATATACCTCTCGCTTGAATTCTGTTGCCAGGCTCTCAATCGCGATATCATCCCCAAATGCCGCCGCATGCCCGTCTCGATTCTCATCAACTGTCAACAACCCCTCCTCGGTGTACTGCAATGTGATGATATCATATTCGTCCTCCGGGGAGCCAGATATGGACATATAGTTTGCCCAACTCGGGCCATCATTCACGGGAATGCATCTCTCCTTGTATATGGCTTCGGCTGCAGCTTCCCTTCATGCAGAAACCACAACTAATGAATATACAAAGATGATAATCAAATTAGCAAATTATTCCAACAACTATCTATATGGCAGTTGATTATACAAGGAACAGTAAAGAAACTTGGATCGCCAAAAGTTGTTTTCAAGCATTAGCTCAAAGTTAAATATGCAATTTTATTCTCTTCATTCTTGGGGGTGCTCCTTTGCCATCTATGTTTTATGGCAAGGCCATGTTATGGTCATAGCAGCTTAGGCTACGAGTATGGTAAAAACCAACAGGGTTGGCCAAAAAATCAGTCAATTCTTCAAGGGGGCTTTCTTATGCCTCCATTTCTGATGGGAGAAATCTTGGACAATAATGAGGACGAGACAAAATTTTCTAAAATTAATGATTAAATAGAGACTAAAATTTAGAGCAAGAAAATAAGAAAGTTCTTTCTCAAACCCAAGATCTACGGATTGTGTCAGAATCTTGGAACAAGATAAGAAATTTACTTACCGAACTCAGCTAGCTCTTGTGGCTAGGCGGGCAGTCACGGAATCAGGGCCGGCCTTGGCCCAGGGTAGCCAGGACGACCGTTCAGGACCCACGGACCAGAAGGGCCCAAAAAATCAGTTTAAACATATATATACTAATAATTTTGTATTTAAATAGAACTAGTGGTTATTATGTTAGACTTGTATACTAGAGGTCCTAGGTTCAAGTCTTGGTGGAGCACATTTTTTTTAGTTTACTTTTTTTTTCTATATATTTTTTTACATTATACATGGGGGGTCTATTTTGAAAATTCGCCTAGGGCTCCCATGAATTCAGGACCGGCCCTGCTCGGAATCGAACCGCGGAGAAGGTGTGGACGTGTGTGTGAAAATTAGGATCAATGGACCCAAAAGACATGCAAGGCAAACGTGCACAAATGCCGTGCGTTACGCGGGTTGGAAAAAAAAAAGACAAGAAATTTACATGTTATACATGCAAATATGAAGTTTTTAGAGGGTATACGTGCAAAAATAATAAAATAAAATAAAAACATCTATTCAAAAGTTGCATTCAAGAATGACGACCATACTATCTTTCCTAACGACAATCATTACTAAATTTACCATCTTTCTTAAGAAGAACTCATGGAACCCAAAATTAAGTGGGTGTGCGTGTCCGTGTCCCCGTGTCCATACTGTTCTAAAAAGAAGATCCATTATCAAGAAGTCAACCTCTGTAAGCCCAGATCCACCAGCTCCTGGATCGCCGCGTCCAGGCCCTCCCGATCGGGCTGCCTCGCCAGCAGCTTCACCTCCTGGACCACGTGGATACCCCACCCTGCCTTCAGATCGGGCGAGTAGAGGTTCCCGATCGCCGCGTCGACCGCGTCCCTCCCCGGCCCGTCATCCGCCCCGTAGTCTCCCAGGAACCTCCCCACCGTCCTCCGACGCAGATCCCTAGCCGTCTCCGCCGCCGCCATCGACCTCATCGCCGCCGTGAAGAGGCAGTTCCCGTCCGCCTCCACGTCTCCGCCGTGAGACAGCCGGAACGCCGTCCCGGTGTCCGTGTCGGACTCTGAGTCGGGGTTCTTCCAGAAGACCCCCCTCTCGTGGATCCGCTCCAGGTGGCGGCGCTGCTGGTCCTCGAGTCCGGTCACCTCGAGGAAGCCGCCGGTGGGGCTGACCGGATCCGTCCACAAGAGGAGCGGGGGGTTCGGCTTGAGCGCCTCGGTGACGGCGGAGGAGTCGTGGAGGAGCTTTCCCATTTAAAAAAAAAAATATTTAGGGTTAGGGTTTTCTCTCTCTTCTTCTTGCAGCTGGAGAGAGAGAGAGAGCCGAGAGGGGGAAGTGAGGAGAGAGAAAATACGAACGTCATAGTGTTTGGTAGGAAAATGTGCTGTCAGAAGACACGTGGCGGATGGTGATTCGACGGTATGGTCTGATGTGCCTGGGGAACAGGCTAAGGTGAAGGGAGACAGTTGTATTCGGGCACGTGTGGTTGGTGACAGGCTGGAACTTTTGAGTTTTGACCAGCCTGTAGAGCCCCCATGTGAGGAGACTGTGTCTAATAATTGGACAAGAGATGAGATGTGCGGCTTGGAATGAGATGTCAAATGAGCATCGCTAGTTGGTATGTACTTGATTTTTCATTTACAACCTTAAAGCTTCCTTATTTATATATAGACTTTACTGAATACTTTCTTGCCACCTTTTGTCTAAATTTCTTCTAATTTGTTAAAAAATATATATATAAGAATTCACCCAACAACTAGTCATCATTGTCAAATTATTTTATTTTTAACTCAAAGTAAACTAATCATCGTCTAAAATATAGTTATAGGTGGGTTACTTCCAACCATTTTAAAATGAAAGGAGAAACCATCAACCCTAGCGAGAGCTCATATGTTCGGTACCATTGCAACCAAATAGCTACGAGTTGGCTACTTCTGTCCATTTCAAAACTGAAAAAAGGAAACCATCAACTCTAACAAGTATTCAAATGTTATTCCTTCTAATACCCTACAATTAAGATTCTATAACAACATTACACTAAAAATTGATACATACATAGTCAAAATGTCACAATCACATTTTCACTCAAGGGTAGTTTGGTAATTGACAAGAATATTTTTAATTTTAGAATTACTTGTATTTAAATATTGTGCATGCATGATTTATTTAATTATTGTATTAATTGTTGATTGCTAGTTGTAGATTTAGTTTAGACTTGTGTAGTGGACCTAACATATTTATTAGAATGCATGAACCCAACTTTTAGACTAGTTTAGATTGAGCTCATTGAATTAGGTCCATGGATTATGAGGTTTGATTAATTAGAGAAACCATTAGACTAGAACATTCCCTCCCTAATTAATTTCTTCATGAGAGGCCCCAAGGGGTATTTGTGACTTTGTACATTGCTTGGGGAGGGGGGTACATGGCCGGCCATAGCAAGGAGAGAGAGAGAGTGCTCTCATTTTATTTCATTCCCCAAATTCTAGATCTACAATTTTTCCTCTTCCATTTTTCCTCCATTCCCTCATCAATTATCCACCAATTCTTCACCAATCTCTTTCTAAATTCTTCATTGAGGCTTCTATGTCAAGGATCTACAAGAAGGAAGTAAGGAGCAAGGAGGAGGAGGCCAAGATCTATAGGGAGAGGAGTTACTTGATAATTTGGGACTTTTCATTGAAAATCCATCTCCCAATAGGTACATTTCAGTTTTTTCCCTTCTAATAGACTCTAGATCTGAGATTTAACCATGAGAAACCAACCCACATGCATAAGCTACCCATAGAAATTGGTTTTAGGTTCATCGGAGACCTACGGTGGAAGTTATGTCCAATTTGGTGTCAATTTTCGTAGGAGTTGGTTATATGATCAAAGCCAAACAGTATTCATGTGTATGTCGGTTGTGCAACTCACGCATAACGGAGTTATCGTATATTATTCATATGCAACCTAAGCCGATCGCATAACGAACTTGTGCTCAAGGCACTTAGCTAGTATACATATTTTCTCACATGTAGTTACTTCTCTACTACTTGTATTGTTTCCCAGTTTTACATTGCAGTTACTTCATCTGTTCCACCATGTATTTATTTACCTGTGCATCTTGTATACTTTTCTATTGCTAGTCATATACACCTTACCATGCATTTGGAGTTGCTTTCAGAGTTATGTACTTCGCTCCAGTCCTGATTGGGCATATTTTTTCAGAGGATCCTGAGGATTTTTGCCCGACCTTCTATGGGCCAGGTGTCGAGGAGTGTTGCGACCCTGATTTTGAGGAGGAGCCCGTCGAGGAGACGCCGCTAGCACCCTAGTATAGCTAGGTGGGTTTCTGGATTGTTTCCAGTTAGTGTTTTGGATGACCGTATTTATTATTTTGCTGTTTCTGTGTGATGTTGTAGACTTTTAGACTTGGACTGTATATTTGGTTATTGTACTTGATCTCTTTGGTTCTTTGTTTCTTGTTGAGATCTTATCGTGCTTTTACTCTTCCCCTAGTTATTGTGATTGAGTTTATATATATTGCGTGGTTGCCCTCCTTTTGGAGAGGTTATCTTGACAGGTGATTGTGAGATATATATTGTTGTGACCTAGAACGGATCTAGACAGCGTTCTACGGCCGATTCTGCGGCGTAGGCGGGATGTACCCATGACTCATGCCCGATTTTTCGGGTACGGGTCGTGACAATTTTGGAGGAATTTCGAGATTGGCACATGTAGTGCTTGTCATTGGGTCTAATAGATCTAAGTGACATTTGATTGCTTGTTTGTGAGTAGTGTCGTATCCACAATTGGATACGTGTAGGCTGTATCTCGTCAATTTGACGAAACGGATTAATTTTGGGGGGTTTCCTCCGTCACTGGGCTTCGTGCATATCACATTGCGATACGGACATGTAGATACTCTAATTACTATACGTATTGTTCATAATTAGTGTTTTAGACTTGCTTATGTCCTCCGGGATGCGTTTGGTTGTGTGTTGGAGCCGTATCGCAAGCGTATCATAGATTTAGTGTGATACGAGTGCGGTGCACTCCACGTGTTTGATGTTTTGCTCCCATTCCTATACGTGCATGTATATATATATATATATATATATATATATATATATATATATATATATATATATATATATATATATTTGTGTGTGTGTGTGTGTGTGTTTGTGTTTATGCATTAGAATGATATGTATGAGAGGTATTATATATATATATATATATATATATAGTGATTTATATGTGTGTGAGAGAGTAGCTATATATATATACATAGGAGTGTAGGTGTGTGTGAGTGGTGTGAGCATCAGTGTTCAGTCATCAAAGGACTCGAGGCCACAATAATTGGAGAAAAAAGAGAGTAGCAGGGACTGCACAGATGTTGCTGTTTAGTAACTGCATTGCACAGTATGTGCAGGGAGCAATGACTGCAGAAGGGAAGTGCACAGCTGCTGTGCACTTAGGCAGAAACATTCGGGCACTTGCGGCAGGGGGTATCAAGCAGTTTAGCAAATAGAGAGGGGAATCAGCAGCTGCAGCTCCAAGTCACTGAGCAGTTCAGCACTGCTGTGCAAGGGAGCGTCAGTACTGTTGTGTACAGCAGGCACTGCAAGGAGGAGCTCGGGCAACTACAGTTTGGTGCTGTGCAGACACCAGATCAACTTCAGGCGTTGATCTAGAATTGTATCAACTTCTATGCATATACAGTTTGGTGACGTATCGACCTAGAATTGTATCAACTTCACTTATTTTTATTCTTGAACCTTGTATTGATGCAACGTACCATATATAGGTTGTGTGACACCAGCTTGGGCATCGAGAGACACACCTTACTCAGGACTTCAGGCGAGTACATTTCTCTGATAGTTTTTAATTCATAATATTGTATATATGCATGTTCTAGAATTATATACATTGATCCCGACACAGTGATTTCATGGACTGGTACTATATGGATCCCGTCAGGAGATGTTATCACCTACCGTGTTCAGCGGGTACTCGTGTACATTGTATCTCATCGTGTATATTGGATATTGATTACATTTCGTGTTCACACACTGCTCGTGTTCAGTGTGCTTATTCGTGTACACCCACCCTCGTGTTCGATGGTTATGATATTCGTATACACCCACTGTCACGCCCCAATCTCCCGCAAGCTCAATAGTCCCCGCTGAACGTGAATCACCATGTTGCAGCGCTCCCGCAGGATAATCGTTCTCATCGGGACGTGATGCCGCACGAGCCTGGAGTTGCGCTCGTACAAGAGGATGTTGTCAAACACCAAAGTTATCATCGAAACGACCAAGTTGTAGTGAAAATCAAGTATTGTGTACCAAGCACACATCAGAGTATACGCAGCGAAGCTCTCGATAGGGTCCAAATAAAATGCCACAAAGGCGATGTAATACTCTTGCTCTTTTCTCTAGCCCACAAAGGTACTTATCATTCATATATTATGTCTCGTATATCCAAGCAGCGCCACTACACCTGCGTAACTGAAATAATGCCCACAAACGTGGGTCAGTACACAGCCGCACTGGTGAGCGGGGTAACCCACTCGTCTAAGCCGACACTAAGTAAAATAGTGAATGCAAACAGTTATATGGTGATCTTTCTAGTTGAATCCTATATTCATTTCATGGCATAGGGTATGACATGTTAAGGAAAGCTGTAAAGCAGATTAAGGATGCAAGCATTCAACTCAAGCCAATCGACAAGCAATATATAACCAACTCAAAGGAAACTAGCATGCAAACCGTCCTACTCAAACCCAAGCAACTCGAGTACCTATCGAACCATTTTCCAAGCCTCAATATCCATCCTACAACCAAACGTTATAATCCAATCTCGATATGCACACTCTTGCCGAGGCAAGGTGGCCGCCGCCTACGCGAAAAGCACAAACAAACCAAAGTAAAGCAAACAAACTCTTATCTATATGAAGTCACTGGCCAAGCCATAAAGGACGTTGATCGGACTGATCAAGTACAGTTCTACTCGAAACAGCGGTAAGTAGCGAGCCCGCCTGAATCGCATTAAACCGTCGGCACCGCGCCCGAGGCACGTTACCAATTGTCTCCTCCATGGCCGAACAGTCCCGGTGCCCCAGAACCTTTCCGTTCGAGGAGATCAAACCCCGTGCGACACAGGTTGTCCGTGACATGCATACACCAAGTAGGTATGACGAGAGGATCGAATATTCTCGCTCCACCAAGCGATCCTAGACTCATCCAACCAAAATCCAACCAAATATCCATAACCATTCTTCCAACATATAGCCCATGGCACAAATCTCAAGTTATTCCATAGGCACTATGCCGCTTCTCAACACAGTGTTTCCAATTGGTGCAAAACCTCTCGCTCAGAACAATCCCATGGCACAATGCCCCAACAGTGGCACAATGCCCTCGCCGATGCAGTTGTCCGGTTTTGAACCACAACTGCATGCTTTGCTTGACAAAGCGCCCAAGTGATACTCGTGCACGGATGCACGCTCGCTCGCCCGAATTTCCGATGTTCCAACCAAGATGTATATTTCCAACTGTCCAAGCATAATTCCATTCATCTCTCCAACTGCCCTAAATATATATAATCCAACTCTAGCTCCAACTATCCATACGCGAAAACCAATTCAAGCTACAAACATATCCAAGCAAACGACGTACCCTCTATGCACGCCTCAGTGTAGTGATTCCCAAGTTCCAGTCCAAGTGTTCAAGCCTTTACGTGTGTTCCATATTATTAGGCATGAAGGAGTAGAGGAGAAGGGACAGAGCCCACTCACTGTCACTACCCAATTTCCAGAGCAGAATATTTTTTTAAATTTGGTTAATTGTGTATTTATCATAAATATTTGTATTAATATTTAATTGTTGGTTGTATTATTTTTTTTTATTAGTTATTTTGGAGTTTTTGCTAGCCTGGACCCATGTCAGACCCTAGTGGACCCATGCCAGACCCAACCACACCCTTGTTAGACTTATTTATTGGCTTAGAATAGTTATTTATATTTTTATTAGTTAGTTGGAGTGATTAGGGATTTATTAGAGTGCATTTGGAACCCCAAACCCAAATCCTAATTAGAATGACTTAAGAGAGGGGTATTTTAGTCATTTTGACTAACCTTAACCTAATTCCTAGCTTGGCCGACCATATGACCAGCAGCTTCCCCCCCCCCCCTTCTTTCATTTCACTTCACTTCTTCTTCTTCTCCACTCTTTTCCTCTTCTTCCTTCTTCCAATTTTCACATTCCAAGTAAGTTTTTCCATTTTCTTCTCTTCCTTCACTTGCTTTCCTCTCTAATGTAAACCCTAACCCTTTACTTTTCCCTAACCTAGGTGTGTAGAGCTTAGATTTGGTGTTGGAGCTTGGGTTGGAAGCTTGGAAGCTTGGTGTGGTGGATTTGGGGCTTTTGGAGACTTTGGCTTGGGATTCCAACTCCCAAGAGATAAACCCTGATTTTTCCCATGTGATTACTCTAATATAGTGTAACTAGTAGTTTAGAACCTCCCTAGACCTTAGGGCTACCCGTGGGAGAAAGTTGGAGCTTGTTTGGATGTGTTTGGAGACTTTGACATTAGATTTTGTGTCAATTTTGGGTGAAATCCGAGATTGGCCCAATTTTGGGTGATGCCCTAGGTTAGACGGACCTAGGTAGACGTGCTTGGGTGTCTTGAGGATAAGTACGTGTTCCCGTTCGGACACGTGAGGTCTTGTCGCAGAGATTTGTCACGGACCTAGAATTGACGAGGTAGCATTTTTTCTAGGATCTAGACATCGATTAGAACCCGTGGGTAAATTTTGGGCCGATTCCGAGTAGGTTTTGTCATGACCCGATTCTGTAGAATCATTGAGGCGTCCTCCGAATCGTGACCGCCGTGCGGGCCTGGGGTTGCGCCCGCACAAGGCTTTAATGATTTGCATAGCAAGCACATATTCAGAGTACGCAGATAAATTGAAACACAGATTTAAAACATGAAAAATTCTCTTTATTGATAATGAACATCTATTACAAACTCCTGAACGAGTCAGCTAATATGCCGTACGGGCTTACAAAAGTGTTGACTCAAAATGAGATAGCAGTCCTGTACATTATATCCCTTTATAAACTTCAAAATAATAAAGACCTCCGGGCTGGAGGACGGCTTTGCCACGAAGCTGCATTGTATATAAAGTTGCAAGCTTCTTCTCCAAGTACTTCAGAAGCGGCGCGATCAGGATGCGCCAACAGCTGGACTGGATCGGGAAGACGACTTCCGCTCCTCGCTCGGTTCGCCTTAGTGCGGAGAACCAGTTTCAACGAGGGTCAGCATGTCAAAACATACTGGTGAAGGCGAGCTAAACCCAACTATACCAATCAACACGTTGTTTATATGAAGCATGCATATTTTGTGGGTTTCTATCTTGCCTTAGTTCATTTACAAGCAACAGTATATATGTATAATACTGAAATGAACTTGCCACCATTCGGTGGCTTTACCTGTCCGTCTGAACCACCTGCACAATACTTACCATGCCTTCCCTGCCACGAAGACACAAGTTAGTTTGCAACAGGTTTAAATGTACAATTTAGATCACTGGCATAATGCCACAAAGGGACGAGTTATAGTCACGGGATAGAAAATGATATGCGACACAGGTGGCGAGCCCCGCGACATGCCGTTTACTTCCTCAATTCCAATTAACTAATCCATATGTTCCGTCCGGATCGGATCGATCCCAGCGCCCCGGCGACCGTCCGCGAAACCTCTAAAACCTTGTGCACAAGTTGTCCGTGATCAAAGCGTTCATTAAGTTTTCTATCAATCCATGCACGTTTCCAGATAACTTCTAGCACGATACAAGTTCCATACACAACAGTCTTTGCATAGTATTTAAGATCAATCTATGGCAAAGAAAAGTGTGTTACATATGCATAACAATATTCATAGAAGATATGCATTCTAACTAAACTTGAAGCATACAATGAAAATTCCAAACGAACAAGCATGCATACAAGTAATCGTTCACAAGTTTGATTGACAAGCAGTATTTCCAAGTCTATTCTCTTTTATCTTGGTATCTTTTATTATTACTTGGTATCGTTTGATCGGGACAACAAGAATGCAAGAGTTTTGGTGTGAGGACTTGGAAGCAGGGCTAGCTAATCGGGATGGTAGCCACTCACTTAGTTGTTGGAAGGGAGAAGGAAAGAGGCGCTTCACGACTCTGGTCGTAAGCCGCCTACTGCTCGTTCACCTGCATCACGAACAACTCGATCAATACTTCTTCCACTCTTTATAATCTCGGAATTAAAATGCAGTGCAATGAACGAAAACAATGAAAATCATCGAACCGTTCAAGAAAAACAAGCAAATCCCAAAACCAACTCAAAGCACGAAAGCAACAAGCAAAATCGAAATCCGAGGCAATAAAAGATAACAGCGGAGAGGTCCCTCCTGACTCTGCCGCTAAGCCGATCCTTGGGGCACGGTCCACTGAATATGGGAATCGGTTCCGAAGAAACAAATCCATAACGAGGATGAGTTCTTGTTTCAATCTATCCCGATCGAACGATACCGTCTAGTGTTTCTTATCCGCGCTCCTCGAATAGGAGGAACGGGGCGCTACATCCTACCCAACTTATTGGAAGTTTTGTCCCGTAACTTAGGAATAGAGCCTACCTCTAAGGAACATTACGTTGAGGCAGAATCTTAGAGGGGAGGGGACAATCTCGAAATATGTGGCCTGGACCGCCACAGTTGAAGCACAGACCCTTTCTAATGTGGCAGTTATTCGCGGTATGCCCCGGCTTCTTACAATAGAAGCATAATCCTTTTCCCTGGTTCCCTTTCTGCTGACCACCGTTGTTTTGACACTTTGCAGCATTGTTTCCTCCATCGTTGCTTTGGCGTTTGTGACTGGATATATGCACAGCGCCGGCAGCAACATGAGGATACTGTGGTTCAAGAGATAGAGCGTGATTCATGACTTCACGCATAGTCTTGTACTGATTGACGACCACGTGCGCATGGATGGCAGGGCGTAGACCACCTTCAAACCTTCTAGCCCGACTCGCTACATCAGGTAAATAGGCCCTAGCAAATTTGGAGAGTCGGTTGAATTCGGCGGAGTACTGTTTAACTGTCATACTGCCCTGCTGCAGCTGCACGAACTCGTTCTCCATCCGACGTTGCACTGGAGGGGATATAAACTCCTCTTCAAACGCGGCACAAAATTTCATCCACGAGATCGCCTCCTCTCCGTGATCAAATTGGAGAGATCGTCGATGCACGTCCCACCAATCGTGCGCGTTGAGGCAGAGCTGTAGTTGCGCACAGGTGACACGCTTCTCTTCGGGGACCTCTAGCAGAGCGAAGTGATCTTCAAGTTCGGCTAGCCAATCTAGAGCTACCACTGGGTCCTCAGTCCCGTTGAATGGGGTGTTGCAGACTTTCTTGAAGTGGCCAAAGTCGAAGGCAATCACTTCCCTCAGCCTTGGGATTTGCGGCGTCTCTACTTCAAGCACGGGCTGTTCCACCGGAGTCGTTGCTGTTGCAGCGGAATGGTTGGAAGCCAAAGTCTGAACGATCTGTTGCAGGGCATCTACCTGCTTCTGTTGGACTGAGAATCGGGTCTCTAAATTGCTTTCGAACTTGGCTTGGCGAGCATCATCTCTTTGTCATTGTGCTTCTAACATTAGCATTATCCGCTCAAGCGGATCGACTTGAGATATGCCTCGCTGGCTCCGAGAGCTTCCCGAAGTGCCCGAACTACTTTCTTGGCCTTGCGTTTCGTTCGGTGCTTGCGCTGCAGATTGCGCTGGTACATTCCTTCAAAAGAAGATAAATTATATTAGAATCATAATATATTATAGACTTATTCCATGAATGTATCTCATTTTGGCCTAGCGAGTTCAAGAGTTCACATAGGAATTTGATCGTTAAAGGAACTTTTCCAGTGCGAGAGTCTAAGGAACTTGAATCTGTGCTCTGATACCATTATGTCACGACCCAATTCCATAGAATCATTGAGGCGTCCCCCGAATCGTGACCGCCGTGCGGGCCTGGGGTTGCGCCCGCACAAGGCTTTAATGATTTGCATAGCAAGCACATATTCAGAGTACGCAGATAAATTGAAACATAGATTTGAAACATGGAAAAGTACTCTTTATTGATAATGAACATCTATTACAAACTCCTGAACGAGTCAGCTAATATGTCGCACGGACTAACAAAAGTGTTGACTCAAAATGAGATAGCAGTCCTGTACATTACATCCCTTTATAAACTTCAAAATGATAAAGACCTCCGGACTGGAGGATGGCTTTGCCACGAACCTGCATTGTATATAAAGTTGTAAGCTTCTTCTCCAAGTACTTCAAAAGCGGCGCGATCAGGATGCGCCAACAGCTGGACTGGATCGGGAAGACGACTTCGGCTCCTCGCTCGGTTCGGTTTAGTACGGAGAACCTGTTTCAACGAGGGTCAGCATGTCAAAACATACTGGTGAAGGCGAGCTAAACCCAACTATACCAATCAACACGTTATTTATATGAAGCATGCATATTTTGTGGGTTTCTATCTTGCCTTAGTTCATTTACAAGCAACAGTATATATGTATAATATTGAAATGAACTTGCCACCATTCGGTGGCTTTACCTGTCCGTCTGAACCACCTGCACAATACTTACCATGCCTTCCCTGCCACGAAGACACAAGTTAGTTTGCAACAGGTTTAAATGTACAATTTAGATCACTGGCATAATGCCACAAAGGGACGAGTTATAGTCACGGGATAGAAAATGATATGCGACGGAGGTGGTGAGCCCCGCCACATGCCGTTTACTTCCTCAATTCCAATTGACTAATCCATATGTTCCGTCCGGATCGGATCGGTCCCAGCGCCCCGGCGACCGTCCGCGAAATCTCTAAAACCTTGTGCACAAGTTGTCCGTGATCAAAGCGTTCGTTAAGTTTTCCATCAATCCATGCACGTTTCCAGATAACTTCTAGCACGATACAAGTTCCATACACAACAGTCTTTGCATAGTCTTTAAGATCAATCTATGGCAAAGAAAAGTGTGTTCCATATGCATAACAATATTCATAGAAGATATGCATTCTAACTAAACTTGAAGCATACAATGAACATTCCAAACGAACAAGCATGCATACAAGTAATCGTTCACAAGTTTGATTGACAAGCAGTATTTCCAAGTCTATTCTCTTTTATCTTGGTATCTTTTATTATTACTTGGTATCGTTTGATCGGGGCAACAAGAATGCAAGAGTTTTTGTGTGAGGACTTGGAAGCAGGGCTAGCTAATCGGGATGGTAGCCACTCACTTAGTTGTTGGAAGGGAGAAGGAAAGAGGCGCTTCACGACTCCGGTCGTAAGCCGCCTACTGCTTGTTCACCTGCATCACGAATAGCTCGATTAATACTTCTTCCACTCTTTCCAATCTCGGAATTGAAATGCAGTGCAATGAACGAAAACAATGAAACTCATCGAACCGTTCAAGGAAAATAAGTAAATCCTAAAACCAACTCAAAGCACGAAAGTAACAAGCGACATCGAAATCCGAGGCAATAAAAGATAACAACGGAGAGGTCCCTCCTGACTCTGCCGCTAAACCGATCCTTGGGGCACGGTCCACTGAATATGGGAATCGATTCCGAAGAAACAAATCCATAACAAGGACGAGTTCTTGTTTCAATCTATCCCGATCGAATGATACCGTCTAGTGTTTCTTAGCCGCGCTCCTCGAATAGGAGGAACGGGGCGCTACAGGTTTGGTGTGCGTTTCACGAGGTTTCGCGAACCGCACTCCACGTGTTCGTCGAAATAACCGAATGGCCATTTCAACTTGGTTTCTAGTTTTTGTGCTTGTGCGCGCATTGGTTTAGCTTCGGGGAGTGTGTATTAGAGTTTTCGAGTATATATATATATATATATATATATATATATATATATATATGTTTTTGGGTGTAGGGGTGAGTGTGGTTGAGTGTTTGTGTTGATGTTTATATGTGTGTGTGTGTGTGTGTGTGTGTGTGTTTCTATATATATATATGTGTGTGTGTATTTGTATATATATATGTTTATGTGTGTGTAGTTGTGTGAGTGTTTGTATGAGAGTGTGTGTGTGAGAGTGTGTGAGTGTGTGTTTGTGAGCGTGTGTGTGAGTGTGGATATGTGTTTATGTATATATATATATATATATATATATATGGTGGTGTGTGTATATGTATATATGTATGAGTGTGTGTGTGTGTGTGTGTGTGTGTGTGTGTGTGTGTGTATATATATATATGTGTGTGTGTGTGTGTGTGTGTTTGTATATATGTAAGTGTGTGTGCGTGTATATGTTTATGAGTGTGTGTTAGTGAGTGTGTGTGCTTGCGTGTTTATGTGTGTGTGTGGTGTGTCGAGGGGAGAGTTGAGAGATGGAGGAGAGTGAGTGAGAGGGTGCGGCAGCAGCGACCATCCGCTGCAGCAGTAGCGGCGTGCAGCAGCAGCATTAGCTGCAGGCAGCGCAGCGCCGCGGCAGCAGCGGCAGCAGCGGCAGCAGCAGCAGCATCGCAGCGCGTAGCGCCGCGTCAACAGCGGCAACGCGCCGCGGCAGCGCCGCAGCAGCAGCAGCAGCGCGTTTCAGCGCAAGCAGCGCGCGCGCTCCAGCTAGCTTCCCCCCTGCTTTTATATATATATATATATATATATATATATATATATATATATATATGTATATATATATATATGTATATATATATATATGTATATATATATATATAGTAGATATATAGATAGATACATAGAGATATATATATACGTATATGAAGATAGATATATATATGCTTGAGTATATATATATATATATATATATATATATATATATATATATATATATATATATATATATATATGTGTGTGTGTGTGTGTGTGTGTGTGTGTGTATGAATATATATATATATATATATGTAGGTAGATGCATATATATATATATATATATATATATATATATATATATATGCTTAGTTATATAGCTAGGTATATGTTTATATAGATAGTTAGTTATATGGTTAGTGTTAGAGAGGGGGATAGTTGGGTATCTCAATACCTCGAGATACCCAAGGTATTGAGGTATTAGGGGTAAGGTATTGAGGTAACCTAATACTAAGTTATATATATATATATATA
Source organism: Iris macrosiphon (assembly GCA_036927795.1). Taxonomy (NCBI): domain Eukaryota; kingdom Viridiplantae; phylum Streptophyta; class Magnoliopsida; order Asparagales; family Iridaceae; genus Iris; species Iris macrosiphon. Next base: position 220,795,473 of record JAYESA010000004.1, on the reverse strand, counting down.
TATATATATATATATATATATATATATATATATATATATATATATATATAGATAAGTATATATTATAGATAGCTAGCTAGTTAGCTAGAATTAGAGGGTAAGGTATCTCAATACCTTGAGATACTAAGGTATTGAGATAAGTTGGGTATCGGAGGTAAGGTATTGAGGTATTTACCTATACATTAGGTTATATATATATATATATATATATATATATATATATATATATATATATATATATATATATATATATATATATATATATATAGTTAGTTAGTTAGTTAGTTAGCTAGTGTTAGTGAGAGGGTTATGCGAGTATCTCAATACCTTGAGATACTTAAGGTATTGAGCATCGGGGCAAGGTATTGAGTTTTAGCCTAGGATTGAAGTTAGAGATGCTTTTATATATATAGTTATATATATTTATGCGTGCTAGTATATATTATAGAAGGTATAGGCGGGACGTATAGCGTAGGTTGAAGTATCGGATACCGAGGGTATCCCGGTATCTCAATGAGACGAGTTTGAGGGTTTATTAGCTTAATGACCTAGTTTTGACCTAGAATTTTAGGGGCACCCTAGTTTGACCTAGAGTTGACCGTAGTTGACCCAGTTGACCGCCAAAGTCAACTTTTGACCTAATTTTGACCCTAAGTTGACTTTTTGGACCCCAAGTTAACTTTTTGACCCAGATTTCACCGGTTTGATCCGTTTGACCTAGAACGACCCTAGAAGCCTGTTTTTAGCTATTTTATATCTATTTAACTCATTAGAACCATGTTTAACTTATTTTTCGTAATAGGTCCTTGTGATACCAGTTCGGATCGCCAGTTGCTCAGGACGTCAGGCGAGTACATTCTCTAATAGTTTCTATTATCTGATAATTATTATGATTCAGCTTCTAGTATAGTATTCTCTAATTTTTCTGGCATGACACGAACTAGTATTTCTGGATTTATTTACTTGTGACACATATATTTCATATTTCTGGTCTCTATTCTGGAATTACCTACTGGCATCACTATAGGCATCACTACATGCATCAGTCATGTTTCTGGCTGGACTCATACTTGATTTACGTATCGGGTCTTGGATTTACTTGTACTAGTCGGGGCGGGAAAATACTCGAGTAGACATGTAAACATTTCCAACTGGAATCACTGGAATTACCCCCTCTGGTCTAATCTGGAATGATAGCAGCCACACACCCAGTGTACGGTGAGCCGTACTTACCCCTAGCCGTTTACATGTCGAAACAGGTATTTCAAAGACACGAGTTCATTCTTTCTAGTCTGGACTCTCTCACATTTCTTGCTGGTCTCACTTATAGTTTCTGGACTTGACTCATTACATGTATTCTTGCTAGACTCACTACACGTTCTTGTGCACATACTTGATCTTAGTTTAGATTTTTTGTATCTTGCAGTCATTACTATCTTGCTTCTGATATTCATGCATCTTTACCTTTATGCACCAGTGATATGTATATATTTTCTTGTTCATACTTTATTTTCTTCTCCTTGCTACTTGCTACAACTGCTTTATAGTTTTTATCATTTAACTGGAACTGCTGTTAGAGGTGTACTAGCTCCAATCCTGACTGGATATATTTTTTAGAGGATCCGGAGGATTGGTGTCCGACGTTTTATGGACCTCAGCCTGTCGATGGTGCAGACAGGGACCCCCTAGTTTAGGAGTGATTTCCGGGTTGGTAGCCGGGATCACTAGGACCTCAGTTGTTATTTTTATTAGCTTTTGGTACCGGGTTTGTCCTCGGTTTTTGATTGAGACCTTGTATTGTATATGATTCAGGATGTTGTTGTATTATTATTATTGATGTTGTTATTGTTTTAGTAGCAGTTGTTTAGACTTTGGAGTTATTAGATTTCTGTGTTATCTTATCGTGCTTAGATTCGTGATTGAATACTTGTGATTATCATTATGATATTGCTCCTCCGTTTGGAGTTGAGATCTTGACAGGTATATATATTGATTGCGTGAGATTGTTAGCTATATAGTAGACCTAGACAGCGTTCTACCGTCGATGCTGTGGCGTAGGCTAGACGTACCCACGACTCATGCCCGATTTTTCGGATGCGGGTCGTAATACTCACCAAGTTTGATTCCGTTAAGCATCTTGTTCTGTCGATACGGCCGATCCCTTGAACCCGTGGTTCGATGCAAAGCACGATCTACTCAATTGGTATGACCGTGTAAGCAGGCTGTGCTCTCCAAATCATTCGACCGATCGGGCTAAGGAAAACGGCATTATCGCTCTAATCCAGCTATCTCAGTACTGCTATGAACGAATACCTGATTTCTATCGAACTCCGCTAGCAATCTGCACATGAAATCAACTCAAATCAATACTTGTTCCAAAATCCAACAAATCAAAATGTAACCAACTATTGCCTCATTCACTCCGACTCAGCGTAACGCACCATGCGGCATAATATACCACTTAGAATCAGGTTCGTCCCCGAACCATACTAGTATCCATTATTTACTAGCATGTCGCAATCCAATTTTATAACTATGCTTCCAAGCAACTCACACTCTCTTAATCCCGACTCAGCATCTCACTTGTGCTGAACGCTCGTATAAACTACATCCTTCTTGTAGCTCAATACGAATTCCTCATATCGCTTAGTTTTGGATCGTACACATATTTAAGGCGTCCCTGAAATACATGCATTTCAACCGAGCTTAGCGATAGCGAATTTGGACAAGTTACAAGCGTATCCTTATGTCCAAGACATGCATTCGCTTTACTCCCAATTGAACCAATCCTGTTTTTTATTCCAACATATTCGCACAAGCGCTATCCTCAAGTATAATAATTTCCTACCGATGATCTTTCCACCTGACTCAAATTAGTTTGTGCTCCAACTCAATCCATCCAACTATTTTTGAATCCACACTAGTACCATCTCCAAATATAATCGCATGCACCGAACGATCATCTCAACTGATACTACCCCAGCTAGGCGACTTACCCAAATATCAAACTTTGCTCTTAGATCATCACAAGCCAACACCTTTTCCTCAAATCTCAATACCTCACTGGGTGAACATCTATATTGAGGTTCGTATGATCCACGAAGATCTCGCCTCCATGCCAAAGGGATAGTGTCACCATAATTTCAACGTGGACACATTTGCTATAATTCCTAGGTTGCGTATGGAATAGTTCTTCGCGCTGCTTCTACTGCCTCGAAGCACAGGATATCACCTTCGCCTTCTGTACGAGCACGCATCCCAAACTAAGTTTTGATGCATCTTGTAGATCTGAGGCACATCTTTCCCTTCCAGTATTGCAATGATTTGATCTGAACGAGCCGTTGCTTTAACTTCACAAGCTAGTTTCACAGTCGTCAATTCATATGAATGTTATTCCCTTCTGGGGCACGACGAGTCAGAGGCGATGCTATCTTCAAAAATCTGCGACTCCGAATCTCATCAGTTGACTTAGGCCATTTCCACCATCGCCTCGATCTTCTGGCTGCATCTTCAGCTGAAGACTATCCCAAGGATCTCTCAAATCCAACACTCAGTCAATAAGCCAATCTCTAACACACACTACTCACATCTGCCCTTGACGCATTCTCAAATACGTCGCCACAAGGGTCGTTCTATGGGTCTACAATATTCATCCAAGATTTGGCGGTCAAGTCACTAGGGTCAGCTGTCCCGAAGCTATGCTCTATAATTGTAAGTCATCACGATGGACAGTTACTACGAACCATGCTAATCTCCTCTGCAAATCCGAGTCATAATCCAACCATTCCATTCGAACCAACTTCCGAATCCGAGCACTTCATGCACTACCTCTAACGATCTGTCAACCAAACGTCGCTCAACCACCTAGAGTCTTACTATCTATCCAAGTCACAATTCGAGAACTGCGCTCGTCGAAACCGTCTTCCATCAATCCGTCGTTTTGCCCTGAATCCATCAAATTTTTTGACTGCCATGTTTAACTTATCCCACTACCACTTGCAACAATTTCTGAAACTAAAGACTTGCTCCAATTTTTATCTGTTTGCCGCGTTCCACAATGTACGTCCAACTTTCTCGAGCAGCACAGTATTTTGCTCCAATGTTGCTCTCTTATTTAGCTATCTTCAAATGTCCATCCGCCACAATCCTTTCTCTCGTTCCATTCTTTAGCCCCATCTTGATTTCTCTATGTTCCGATTAGTCCACACACTCTCAATGACTCGTGCATCAGTTCCAACATAAATCTCAAATCCATATTGCATATACTTTTTGCCTCAATCAGCCTCAGTACTGCAAGTTAACTTCCAATCTGACTCAACATCAACTAGACTTGCCTCATGCTCGTTTATTTCTTCCAATGAATTCGTCTACCCTTGTTGCACCATTTTTGCCAAATTTTACTTTCGCTAAACCTGAGTCAAGCTTCCCAAGCACCAATATCCAAAATACTTTAAGTTCGTGTGAATCCATCGCATTTTCCCTCCAAACAAAGACGTGTTTTATTGCTCAACCAACAGCTCCAATATGTTTATAAAATTCATAGTTCGTGCTCGCTATCCTCCGATTCATCCATCGCTCCGCTCAAGCGTAATCCAACTGTTTGTTCCTCGTGCTTAACTCTCTTTGCATTCATGAATGCTCCACCGAACTTCCAAAATCGTGCAAGCGAACTCTGATATTTGGCTTTCCATCTGATTATCTCACCTTGGTTCCAATAATTTGTCTGCCTCAATCCCTTAAATTCCAAACACTCATTCCCATTGCTTGTTCCGATCTTGCCCATCTTTCTATTCAAACGATACTTTTATTTGCACAAGTCCGTTCTCGATATGCTCAACTCAATATTCGCTTGCTCCATTTTTTCATTCTTCCCAACTCAGCCGATATGCACCAACCAACTTGTATTCCTGTTACCCGTGTTCGTTGAGGCAATTTCTTTGAGGTCTATCCAAAATATTTCAATGCCTTGCTCACTATGTGGTATCCTATATACCACTCCGAATCAAGTCGCTACTCGCATTATGATTCCTTTGCACTGATTCCAAGATCCGTTCGAACCATCCCTTATGCGTGATCCTGTCATCCCCAACTCAAGTCTGACACGAAACTCAGCCAATTCTTTAACCATCCAACTCTTTCCATCAATCTCGTTAAGCAACTTGTGCAATGTTCCATTCTCGATACTTCCAACTATTCTCAAACCGTCCAATATTTTCGTAATACGAGCAACCCGTGCAACAAGCTCTCTTCCAAGTAATCCAACCCAAAACCCAATTGTTCCATATATTTGCTGTACGAATAACTTGTGCAAACTTATCCTGATATTCCCAAGCCAAACTCAAACCTGCTCAGCCAATGCTCTATGTGATATATCCAGCCAAAAATTAAACTTCCATCTAACATATTCGCTACACGAGCAACTCGTGCAACGATCCTTTCTTAATCCAATGCTTTCTACTCACAACATGCCGCATAACCAATCTCGGCTGCCAACCAACTGATCCACTGATGCAACCATAAACTTCCCGAATGATAAGCAAGGCCAACCAAAGCAACGACACACCTCTCAACTTGCTGCACAAATACAACAATGCCACCCAATTTGCTGTACGAATGCAACAATGCCTAACGATGCTAAGCGATCTAACAAAAACCAACAAAAGCAATACAACGAAGCACAACATGTACCCACAACCAGCAATATATAGACTTATTGTATGAAACATCCAATACGGCACCGAGTAGAGCCAAGAGCTTAATGACACGCGGAAGATATTTAGAGTTTGTGATGAAGCGAAGGACCAAGTCCGAGGAAATAAACCAGGTGCTCTGATACCAATATGTCATGCCCCAATCTACCGTAAGCTCAATAGTCCCCGCTGAACGTAAATTACCACGTTGCAGCGCTCTGTAGGACAATCGTTCTCATTAGAACGTGATGCCGTACGAGCCTGGAGTTACGCTCGTACAAGGCGATGTTGTCAAATACCAAAGTTATCATCAAAACGACTAAGTTACAGTGAAAGTCAAGTATTGTGTACCAAGCACACATCAGAGTATACGCAACGAAGCTCTCGATAGGGTCTAAATAAAATACCATAAAGGCGATGTAATACTCTTGCTCTTTTCTTTAGCCCACAAAGGTACTTACCATTCATACATTATGTCCCGTATATCCAAGCAGCGCCACTACACCTGCGTACCTGAAATAATGTCCACAAACGTGGGCCAGTACACAGCCGTACTGGTGAGCGGGGTAACCCACTCGTCTAAGCCGACACTAAGTAAAATAGTGAATGCAAACAGTTATATGATGATCTTTCTAGTTGAATCCTAGATTCATTTCAGGGCATAGGGTATGACATATTAAGGAAAGCTCTAAAGCAGATTAAGGATGCAAGCATTCAACTCAAGCCAATCGACAAGCAATATATAACCAACTCGAAAGAAACTAGCATGCAAACAGTCCTACTCAAACCCAAGCAACTCGAGAACCTATCGAACCATTTTTCAAACTCAATAGCCATCCTCCAACCAAACGTTATAATCCAATCTCGATATGCACACTCTTGCCGAGGCAAGGTGGCCGCCGCCTACGCGAAAAGCACAAACCAGCCAAAGTAAAGCAAACCAATTCTTATCTATATGAAGTCACTGGCCAAGCCATAAAGGATGTTGATCGGACTGATCAAGTGCAGTTCTACTCGAAACAGCGCTAAGTAGCGAGCCCGCCTGAATCGCATTAAACCACCGGCACCGCGCCCGAGGCACGTTACTAATTGTCTCCTCCATGGCTGAACGGTCTCGGTGTCCCAGAGCCTTCCCGTTCGAGGAGACCAAATCCCGTGCAACACAGGTTGTCCGTGACATGCAGACACCAAGTAGGTATGACGAGAGGATCGAACATTCTCGCCTCACCAAGCGATCCTAGACTCATCCAACCAAAATCCAACCAAATATCCATAACCATTCTTCCAACATATAGCCCAAGGCACAAATCTCAAGTTATTCCATAGGCAGTATCCCGCTTCTCGACACAGTATTTCCAATTGGTGCAACACCCCTCGCTCAGAACAATCCTATGGAACAATGCCCCAATAGTGGCACAATGCCCTCACCGATGCAGTTGTCCGATTTCGAACCACAACTGCACGCTTTGCTTGACAAAGCGCCCAAGTGATACTCGTGCACGGATGCACGCTCGCTCGCCTGAATTCTCGATGTTCCAACCAAGATGTATATTTCCAACTGTCCAAGCATAATTCTATTTATCTCTCCAACTGCCCCAAATGTATATAATCCAACTCTAGCTCCAACTATCCATACACGAAAACCAATTCAAGTCACAAACCTATCCAAGCAAACGACGTACACTCTATGCACGTCTCATTGTAGTGATTTCCAAGTTTTAGTCCAAGTGTTCAAGCCTTTGCGTGTGTTCCATATTATTAGGCATGAAGGAGTAGAGAAGAAGGGATAGAGCCCACTCACCAAGTTTGATTTTGTTAAGCATCCTGTCCTGCCGATACGGCCGATCCCTTGAACCCGTGGTCCGATGCAAAGCACGATCTACTCAACTGGTATGACCGTGCGAGCAAGTCGTGCTCTCCAAATCATCTGAACGATCGGGCTAAGGAAGATGGCATTATCACTCCAATCCAGCTATCTTAGTACTGCTATGAACGAATACCTGATTTCCATTGAACTCCGCTAGCAATCTGCACATGAAACCAACTCAAATTAATACTTGTTCCCAAATCCAACAAATCAAAATGTAACCAACTAATGCCTCATTCACTCCGACTCAGCGTAACGCACCATGCGGTTGTGGGGCATTACATCCACTGCTCGTGTTCAGTGGTTATATTTCGTGTTCGTAGCGTGTCGTGATTGGATCAATTGGTATTAGTTGGGGGTGGAGAGTAGGAATTGATTATGTGATCAAAGCCATTGTTACATCGTGTACATTCTGGTTACATACCATACTTGTAATCCATCTTACCTGATCATGTTTACCCAACCCGATCACATAATAAACTTGTATTCTGAGGCACATTAGTTAGTTTAGATTGCAGTTATTTTATTATATTATGATATTCATAATGTTGATCTATATTCTCGTACATTACCTGTATATCTTGTTCATTCATTCATATGTTTAGCAATTTATATTTTATTTCTATATCTGTTTATATGCTCGATTATGCTATTGAAACTGCTTTCAGAGGTATGTACTTCGCTACAATCCTGATTGGATATATTTTTCCAGATGACTGGCTTATAGAGCAATGTCCCATATTCTACGGGCCACATGACAGCATACCTATAGAGGATACTCCTATAGACCAGGAGGACTTAGTTGCAGAGTCCGAGGAGGTCTAGTTTATTTGTATTGGACTATATTAGACTATTCTTTTGGTGGATTTACATCTTGTATATTATTTCAGATTGTGGATTGTATATTTATTCTTTCCTTCGCTATTCCATTTGTGTATTATTCTTCCTTAGTTTGTCTAGTGATTGAGATTAGATATACTTGTGAGATACCATATTGCTCCTCTATTCGGAGTTGAGATAATTGACAGGTAACATATTATATTGTTAAGATGTTAGATAGTTAGAAATGACCCAGACAGCGTTCTACCAACGATTCTGTGGCGTAGGCTGGGCGTAACCACGTACTCGTGCCCGAATATCCGGGTGCGGAGCGTGACACACTTTTAGTGGTGGCCCACGCAGGTCGTAGATAGATATCGTAGTAGTGCTCGTCTAGAGTACTGCTACGAGCCTGCTTTAGGAAACATGATTTAGGCTGAGAGGTTACTCAATCACACCTAGGAAAATTCTAATATTTGTTTTTGTAAATTCTTATCTATTGAATATTGCTTTACTTTGAATAAAGTTCTATCCTTCTTTGATGATATCGTATCATATTCAATATTGATTCCATATTTTAATCTATCTTCATGATGCCGCCGAAGACGCGTTCAGCGATCAGGTGCCACGATAGCACAATCAGTCACTTCATTACCCATGAGGGCAGCACCCTCAGACGATAGTCCAGCACCTACATTTAGGAGGTCAGCTTCACCGGTCCAGGTGGGCGTATCGGCAGCAGCTTTCGGAGGTGCTCCACCTCCAGTGCCGAGGACAGGACAGAGTTTTCGAGGATCTTCCACCTCTACCACCTATGGTTGATCAGACGCAGATGATAGAGGTGCAGCAGCGACAATCAGAGATCCTACGACAGAGCATGGAGAATGCTCACCAAATTGCACTTACCGCAGTGGAGAGAGCTACTACCACCCAGCCACAAACGGCACCAGCTCAGTTTATTCCGCATCAGCCGAGGCAGGGTACCATCATCGACTTTAAGAGGATGGGCCCAAAGGACTTCAGGGGCATATAGGGGATTATCTATGCGGACGAGTGGATCGAGGATATCGAGCGGAACCTACGGCTGGCGCAGATTCCAGAGATGCTACAAATAGAGGCTGCGGGTTGTATGATGTTTGACATTGCCTTGACATGGTTCCAGACAGACCCGAGGATTGCAGTACCAGGACTCTCTTGGGAATCTTTCAAAGAGCTTTTCAAGGAGAAGTTCTTCCCGGACGTGTCTCTTATATCTTTGGAGAGTCAGTTCCAATACCTCGTCCAGGGAGGTATGTCAGTGGATGAGTATACGGCAGAGTATTGCCGACTAGGTCGCTTCATGGAGTGTCATAACCCTAGAGGCAGAGCAAGGACGTTCAGGAAGGGCCTAAACCGGGAGGTCAAACTCCACACCAAAGGAGATCCTACCGCCACCTTCGAGGAGATTCTCAGGCAGGCGCAGAGAGCGGAGGATAACTTGGAGCTTGGCTCTAAGAGGCCGAGGGACACATAAGGATCCAGCAACAACATGGGCCCAGTGAAGATGCCTCACTTCCAACAGCAGCACCAGAGGCCTTACCAGCACCAGAGGCAGCACTATCATGGGCCAGCTAGAGCACCGGCTCAGCAGATGCATCAGATTCAGAGGGCAGCAGTTTCTTGCACTTTCTGTAAGAAGCAAGGCCACGGATGGGATGCATGCAGGATGAGGCTAGGCCAATGCTTATTCTGTGGATCGGGAGATCATCAGTTATGGGCTTGTCCCAAAGTCCCAGCTCATCCAGCTCAGGGTGGAGGACAGGCATAGAGAGCACCCGCTAGACCACCAGCGGGCCAGCAGAGATGACCTCTTCCACCACAGTAGCAGCAGTTTACCCAGCATCAGCAGCAGAGAGAAGAGCAGCAATAGGGGCGAGCTTTTGCCTTGACTGTCAAGGAGGAGGAGCCGGTTGGCAATGTCATCTCAGGTTCAGTTTATCTCGATTCCTTTCCAACTTTTTTTTAAATTCGGGTGCTTCTTATAGCTTTGTATCTGTATCTTTTGCTTTGAGGCATCGTCTTGAGTCTGAACCGTTGGTGCGGACTTGCAAGATCATGACCGGGGGTGGCATCATCCTGGTCAGTGATGTTTGCAAGAACCAGAGAGTTTATTTGGGAGGCCGTGAGCTGAGCATATGTTTACTTGTAATGCCACTTCCGAGTTACGATATAGTACTCGGGATGGATTGGTTGAGTAGGCATCACGCTAGTATCGATTATCATGGAGGCAGAGTTTTATTTCAGTCATCAGGAGAGCCGGAGTTTAAGTTTATCCAAGGAGCAGAGCAGAGCGTAGACGATTTTTGTGGAGCTTTGGTAGAAGAGCATGAGCCGCCACATCCGTTGATTTCAGAGTTCTTGGATGTCTTTCCAGATGAGTTATCGGGGTTGCCGCCGGACAGAGATATGGAATTCTCTATATATTTACTGCCAAGCACAAAACCGATCTCTCAGGACGTCTATAGAGTAAACAACAGCGAACTGGCAGAGTTAAAGAAGTAGGTGGATGAGTTGCAAGACAAGGGCTTTATCCGTTCAAGTTCATCACCATGGGGTGCTCCAGTACTTTTTGTACCAAAGAAGGATGGGTCGGTACGTATGTGTATCGACTACAAGGCACTTAATAACCTCACTATCAAGAACAAATATCCGTTGTCGCGGATAGATGGCTTGTTTGACCAGTTGAGCGGAGCGAAGGTATTCTTCAAGTTAGACTTGAGGTCAGGGTACCACCAGGTGAAAGTGAAGAGGGAAGACATCCCGAAGACAGCTTTCAGGACTCGCTATGGGCAGTTCGAGTTCTTGGTGATACCGTTTGGGTTGACTAATGCCCCGGCAGTGTTCATGAACCTGATGAACAAGGTGTTTCATCAGTACCTGGACCATTTTGTTGTAGTCTTCAATGATGATATTCTGATATATTCGAAGACCCCATAGGAGCATGAGCAGCACTTGAGGATTGTTCTGGAGACTCTCAGGAAGGAGAAGCTGTATGGCAAGTTATCGAAGTGTAAATTCTTCCTGGATAAGTTTGAATTCCTTGTGCATGTTATTACAGGAGATGGAATCTCGGTGGACCCGAAGAAGATCTCAGCAGTTGAATCATGGTCTACCCCGAGTTCAGTAGCAGAGATTATGAGCTTCCTTGGATTAACAGGCTACTATCGAAGGTTTGTTCAGGACTTTTCCAGACTTACAAAGCCGATGACTAGGCTGACCAGAAAGGACGTAGAATTCGTCTGGACTGAGGATTGTTAGTCAGCATTTGAGAAGCTGAAGAGGACATTGACTACAGCTCCCATCTTGACACTACCATGAGGAGCAGGAGGATTTTCTATTTACAGTGATGCATCAGGGAAGGGTTTGGGTTGTGTGTTACAGTAGCACGGGAAGGTGATTGTCTATGCTTCCAGGCAATTACGTCCGCATGAGAAGAACTACCCTACCCATAATTTAGAGTTTGTAGCGGTTATCTTTGCCCTCAAATTATAGAAACACTACTTATATGGAGAGAGAGTGGAGATCTTTACAGACCATAAGAGCTTGAAGTATGTGTTTACATAGAAAAAGCTCAACATAAGGTAGCGACGATGGTTGGAGCTGATGAAAGACTTCGATATATCCTTGTAGTACCATCCAGGGAAGGCCAACATAGTCGCGGATGCTTTGAGTAGGTATCCCGTGGCTATGTGCTTGACTAGAGACAGACATTTATTGGCAGATCTTGACAGTTTGGGCATTGAGGTATTGATTCCTGGAGTCGCAGCACAGATGTGGGAACTTCAGGTTCAGTCGAAGCTGATGGACCGGGTCAAAGCCGGATAGTATGAGGATGAGTCTCTGAGGAGCATCAGAGCACAGGTTCAGATTGGGTTGGTAGAGGACTTTATCGTCGCAGATGATGGATTATTGTGACACGGTACCAGGTTATGTGTACCAAGAGGAGCATTGTGCGAGGAGATTCTGCATGAGGTGCATCATTCCCAATACTCTATGCATTTAGGTGCCAACAAGATGTATAGAGACATGAGAGAGCATGTATGGTGGTATGGCATGAAGCGGGAGGTAGCTAGCTTCGTGTCCAGATGCTTAGTTTGTCAGCAGGTCAAGGTGGAGAGACAGAGGCCAGAAGGATTGCTTCAGTCTTTACCCATTCCGGAGTAAAAATGGAAACATGTAACCATGGATTTTGTATCGGAACTTTCGCGTTCTCCAGGAGGCAAGGATGCGATTTGGGTCATCGTGGACACGTTGACCAAATCAGCCCACTTTCTGCCATTTAAAGTGGGTACATCTATGGAGAAACTTATGGATATGTATGTACGCCAGATTGTCAGATTGTATGGTGTTCCAGTGAGCATAGTCTCGGATCGGAATAGTCGCTTCACATCCCATTTCTGGAGGAGTTTTTCGGCTAGCTTGGGCACTCAGCTCAAGTTCAATACCGCTTATCTCCCTCAGACAGACGGACAATCGGAAAGGATTATTCAGACTCTCGAGGACATGCTACACATTTATGTTCTAGATCTTGGAGGTTCTTGGGAGGATCACCTTAACTTGGTAGAGTTTTCATACAATAACAGCTACCAAGCCAGCATTGAGATATCACCATTCGAGACATTGTATGGACGGAGATGTCGCACTCCGTTGTCTTGGGATGATGTTGGTGATAGAGCTTTATTGGGACCAGAGATGGTAGTGGATACAGTAGAGAATGTGAAGCTTATCAGGGACAGACTTCGAGTGGCGCAGGACAGGCAACGGTATTGGGCCGATAGCCACCGGAGACCTTTGGAGTTTGAGGTATAGCTTTAGTTTTATCTTGCTTGTGTTTGATTGTTGTTTGTTAGAGTGCTTAGGTTGTGTTTCGTGCTAGGTTGGCGGTCTGGTTTTCTTGAGGATTTCTCTGACACGTGGTACGATTCGTTTAGGTGGAGGCGGCAAGCTAGTTGTTTAGTAGTTAGATTGTAACAGTTAGTATCTATATATATGTTAGAGTAGATATATTTATGTTAAGTTAGCTAGTTAGCTACTTATATATATATATATATGTATATATATATATAGTAGTTGGATATTATAGTGTTAGTTATATAGCTAGTATTAGATGGATTATATATATGTATTAGTGATGTTAGTGTGGAGTTGCCTTGGGATACCATGGTATCACCAAGGTATTGGGTCGATACCCAAGGTATTGAGTTTAGGTATTGAGATAGGTGCGATACGCATTGGTGCAAGGCCAAGGTATCATATTTTTAATTGAATTGATATAGTATTATACTATTTGAATTATATATATATAAAATATTATTTTTATATTCAAAACTTGTGTATCTTGGGATACAGATTTTTGAATGTCTTTTAGTATCTTAGCCTAGCTAGTATAGCATACCTACATAGTGTATCGACTTAGGGACTTAGTGGTAGACTCTTGCAACCTAGAATTCATTAGTTTGACTTATAAATGACATATCGACCTAGAATTACATCAACTTCACTTATTTTTATTCTTGAACCTTGTATTGATACAATATACCATATATAGGTTGTGTGATACCAGCTTGGGCATCCAGAGACACACCTTACTCAAGACTTCAGGCGAGTACATTTCTCTGATAGTTTTCAATTCATAATATTGTATATATGCATGTTCTAGAATTGTATACATTGATCCCGACACAGTGATTTCACGGACTGGTACTATATGAATCCCGTCAGGAGATGTTATCCCCTACCGTTTTCAGCGGGTACTCGTGTATATTGTATCTCATCGTGTATATTGGGTATTGATTATATTTCGTATTCACACACTGCTTGTGTTCAGTGTGTTTATTTGTGTACACCCACCGCTCGTGTTCGGTGGTTATGATATTCGTGTACACCTACTGCTCGTGTTCAGTTGTTATATTTCGTGTTCATAGCGTGTTGTGATTGCATCCATCGGTATTAGTTGGGGGTGGAAGAGTAGGAGTTGATTATGTGATCAAAGCCATTGTTATATCGTGTACATTCTAGTTACATACCATACTTGTAATCCGTCTTACCTGATCATGTTCACCCAACCCGATCACATAATGTACTTATATTCTGAGGCACATTAGTTAGTTTAGATTGCAGTTATTTCATCATAATGTGATATTCATATTGTTGATCTATATTCTCGTACATTACCTGTATATCTTGTTCATTCATTCATATGTTTAGCGATCTTGTATTTCATTTCTATATCTGTTTATATGCTCGATTATGCTATTGAAACTGCTTTCAGAGGTATGTACTTTGCTCCAATCTTGACTGAATATATTTTTTCAGATGACTGGCTTATAGAGCAGTGTCCCACATTCTACGGGCCACATGACGGCGTACCTATAGAGGATACTCCTATAGACCATGAGGACTTAGTTGCAGAGCCCGTGGAGGTCTAGTTTATTTGCATTGGACTATATTAGACTATTCTTTTGGTAGATTCACATCTTGTATATTATTTCAGATTGTGGATTGTATCTTTATTCTTTCCTTCGCTTTTGCATTTGTGCATTATTCTTCCTTAGTTTGTCGTGTGATTGAGATTAGATATACTTGTGAGATACCATATTGCTCATCCGTTCAAAGTTGAGATGATTGACATGTACCATATTATATTGTTAAGATGTTAGTGTCACTACCCAATTCTAGAAAATAGGGTTATTTTTTATTTTTATTTGGTAAATTGTGTATTGTATTTAATTAATTATATTTATATTTAATTAGTGATTGTATTATTTATAATTGATTGTTTTAGGGTTTTGGCTAGCCTTGACCCGTGTCAGGCCCTAGTGGACGCATGTCCGACCCAGCCCACACCCTTGTGAGACCTATTTTTGGGTTTAGAATATTTATTATATTTTTAGTAGATTAGTTGGAGAGATTTGGAGTTAGTTTAAGTACTTTTGGATCCCGAAACCCAAACCCAAGTGAGAGGAGGGTATTTTGGGTATTTGGAGACTTTGGAAACCCTTTATACACTACATGATCGGCCTATTCCCAGCCCCTACACGTGCACATAGCAGCCCCCCCCCCCCCATTTTCTACTTTTTCTTCACTTCTTCTTCTTCTCCACTACTTCTTTCTTCTTCCTTTCTACTTCCCACTTCAAGTAAGTGCCATATTCCTCTTTTTTCTTCTTCTATTCTTTATGGTTGTTAACCCTAACCCTACATTTTTCTCCAACCTAGGTGTGTAGAGCCTAGACTTGGTGTGGAGGCTGGATTTGGAGGCTTGGAGCTTGAGGGAGGTGATTTCAAGTGGATTGGAGACTTTAGCCTTGGGATTCCAACTCCTAAGAGGTAAACTCTAACTTTTCCTTTACTAATTACTCTAATATAGTGTAATTAGTAGTTTAGAACCTTCCTAGATTCTAAGCCTACCCGTGGGAGGAAGTTGGAACTAGTTTGGTTGAGTTTAGAGACTTTGACACTAGGTTTGTGTCAATTTCGGATGGAATTCGAGATTGGCCCAAATTTAGGTGATGCCCTAGGTTAGACAGACCTAGGTAGATGTTGTCAGGTGTCTAGAGGGTTAGTGCGTGTCTCCGTTCGGATACGTAAAGTCGTGTCGCGGAGAAACGGGCGTTTCGGGCGTTTTTGGTATTTTAGTCGTCGCCGGTTCTAAGTGCGTGCGCGTTTTCGCCACGGGCCTAGAATCGACGGGATAGCATTTTTTCTAGGACCTAGACATCGTTTAGAATCCGTGGATAAATTTTGGGCCGATTCCGAGTTGGTTTGGTTTGCGTTTCAAGAGGTTTTTCGAACCGCACACCGCGTGTTCGTCGAAATAACCGAACAACCATTTCGACTTGGTTTCCTAGTTTCGGGCTTGTGCGCGCATTGGATTAGCTTCGGGGAGTGTGTGCTAGAATTCTTGGGTTATATTATATATATATATGTGTGTGTGTGTGTGTGTATATGTATATATATATATATATATATATATCTATGTGTATGTGTATATATATATATATGAGTTTGTGTGCATATATATATATATATATATATATATATATATATATATATATATATATATATATATATATATATATATAGATAAGTGTGTATATATATATGTATATAGATATGTGCGTGTATATATATGTATGTGTGTGAATTTATATGCATAAGTGTGTGTGTGTTAGTATATATGTTAGAGTGTGTATGTTAGAATATATATATAAGTTAGTATGTGTGTATGTATATATATATATATATATATATATATATATATATATATATATATATATATATATATATATATATATATATATAGGTGTGTGTGTGTGTGTCTGTGTGTGTTTATGTGTGTGTGTGGTCGTGTGTGTGCGTGTGGCGAGGGTGCAGCGGGGTGGACAGCGTGCAGCGCAGCGGGGGAGGCAGCGCGCCGCAGCGTAGCCCGCAGCAGCAGCAACAGTAAAAGGCATCAGTAAAATGCAGCAGCAACAGCAGCAGTAAAAGGCAGCAGCAGCAACAGTAAATTACAGCAGCAGCAGCAGTCTCTTCAGCAGCAGCCGCAGCATCTTCAGCAGCAGCTTTCGATGCAGCGCGTTGGCTAGGCGAGGCGAGTAGCGAGGGATAAGTTATATGGTTCAATAGATAGATAGATAGTTAGATCAATAGATAAATAGATTAGATAAATAGTTAACTAGATAGATAGATATATAGATAACTAGATAGTTAGATAGATAGATAGATACTAGATAAAAAGGTAGTTAGATAGATACGTAGATTGATAGATAGATAGATAGATAGGTGATAGATAGATAGATAGATAATTGTCCTCGTTGACCGTAAAAGTTAACGTTTGACCTAGTTTTGATCTAGAGTTGACTTTTTGGACCCCTGATTGACTTTTTAACCCAAATTTTACCGGTTTGACCCGTTCGACCTAGAATATCCCTAGAAGCCTATTTTTAATTATTTTATATCAGTTTAAATCCATAGAACCCTGTTTAATTCTGCTTTTCGTAATAGGTTCTTGCGACGCCGGTCCGGATCTTGATCCTCATCAGTTGCTCAGGACATCAGGCGAGTACCTACCTCTGATAGTTTCTATTTCATGATAGCGTTTATATCACCTGTTCTAGAACTGTAATACTTGATTCTGACACATTGTTACACGAGCTAGTACTAGTGGATCCCGTCATGAGATGCTATCCCCCTTACCGTGTTCTGCGGGTACTCTATCACGTGTATTTTATCATATACTTCGGGTATTAATTCTCATGTGCTATCATGTGCTTCTTGTGCTCTCGCCTTCGTGTGCGTGAGCTATTATCATGTACGTAGCGTGCCGTGGTTGGATCCAAGAGTATTAGTGGGGGAGGGGAGTAGGAGTTGGTTATGTGATCAAAGCAAAACAGTATTCATGTGTATGTCGGTTATGCAACTCACGCATAACGGAGTTATCGTAGTATTTTTTATGTGCAACCTAAGCCGATCACATAACGAACTTATGCTCAAGGCACTTAGCTAGTATTCATGTTTTCTCACATGCAGTTACTTCTCTACTTGTATTGTTCTCCAGTTTACTTGCAACTACTTATTCTGTTCCAGCATGTATTTATTTTCCTGTGCATCTTGTATACTTTTATATTGCTCGTCATATACACCTTACCATGTATTTGGAGTTGCTTTCAGAGTTATGTACTTTGCTCCAGTCCTGACTGGGCATATTTTTTTTCAGAGGATCTTGAGGATTTCTGCCCGACTTTCTACGGGCCGGGTGTCGAGGAGTGTTGCGACCCCGAGAATGAGGAGGAGCCCTGTGAGGAGACGCCTTTAGCGCCCTAATTAGCTAGGTGGGTTCCTGGGATGTTCCCAGTTGATTATTCTGGATGACTGTATAATTATTTTGCTGATGTTGTAGATACTATAGACTTGGACTGTATTTTGGATATTGTCTTGCTCTCTTTGGTTCTGGTTTCCTTTTGCTATCATATCGTGCTTTTACTCTTCCCCTAGATTATTGTGATTGAGTATTCATATATATATTGCGTGGTTGCCGTCCTTTTGGAGAGGTTATTGATAGATTTTTGTGAGTTATATAGATATATTGTTGACCTAGAACGGACCTTACAGCGTTCTACCGCCGATTTTGTGGCGTAGGCTGGACGTACCCACGGCTCATACCCGATTTTTCGGGTGCGGGTCATGACACATTTTTGGTGGTGGCCCATGCAGGTCTAGTTTTTAGGTTTACCTGCAATAGGATATAGGATATAGGCTGAGAGAGAGTGTGCTCAATCACAACTAGGACCCTTCCTGATTTCTTTTGCTATCTTTAATTTTCCTGAAATTATTTTCTTTTGTAATATTACTGTCCTTCTTTGATGATATCATTTCTTGTACTGTATTGACTTCTTTTGATCTGTGTTCAGGATGCCTCCGAAGATACGGTCTCAGTGCATCGTTCCAGCAGCTGCCACCGAGAGGTCTGCCACCTCTCGTCCTGCTCGACTTCTGGCAGCCACTACCGCTCCACTCGCCACTCCTGCGGTTGAGGGAGCGTCTGTTTCTCTCGGAGATCCTCTTACTCCCATTGATCCGAGAGTTATCCCAGTTATTCCGGTAGTACCTCCTCTACCACCGCCTGTACTAGTAGATGCCACGCAGTTGTTCGCGTTCTTCCGAGAGATGATGGACGCACAGCACCGCCAGGTGGATGTTATGAGGATGGGCATTGAGAATGCTCATCAGGTGGCTATGACAGCGGTGGACAAAGTGGCTCAGATCCAGCCACAGGCAGAGCAGGCTCAGCATCCTAGGCCGGGCACTATTATCAACTTTTAGAGGATACGGCCCAAGGAGTTCCGGGGTACAGAGGGGATCCTGTACGCGGATGACTGGATCGAGCACATCGAGGGCATCTTCAGGCTGGCGATGATCCCAACCAGCATGCAGATTGAGGCAGCGGGCAGCCAGATGTTCGACCTTGCCCTTACTTGGTACCGCACGGATACGCGGATAACAATACGGGACTGACTTGGGAGGCTTTCAAGAAGCTTTTCAAGGAGAAGTTCTTCCCAGATGTGGCTCTTATTGCTTTAGAGAGCCAGTTTGAGGTGCTCGTCCAGGGGACCATGCTAGTGGATGAGTATGCAGTAGAGTTCTGTCGTCTGGACAGATTTGTTGAGGGGTTGACTGAGGCAGCGAAGGCACAAAAGTTCTGCAAGGGTTTGGTCATGGCGGTCAAGTCCTTGACTAGGAGTGACCGTGAGGCGACCTTCGAGCAGATAGTGAGCGGCGCTCAGAGAGCTGAGGACGACCTGGAGCTGAAGACCAAGAGGAGCAGAGATGCTTCAGGAGCAGGCAGCAGTACAGGCCCAGCCAAGAGGCCGTTCCAGCAGACCCAGCAGCACCAGGGTCAGGGTCGTGCGCCCTTCCGGCAGGCGCCCCAGCAGCAGAGGCAGGGACAGCAGCAGGGCCAGAGGAAGCCCATCATTTGCTCTTTTTGTAGGAAGCCAAGGCACGGATAGGACATATACAGAAAGAGGCTGGGCAGATGTTTGTTGTGTGGCACAGTAGATCACCAACTGAAGGATTGTCCTTCAGCACTTGCTCGTACAACTCAGTGAGGAGGAGCTGCTCAGAGGGGACCAGCCAGAGCACCTGCAGCACAGCAGAGAGGACAGCCTTTGCCGACTCAGCAGCAGAGGTTTGCTCAGCACCAGCAGCAACACCGAGGAGGACAGCAGGGGCGAGCTTTTGCCCTGACTGTAGACGAGGCCGAGCCCGTTGGTGATGTTATCTCAGGTTCTGTTCTTCTTGATTCCATTCCAACACTTGCTTTATTTGATTCTAGGGCTTCCCTAGTTTTGTGTCTGTATCTTTTGTTATTAGACACTATCTTGTTGCTGAACCTTTAGCTAGACTCTGCAAAATCACGACCGGGAGTGGTATCATCCTAGTCAGTGATGTCTGCAGAGACCGGAGAGTTACCTTGAGAGGCTGGGAGTTGAGTGTGTGCCTACTCGTAATGCCACTTCCGAGCTACGACATTGTACTTGGGATGGATTGGTTGAGTATGCATTGTGCTAGTATAGATTGTCGTTGAGGCAGAGTGTTGTTTAGTCCGCCGGGTGAGCCAGAGTTTCAGTTTGCCAGAGGACCAGCGGAGCAGAGCGAGGGAGTCTTCTGCGGAGCCCTGGTGGTAGAGCCGAGGTTGCTACATCCACTGATAGAGGAGTACATGGATGTCTTTTCGGAGGAGTTGCCAGGGTTACCTCTGGACAGAGATGTGGAGTTCCCTATAGACTTGGTGCCAGGCGCGGAGCCGATATCCCAGCACGTCTATAGAGTCAGCAACAGTGAGCTGATAAAGTTGAAGAAGCGGGTGGATGAGCTTCAAGACAAGGGATTTATCATATCTAGTTCTTCTTCGTGGGGTGCTCCGGTACTTTTTATGCCGAAGAAGGATGGGTCAATACGGATGTGTATCGACTACAGGGCTCTGAACAACCTCACAATCAAGAACAAGTATCCGCTGCCGTGTATTGATGATCTTTTTGACCAGTTGAGTGTAGCAAGGGTATTTTCCAGGATTGATCTGAGGACAGGCTACCACCAGGTGAAGGTCAGGAAGGAGGATATTCCGAAGACAGCTTTTTTGACCAGATATGGACAGTATGAGTTCATGGTGATGCCGTTTGGGTTGACTAATGCCCCGACAGTGTTCATGAATCTGATGAACAAGGTATTCCATCAGCATCTGGACAGGTTTGTGGTGGTGTTTATAGATGATATCTTGGTGTATTCGAAGACCCCAGAGGAGCACGAGGAGCATCTGAGGATAGTGTTAGAGACTCTCAGGAAGGAGAAGCTTTATGGAAAGCTCTCGAAGTGCGAGTTCTTCCTTGACAAGGTTGAATTCCTTAGTCATGTGGTGACTGGAGAGGGGATCTCGGTGGATCCGAGAAAGATCATGGCAGTTGAGGCATGGGGTGCTCCGAGTTCAGTAGCAGAGGTCAGGAGTTTCTTGGGACTGGCAGGTTACTACAGAAGATTTATTTAGGATTTTTCTCGGATTGCAGAGCCGTTGTCCAGGCTGACTCGGAAGGTCGTGGAGTTTGTTTGGTCAGAGGAGTGCCAGATCGCCTTTGATGAGCTGAAGAGGAGGTTGACGATAGCTCCAGTTTTGACGTTGCCATCAGGTTCTGGAGGATTCACTATCTATAGTAATGTATCGGAGAAGGGACTGGGTTGTGTGTTGCAGCAGAATAGGAGGGTGATTGCCTATGCTTCTAGGCAATTACGTCCTCATGAGAAGAACTACCTTACCCACGATTTAGAGTTGGCAGCGGTCATCTTTGCTCTAAAGTTGTGGAAACACTATTTATACGGAGAGCGTATGGAGATCTTCACAGACCACAAGAGCTTGAAGTATGTATTTACCCAAAAAGAGCTGAACATGAGGCAGAGGAGATGGTTGGAGTTGATGAAAAACTTCGACATATTGTTACAATACCATCCAAAGAAGGCGAACGTAGTTGCGGATGCATTGAGCAGGTGTCCGGTAGCTATGTGCCTGACTACATATCGTTATCTTCTGGCAGATCTAGAGAGCTTGGGCATTGAGGTGATAGTGCCTGGAGTTGAGATACAGATGTGGGGACTGCAGATTTAGTCAGAGTTGGTAGACCGGATCAGGGCTACACAGTTTGAGGATGAGTCCCTGAGGAGCATCAGGGCGCAGGTTCAGATTGGATTGTCAGATGACTTCACCAATGCTGATGATGGTTCATTGCAGCACGGTACCAGGTTGTGTGTGCCGAGTGGGTCATTGCGCGAGGAGGTTCTTCAGGAGGCACATCGATCCCAGTACTCTATGCATCCAGGTGCCAACAAGATGTATAGAGATCTGAGACAGCATGTATGGTGGTACGGGATGAAGTGGGAGGTAGCACGTTTCGTATCCCGATGCTTAGTGTGCCAGCAGGTGAAGGCGGAGAGACAGAGGCCAGGAGGTTTGCTCCAGCCGTTACCCATTCCGGAGTGGAAATGGGAGCATGTGACCATGGATTTTGTTTCTGGACTTCCCCATTCTCCAGGCGGGAAGGATACGATTTGGGTCATCGTGGACAGGTTAACCAAATCGGCCCACTTTCTACCATTCAAAGTGGATATGTCTACAGAGAGACTAGCAGAGATGTATGTGTGCCAGATAGTCAGACTGCATGGAGTTCCTGTGAGCATAGTATCAGATCAGGACAGTCGCTTTACTTCGCATTTTTGGAGGAGTCTACAGGCTAGCTTGGGCACCCAGCTCAAGTTTAGTAGTGCATATCACCCACAAACAGATGGTCAGTCAGAGAGGACCATTCAGACACTTGAGGACATGCTTCGCACTTGTGTTCTGGACTTCAGAGGCTCTTGGGAGGATCACTTGCACTTGGTAGAGTTTGCTTACAACAACAGCTACAAAGCCAGTATCGAGATGTCACCATTCGAGGCGTTGTATGGACGAAGGTGTCGCACTCCGTTATCATGGAATGATGTAGGCGAGAGAGCTTTGCTTGGCCCGGAGATGGTGGTTGATGCAGCGGAGAAGGTCAAGCTCATTAGAGATAGACTTCGGATGGCGCAGGACAGGCAGCGGCATTGGGCCGATAGCCACCGGAGACCTTTGGAGTTTGAGGTATAGCTTAGAATCTAGATTTTGTTCTTGTGTTTGCTTGTGATTGCTTATTTTAGACTAAGTGCAGAGACCTTGTTTGTGCTAGGTTGGAGATCTGGTGTTCTTGAGGATCTCTCCGACGCGGGGCACTATTCGCTTTGGTGGAGGCGGAAAGCTTAGCCCACGTTTTATTGGACCCTTCAGCATCCTTGAGAGGGTCGGCGCCGTGGCATATAGGCTTGAGTTGTCGCCTACGCTGGAGGGAGTTCATGATGTGTTTCACGTGTAGCAGTTGAGAAGGTACGTGGCGGATCCCAGTCACGTATTGGATCACTCGGAGATCGTGGTGGGCCCTACTCTTAGCTATCCAGAGCAGCCGGTGGAGATTCTGGATCGGCGGGAGAAGGTGTTGAGGAACCAGACTATTCCCTTGGTTCGTGTCGCGTGGAGGCATCACTCTCCATGTGAGTCGACCTGGGAGAGGGAGGATGAAATGCGCGAGCGATACCCCTATCTTTTTGAGCCCTGAGGTATGGTTCTTTCCTTGCATTCCTGTCCTAGTTTCGTCTTTTTAATTTTGAGGACGAAATTATTTTAAGGAGGGTAGGCTTGTCACTACCCAATTCTAGAAAATAGGGTTATTTTTTTTATTTGGTAAATTGTGTATTGTATTTAATTAATTATATTTATATTTAATTAATAATTGTATTATTTTTAATTGATTGTTTTAGGGTTTTGGCTAGCCTGGACCCGTGTCAGACCCTAGTGGACCTATGTCCGACCCAGCCCACACCCTTGTGAGACCTATTTTTGGGTTTAGAATATTTATTATATTTTTAGTGGGTTAGTTGGAGAGATTTGGAGTTAGTTTGAGTGCTTTTGGAACCCGAAA
>JAYESA010000004.1:220526520-220766520 GCA_036927795.1 Iris macrosiphon | reverse complement strand
TTTGGGGATCTTGAAAACCTTTCCTTTTAAAAAGTATCTAACCACTCGGAGCGTATGGATCTTGAAAACCTTTCCTTTTGAAAATATTCTAACCACTTGGCATGTATAAAGTCTGACATGCCATTAAACATGTTCGTCTCATCATGATTATTGTAAGGATGCGTATATAGTAAGCCTTCATCACATTCTTGTCAAAACCCTGTAAGGCCCAAAGGTTGGCTCCAAGCTTCTCTATAGTAGGCTCCTTAAACCCCATCGTTAGAGCTCTGCCATGACACTAACATGGTCCACCAACCTATTCAATGCATCATTGCCATCCTTCCCACTTTTACCATGCTTCCCCTTGATCATTGCATGTTTTGGGTTATCACCTCCATATTTTAAATAGGTATCCTTTGACATATCCCCCTTTGTGTGGTCCTCCCCATAAACCTTTCTTAACAGTTTATAGTTTATGATTGGTACATTGATCCATGGTGCTAATTTGGTTCTTGCCTAGAAATTTATATCAAGTGTGTCGTTAGTTCAAATTTACAAAGTTTATATAAAAAGGAACTAATATTACATATTAGTTACCTTTTGAAGATCTTCACGGCTCTCAAGCTATAAATTTATCATCTTAAGGTCGTCATCCCAACAGGCCCCAATAATTATTTTGCTCTTCTAATATCTAACTATTTGGACTTCGATCCCTTAAGATGCTTCATAGGATTGTCACCGCTATGCGTCTTCCGAATTTTTTTATTAACCATATGTGCTGCATGCAGAAAGACATCGGGTTTGAAGGTCTTATCGCTCTTTTGACCTTGGTCGTCCTCAAAAGTAAGGACCAAAAGAAGCTCATCAGAATGTTCATCGGGCCAACATTTTTTTAGGGGGTGCCTATTTTTTTCGATCAACCCCCTTTTAGTTGGCTTCTTATATATTCTCCTCTTCGACGGTGAAGTGACAACCTCCTCGATAGGGGTATTTTTTGGCATAGAAGCCTTGCTTTGCACATACGAATAAGATTCCAAAAAAATATCAGTATTGTACCCCCCCCTAATTTTGAGGGGGGACATAGTTTTAATTCTGTGCGGAACTGATGGAGGAACATCATTATGCAGTTTTGCCCCAATGATCTTATCCTTAAATGAGGAGGGGCAAAAAGGTTGCCCTCATGTATTTGGAAGGGTCGATGATTGGAAAAGTTGTATAACATTTCTCCTGTTTATATTTAGTTCACAAAATAATATTAAAGTTAAAATTGAACATGTAAAGTAGCACACTCAAAAACAATAATAGTACAATTTCAATTCTTAAATACGTTATTACAAACAAAAGTACGAAAAAATAGTCAAACTAGATTAAAATCCAATATATGAACATTATAAGACATGGGTATCATACATTAATTTCTTAAGCCCTAAAATGTCCATTAACGTAATCATTCCACAAATGCAAAGCAAAAGTGTCACGCTTATCTTCCCAAGCCGTCTTCGTATCTTTTTGACCTCGTTGACTACTTTGAGAGAACTCTCCATAGTCAAACAAATTATCATCATATACATCCCCTGATTTTTTTACAGTTTCCTTATCCTGAATGTTTAACTCATGGTTGGGATATACTCCAAGTATGTAGTTCTAAAGGACACAAAAAGCTAGAATGTTTGTCATGCCCTAGTACCGGAATACGAAGAACCGGGATATGACACGGCCAATTATGCACTACGGAGTACCAAGGTACCCCACAATACAGTCAATGTTGTAAATAGACAAGGGGTGCATACTACAATCAAGTCGCCTAGGGTCGCACAGAACATCTATGTCTCAATCATTCAAACAAAAAGCAGTAAGCATAGAACATGTAAGATACAGAGGTAAGGCGTCCAGACACTCTATCAAAATGATCTGGAAACTAGCCTTACAAAATGATAGGCTAGTAGAGTAACAATAGTACATGACTGAAATCAGCTACGGTCTAAATAAGTACAATCATGTAAAGGAAACTAAGGTTTAGATTTGCCGACTAACAGGCACCGGTGGCTAAATACCCAAAAGAAAACGAATGTACAATATGAGTGGTGAAGAAGAAACCCACTCTTGTCCCTCAGCGGCTATCCGTCTGGTACGAGCCATTAATTAAGAAAATATACGCTGGATCCTCGGGCTTTGGCTCTAAACATGGCCATACAAAACCAGTGGGGTTAGACCCCAAATAGCAAGTACTACAAGGAAGCACGAGTGAAGAAACAAAAACCCAAATCAAAGCATAAGAAATAAACGAGCCAAGAATCATAGGCGTATACCTCATCATCGAGGCGATGCGACAATCTTATACCAAACAAGGACAAAAAATGTTGTATTACTCCGAGATAGAGTACATCCTCTGATTAAGGTCAAGCTAAAGTTTATGCGTCATAGTTTTGGTTCATACCCTATCGTAGCATAATAGCCCAACCCTACAACCAAATAAGGATAAGGGTTGGACCACAATACCATGGCAGTCCATGTCCCTAGACTGCTAACAGAATAATGCAATACACAATCAAGTTCGGTTAAAGAACCGGCCAAATAATCTTACCGCTTTTTATGTGAAGTCTGGGTTATCCCAGTAGCATAATGCATATATAGGAATCCTCAGATCGTTCTATGTCCGAGCAAGCTAGCCGAACCAATAATAACACAGTACATAAAATAGGCACCGGTCCCTCGTAAGGCCACCATGTTAACAGATCAATAATAACACATAGCATATAGTAACCAGATATTGCACCTAACTACTGTGGATGATATACAAGATCCGGTGGTGGCCAGCCTGGTATGCCAGAACTAATGCCTGTAAGGTGGCCGTCATGCACGATTATGGGATTTTATTCTCTCCCAATCCTCTACACATTTTAGTTGCCTAGTTAACCCTATTGTTAATTGGAATCTCATATCACGGTTACACGATCTTTCCTCATGAATGTCGTGCCTTGGCATGTGTACGCTTGGTACGAATCCACATTATTGTCCAAAGGCCCAACCAAGATTCACCCTAGCGTAATGCAACAATCGACAATCATCCTAACCACGTTATGGTTACTAACCAACTATAATGTCCGTGCCATAGAAATTAAGAACATATAATATCATATATCGAGCAGGATCAAGTGGCACCTCGGTGCACAGACAGGACATGTACTCAGGGGTATCAGCACGGATACGTGTAGTCAAGTCAGAATACTAGGTCCATCTGTCAGTCACATAAATTCTTTCTTCAAATTATAACACATTGCTCATGGTCTGGTACACGGTTAGTGCCTATATAGCAAAAGTTCAACAAATAGTCAGGTTGAGCCTATGGCTCTATCAATTTAGGCACTGGCCACTATGCATAAAATCTTGGGCACAATAGGTCACTAGGACAAGACAATAGAGAAAATAGATAAAAGTGTAGAATAAGGGAAGAGAGAGAAAGAAAAGGGTTTATATAAGGTAGGGATAGGATGTTAGCCATTGGATCATGTCATGACTCCTCCCAATAAATCCTAGCCACACAAAGTAAACAATGAACCAAGGCCAAAGGAATAATGGGTCATGTCACCAGGTTACCTAGCGGTAATACCAGCATGCTGTATACGCACTGATACGTATATCGAAAACGGGAAGTGACATCGCTAACCTCCTTAGAAAAATCTATCTTCAAAATTTGAACCCAAGGCAAGCTAGAGATATCAGGACAAGCACTACACTGACTATATGCCTATCTATGCACATAATTAAGCAATCAATCATACAAAATAAATAAAAGTAACATCATACTACATGGGTGACCAACAATCATAAAATTCAAAATACGCATGCATAAGAAAGAATATACATTTCGAGTCGAATGAGTGTGGATACCGGGACCTGATATCGTCATCTCGCTCCCATATCGACTCTCCCATAGGGTGATATGACATCAAGCAACACAGACAAGATGGATAGTCCGGTTCTTGAGCATCTCCTCCTTTCGGTCCAAAATGGATACAGGTTGCTCCTCGTCAGACAAGTCGGTACTAACGGCTAGCTCAGGATGATTGAGGATATGACTCGAATTTGAGACATACCTACACAACTGGGATACATGAAATACGTCATGCACCTCGCAGAGCGAAGGCGAAAGGGCAAGACAATAAGCAACATCACTCACCCGCTCGAGGATGTCGAACGAATCGACATATATACCACAGACTAAGCTTCCCGCTGACTCCAAACCTAATGACTCCACTAGTAGACAAAATCAAAAAAAATTTGGGTGGCGCAGAACAGACAGCGACATTGGACCGATAGCCACCGGAGACTATTGGAGTTTGAGGTATAGATTTTATTGTATTGCTTATGATTGCCTTATTTTAGGTTGAATGTTAAGGTTATATTTTTTCTATGTTGGCGATTTGGTGTCCTTGCAGATTTCTCCGATAAGGGACATAATTCTCTTTGGTGGAGGCGAAAAGCTTAGTCTACGGTACATCGAACTCTTCAGTGTTCTTGCAAGGGTCGGTACAGTGGCCTACAGACTAGACTTGTCGTCTGTACTAGAGGAAGTGCATGATGTGTTCCATGTGTCATAGCTGAGGTGATACGTGATAAATTCTAGTCACGTATTGGATCACTCGGAGATCGAGGTGGGTCCGACTCTTAGCTACCCAAAGCAGCTAGTGAAGATTCTGGATCGCAGGGAGAAGGTTCTGCGGAACCAGATGATTTTCTTGGTACGCATCGCGTGGAGGCATCACTCTCCGGGAGAGTCTACTTGGGAGAGGGAAGCCGAGATGCGCGAGCGATACCCTTATCTGTTTGAGCCGTTAGGTATCATTCTTCTCTCTTGTATGATTGCTTGTTATAATGTTAGTTCTTCCTTAAATTTTGAGGATAAATTTTTTTTAAGGAGGGTAGACTTGTCACTACCACATTTCTAGATGAGGGTATTTTTCTTAGCATATTATTAGTTAGTGATTTAATATTATATATTATGCTAGCAATTAATTATATTGTGATGTGCTATTTATTTATTTGTTAGTGGGCTAGCCTATTATTATTTAGACTTGTCATTAGTGGACCCATTAGTTTGTCATGACCCATTGAGCCCAACCTTGGACTAGGCCCAACTAGACTATTTCCTTAATTAATTAAGGAGATTAGATTAGTTCATGAAGAATTAGAAGCTTCCTAATATAGCCCTCATAATAAACCTCTTAACTACAAGTGGGGGCATTATGGTCATTATGAATTACTTGGAGAAGGGGTTAGATGGGGCCGGCTATACGAGGGGGGAACACTCTCTCTCCTCTCATTAGTTTATTCCAAATTTAGATCCCCAATTTAGTTCTTCCCAAAATTACTTCATCCCTCCACCAAATTCACTCTTATTCCCTCTTAATTTTTACCAATTAAGAAGCATTGGAGATTGTATTGCAAGGAGCACTTGGAGAAGGAGGAATTGGCAAGGAGCTTGTGTCTGAATTATGTCCAATTTAGTGATTCATTAAAAATCCATCTCCCAATTGTTAAATTATGAATTAACTTTATAATTAGACTCTAATTTATGCATTTGACCATTAGAAAATCTTTCTTGGCTTAGATCTATCCATAGGAACAAGAACTAGGTTCATATGACTTGTATTATGGTTTCTACATAGATTTTTGTGTCCAATTTGGAGAAATTCTCAGATTGACACATCAAGTGTGTGTCATGAGACAAATTAGATCTAATTAGACTTAAATTGATGTTATGGGACTAGATACGTGTCCATAATTAGATATGAGTAGTGTATTATAGTATCTTATGATACGGTATAATACGAGGCTCATTTTGGAGATTTTGTGCATATTAGTGAAATTACTCTTCAATTCATGTTGTAACAAGTTACATTAGTTACGTATATATGTAATTGATATATAATGGACAATTGTTATGAATTGGGGGTTGAATCATGGTGGATTTGGTTTTATCATGAGTATCATAGTATGATACTTGTGTATCATGATATTGTGAATCAAGTATTTTATGAATATTTGTTTGAGTTGTGTTGTAGAGTGGTGTATTGGAGTTAGGTGTTTTGTGGATTGGTAGGGAGATCAATGTGGAGTATATAGAGGGAGTAGTGTGATATCCATGGGTGATTAGTGTGGCTGCTGTGGGTATACTCGAGAGCAGGCAGTGAGGAATTGGTACTGTGCCTAGCATTGTGTTCAGGCAGAACTGAACAATTAGGAGTATAGCTGCTGCATTTATTAGTAGGTTATTGTTGCTCTTGTTATTGACTATTATTGATGTTAGCAACTGAGAACAATACCAGCAGCAAGGAGAAGCATGGTAGCAAGAGAAACTGTATTAGAGTAGAGTGGTTTGTGCATAGATCAGTGCACACTTGTGCAAGGTTAGAAGGTGAGTATGGGTATTTGTGATAAGTGTAAAAATTATAGTATCGGTGCCCTTATAAGGTGCCTTGTGGCTTGATTCAGTTCTGTATTCAGACTTGGTTTGGGTACTCTAAGATTTTAGGAGTAGAGGGTAAATGGGAGGAACAACAATGTTGCAATTGCACAGCAGTAGCATATCCTGTAAGAGCGTGCAGGCCTACATGCTTAGGAGCAGCATCAAGTACAATGTACTGTTTGTATTAGAGAAGAGTTTAAGGTTGCTGCAATTTTTGGAGGAAGTCGATGGGCAGTGGCAGGAGAGGGTTAAGGCCTTATTCAGGTTGGATGTTATCTGTAAGTGGAGGGAATGCCAGAGGTATAATATGGGGGTGTTATTCCCAGGTTGATTAGGAGACTAAGGGTGTGTATCATTCGAGGGTTAGAGTGGAGGTGATATTGTGAGGAGTGTGCTCTAGTGTATATGGAGGGGGTTGAGTTCTAGGTAAAATGTAATGGATACGTAGTTAATATATTGCTAAGGGTAAGATACTAATTAAGGTATTAGGCATATAGGATATTATATCCTAGATATTAAGGTATTGCCTAGATATGCAGGTATTAGTTATATGTAAGGTAATAAGTTATATACTAGGGTAATGTACATATACTATAGGTATCATAAGATACTAAGTTAATGGGAGTATATCCCAAGATACCTAGGTACTAGAAGGATACCATAATACTTGAGTTATATATATACTAATAGTAGCTAGTAGGACTGATACCAATAAGGTATTGACCTAGTTAACCTAGTATTAACTAGTATGGTCTAGGTAAACCTTAGAAATGACCTAGTATCACCTCATAACCACTAGTATTGCCTAGAGAGCATATTTCTGACTCACATTAGCTATTTATCTTTATTACACCCAATAACATGATATTTTATATATAGGTCAGTGTGACACCAGTCCAGACACATGTTGGTATTGTCAGCTCAGGACCTCAGGCGAGTACATTCTCTGACAGCTTTCTGTTTATGATATCTTCTATGTTTCTTGTATCTAGTGTAGATATCCTTGACTTCTTGACACGTGGTTACACGGATTGATATTTTCTGAATCCCGTAATGAGATATTATTCTCTATGAATCATGTGCATGTCCTATGATCTTGTATATAGGTTGACACTGATTCATGAGAAGATTAGCTTCCTTCTCATAGAATCTCGTATCGTAGCATGTCATGGTTGGATCCTCTATACCAGTCGGGGGCGGAAAGTGTTAGTTAGATATGTAGTCATACCTCCCTGTGCATGTCCATGTGAGTGTTAATCATACCTCATGTATGATTAACCATGCCATATTCCTGTGCAAGTACACCAGCCGATCATATGTCAAAGCTAGTACTCACTCACTTCGTTAGTTATATTTCCTGACTCTTGTATATGATGCTCACCTCTTATATTATTTACTGCATTTCTATATCCTGTATATTTTCTGCTCATGCTCTATTTATCTTGTATATTCTCTCTATTTACTGTTATATAGTCCTTATCATTTATTCAAAACTTTTGTTAGAGGTAGGCTTCGCTCCAATCTTTATTGGATATATTATTTTAGATAATATAGATGACTGGTATCCTACACGCTATGGACCTTAGGACGTAGTTGGTGTAGAGTTGGAGACGGTAGATCGGGAGGAGCCGATACTTGGAGTCGAACAGCTAGTTGCAGATAGTTAGACTTTTGTATTAGATTATCTCAGTTATACATTATGGCATATATTATATTTGAGACTATTGTGCCAGTCTATTAGACTTGGATATGAGTTGTATTGCGATTGTGATTCATTTTATTCTTCTAGTCTATATCGTGCTACATCTTCCTCAAGTTTTATTCTGATTGAGTATTGATTATCATATTGTTCCTCCATTAGGAGTTGAGATATCTTGATAGCTACATATATTGTGTGAGATATTTAGATAGTATTGTTGACCTAGACAACGTTTTACCGTCGATGCTGCGGCGTAGGCTGGACATAACTACGTTCTCGTACCCTTACACCGGGGGAGGGTCGTGACAGCTTACCGCCCCCAGACAAATGAAAAATTTGAGAGACCATCCAGACCTTGGAGGATATGTTATGAGCATGTACCTTAGACTTTGGTGGATCTTAGGAGAATCACCTTCACTTAGTAGAATTCTCGTATAACAATAGTTCTCAGGCAAGTATTCAAATAGCACCTTTCGAAGTACTGTACAGCAGGAAGTGTAGATCATCATTGACTTGGGACGACATCGGTGAGTGGAAGATGTTAGGCCCCAAAATGATCACGCAGACAGTAGAAGTTGTCAGGCAGATCAGAGAGCAACTTCGGGTTTCACAAGATCAAAATTGCCACTAGACAGACCAACATCGTAGGACTTTAGAGTTTCGTGTTGCAACCATATGTTTTTAGGGATTTTATTTACCCGTGGGTCATTAGATTCGGGGTTCACGGGAAGCTTAGTCCGTGATACGTTGGACCGTTTGACATTCTCGATCGGGTAGGCGATGTGGCTTATCGTCTTACCCTTCCACCTTCGCTACGTTAGGTGCACGATGTATTTCAAGTGTCTCAGTTGCGTAGGTATGTCCCGGATCCGAGTCATATCCTTGAGCACTCTGAATTAGTCGTTGGTACCGATTTATCTTACGAGGAGCAACCCATATCCATTTTAGATCAAAGAGAGAAGATACTTAAGAACCGGACTTTCTCTTGTCTGAGTTGTCTGGGGATATCACACTCTTGTAGAATCGATATGGGAGCCCAAGGACGATATTAGGTCTTGATACCCACACATATTCGATTCAGAAGGTACATTCTACCTTATGTCATCGTATCTAGATTATGTGATCAGGTGATCGCTTAAGTGTTGTGATGTTATTGCTTGCATGTATAATTTTGCTAGTAGATATGTATCATGCTTGTCCTGACTTTGCTATCTTACTTGGATTTGAATTCTGACGATATAATTTTTCTAAGATGGATAGAGATGTCACTCCCCGTTCCCAAATATACGTATTTAGAACGTATTATTTTCTTGCTTGCATGTTTAATATATTGCATGAGACTAGCCCATTCTTTGGTTATCTTGGTTCATGGTTTATTTTTGGTTGGTTTAATCATGAGTTCATCATGGTCTAAACCTCAAACCCTCCATGTATATAAACCAAACCTCTCCTCTTTCTTCATAACTTTATTTTCTTTCTCTCTCTTAAGTTTTCTCCCTCCAAGTCTTAGGCAAGTACATCTTGCATGAGAAATATAGAAATCTTTCATATTATTGGTTCATTATGTTTGTTATATGTTTCTAAACTCTTTTAATACGAATTTTTTTTTGTTTTGATGGGTGAATTTGAGTAGATCTACATTTGAAGTTTAGATTTTTCATGGGTTCCATATATTTTTTGGGTTTTTGATCTATTAAAAAAATGGTATTTTAGAATACCCAGGTTTTATATGTGATGGAGCACTTTATTTCGAACATTTTGGCTTTTGGTTCACTTGATTCAGAGGTAAAATAAACTTTTTATGGAGAAAATATTTTTTTGGTTTTTTTGGGAGTTTTCGTCATGGTTGAACTTGTTGTTTGGAGAAGAAAAATTTCTTATGCGGCCAGAGGGATATGCGGCCTGAAGCCCCATGCGG
This sequence comes from Iris macrosiphon, assembly GCA_036927795.1. Lineage (NCBI taxonomy): Eukaryota > Viridiplantae > Streptophyta > Magnoliopsida > Asparagales > Iridaceae > Iris > Iris macrosiphon. Next base: position 220,756,455 of record JAYESA010000004.1, on the reverse strand, counting down.
CCTAAAGCGCCATGCGGCCTGAGCTCTTTGTCGCATACTGACCAGCATGCGTCTATCTTTTTTGGAAGCATGACTGATTGCTACACAAGTATTCTGGAACTCCTTGTGTTTCCATTCGCTGAACGAATGAGAAATTCGCTAAGTTCAAGAAATATCATATGCGGCCGAGTGACCTATGAGGCAAGCATAGTATCTGAACACCTTCCTTGGATGCATGACTCTGAACCGTTGGCACATATTTTCTATGATTTGTCCTTTCTCTCTGACACACTTTATTGCATGTCACATCAGTCACATCAATCACTTTATGTCACTTCACTGGCACTTGTCCCGAGGAGTAGACTTTAACCTCGATCCATGTGGCCTAAACTTCTATGCGGCATAGATTTCCCATGCGCCTAGACTTCTATGCAGCCTGGACTTCCCATTCGGCCTAGAGACCCATGCGGCCTAGTAATTTTTATTTGGATTATTTCTTATTCTATTGTGGTTGTTTCTAGCAATTGCTTGTGTTATGATTCTAAGGAATAAATTGGACTTATTAACCAGACCACATACTAGAAATGACCATGAGCTAAGATTGGCATGTACATGAAATGACTGAGTGATTGGACTGAGATTTCAGTATAAACCAGAATAAGTGATTGGACTGAGATTTCAGTATAAACCAGACTAAGTGATTGGACTGAGATTTCAATATAAACCAGACTAAGTGATAAGTGACTAACTAACTATGTGCATGACATAAGCTTCATGTTACAATATGATCTTGATTCATGTGACCCAATGTATAATTTGTAATTGAACTCGAATACTGTATCTGTGCTGATAAAAATTATTGCCTGGAAGTGTATATGATCAGATGTGCACTGAGGTACGACATACCGTGTCACGTGTTAAGTGATCTATATTTAGATTGTGCATCGAGAATGTCTCCAAATTTCTGAATGCATGATATTATATATATATATATATATATATATATATATATATATATATATATATATATATATATATATATTTCTCCAGTACGGGCATGATATGCGAGTCAAGTACCAAAGTGTTGCTAGGATATTGAATATTGCATACATGCTCGGGTGAATCCAGAAGGAACTTCCATGGATTCGTATCTAGCATGCCCATACTTTGTACGATATCTTAAGGGAAACTCTCATGTGACCACGCCTTAAGATTTTGAAGACAATATAAGGCTAATTAAGTAACTAAAAAGTGGTAGTAATATGTGGAGGAAACGGTATCTCGAGATCATGCCAACGAACCTTCCCACAGAGATTCATTCTAGTACACTGGGGGCTGGCTACCACAGATACTGTATATCATTCACCTTAGTGGAGTGCAGTATCTGACCTATTATAAATAACACCGAGCTATTGACTCCCTATAGGATCGCTGGAACCGCTAATACCGTGATTTAGCTCAGTGGCCCTGCGGGGAACTGGAGCATCAGTGAAGTGTCTGTATATTCCTTTATTTTGGCTCGGTTAGCCCATGTTCGGTAATGGCATGATCTGAGGATACCGATTATGCATTATTTCTGAGATAACCTCAGGCTAAACAAATAACAAGCCTTACAAGTGATTGGCCGATATAAAGAAATTGGACTTGGTTGTGATTGTATTATTCTATTAGTAGTCTAGGGTCATGGACTATCATAGTGTGACGGTTCAACCCTTGTCCTTGTTTGGTTGTAGAGTTGGGCCTTTGTGCTAGGATATGTCATGGACATAAACTATGATACAGAACCTAAGTATACATATATCTATTGTTTGGGTTTTATTTCTCTATTTTGTGCCCCTTTGTGGTACTTGATATTTGGGATCTAACCCCGCTTGTTTTGCATGGCCAAGTTTCAAGCAAGTACCCGAGGATCCAGCCTACTTTCCCCTGACTCATGGCGTGTACCAGAAACATGGTCGTAGAGGATAACCAGTGAATTTTCTTCTTCCCTGCTCGTCATTGTATATTTTTTTCTTTTGGACGTTTAGCCACCGGTACCTGTTAGCCAGCACGTTTGGATATTAGTCTCCTTATATGATTGTATTAAATCCGACTGCAGCTGATCACTGTTATATACTTTTGCTACTCTGCCAGCTTCTTATTTTGCACAACTAGTCTTCAGAATATTTTAAAAAAGTGTTTGGGATGCCTTATTGCTTTATAATATATGCTCTATATTTACTGTTTCTCGTTTGATTGATTGAGACATAGATGTTCGTGTGACCCTAAGTGACTTGATTGTAGCATACACCCCTTATCTTATTACAACTATGATCGTCGTACTACATATAGTATCTTATACGGGGTACCTGGCCATGTCTGTCTCCGTTTTTGGTACTAGGGCATGACAGATATCACACCCATTTTTTGATTTAGTATTTCTTGAATTTTTGATATTTAAATTTATTTTTGATATTTTATTTCTGCTGTATTTGTTTGATGGTTCATGTCATTTATATTTTTTTTTGTTTGGAGAGACTATCCGAGACCAGTAGAATCCCCATTGGCATTTACATAGACCCGATTTAGGACCCACTTGTAGACTGGACACCTGGTTGTTTCATCTTGGTTGAACCCATGGCTAAACCATCCCCCTCTCCCCTTATATATATATATATATATATATATATATATATATATATATATATATATATATATATATATATATATATATATAAGTATTTTTTCTCTTGTCATACCCTGCTCCCAAATAATCGGGTTCGGGTTGAGCATGCCCAGCCTACGCTGTCGTTGACAACGGTAGTCAGCTGTCTAGACCTTATTATCATCCAAGTGCAAGTATCAATTTACTCATCACAGTTCTATACATGATCCCGTACAAGCGATCACCACAATCCATCCATATTTCACTATGTCTTTTGGTAGACTTTTTACATGAGATGTTCGGGAACAAACCCAGTGAAATGAAAAGTCTCAAACCATAATATGTACAATCATCTACTACATCAATGTGCACAACACTCCCTCATATCAATATATCTACATATCTACAAATAATCACCACTCGGACTACTCCTCAGACTCGGGGTCCTGGGCTGGGTCCCCATCAACCATAGCGGTAGGCTCAGCACCATAATAAGTGGGGCAAAAATTCTCCTAATCACCTGCAACGATCATGTCAGAGAAAAGAGCAAAGTATATCCCTACAACAATGTATCGATACAACATGCAAAAGAATAAATACAACAAAATGGTATGAACTAACCTGATGTACCAGAGAAATAATGAAGTATTAAAACATGTACAAGAAGACACCATGAATCGTGGTTTGAAATACTAGTTCAATGTGTGACCGGCTGGATAAAGTACACGAATAAAGGTACGACATAACCACACGTGTCGTGTATGGTTAGGCTCTGAATATGACCTAGCTAGTTTGGGGTTGGTCATATACCTATTAGCATTTTTCCTCCCCAAGTACCATAACCAGAACAATACATGAAAACTAGACGTACAAGTCAAGTCGTGTAGGAATCGTGTCCAATATGAAATTACACTACATGTATGAAGTAAAGAGACATAGTCGTAGAGTACTTGCCTGTAAGTCCCAAAATAGCTAAGTCCAAACTTCTGGTATCTTTGTCAAATACATAATTATCCTTTTAGAAAAAATTTAGTTAAAAAATAATCTTATTAATTTAGTTAACTCTATTGATAATTCCATTCTTAACTAACACTAATTATTCTATATTAACCAAATCCTGAAACCTAACCCAGCCTCATACAATTGGGCTCGAGTCCAAACGAATCCATTTTCCCTTAATTAGCCTCTCACATCCAATCATATAATAGGTCTGCACCTTTAATCAAAAGCTAATTCAAGCATTCATTATATCCTATTACTGGCTATTCTTCCATTCGAATTTTCCTCGCCAAAATTGAAGACACATCTTAATTACCATTACACACTCCACACGGCCCCAAGTTGCGCATGTTCAAGCTTTAGCACGACACACTGGTGTCAGCTAGTGGACGCAACCCGGTTCTGTACCAGAACTTATCCACCAACTCGAAATCAATTTCGGACACATGTCAAACTCCATCCGAGTCAACCTGATCACGAATAATCAAGACGTGTCCAGGTGGATCGGACACTGACTTCTCCGAGTCCAAGAACTGATTCAAGGTTCAGTTTAAAGGAAAACACTACGGTAACAGAAGTTTGGGTGTTGATGCACTATCTATGCGCCCATAACAAGGGACGCACAAGAAGAACAATGTGGCATCAAACTCCAGGTGCAGAAGGACAGCTGCATGCGGCTCCAACGCCAACAAAAGTTATATTTTTGACAAAATCTCATGTGGCGCTGACTTTATGCGCCAGAATAAGAAATAAAAAGATTCAAACCTAGACTCCTCGCCGGTGCGTGCTGAGATAAGGAAGTCTAAGGCAGTGCGGGCTCGTCAAGCCCAAGCAACTACTCAGGTGACTGATCGTCAGCGTGCATCGCTAACCGTTATGTGTGCCCCTGACAGAAAGTTATACAAGATTGATCCACGCGTCCAGCCCGCAGTAGCATAAGGACAGGGTCAGGCTCAAAAGTCTTCCATTGATGACCTGAGAAAAGTTCTTGTACGAACCTCAGGTCAGGAAGCAAACGCAGCACCTATACACCAATGCGCTTGGCTCTCTCTTGAAGAGGGTATAAAAGTGAATCATCCCTCGCTCGACTTACGCGACGTAATCAATCACAAGCAAAAGCCAAGGGCGACAACTACGACATGTGTGATGTCCCCTCCTGGACACTACTATGCCCACATTATCATCAACTACTGTTGTGCCAAAGCGGCAGTACCTACAAACAGGCTATCGGCATTTCAATGACTGCAACCAAGAGCACCCATCCGGCATTGTCCAAAAAAATATGTGCAAATACCAGAAGATGAGAAGTTGTCCCTCGCCCCATGCTACTCTACTTGAAAATTCCCTTACACGAGGGGAGGCCGAAAGTCCAACACTTCCAACCCTCCGCTCTCAGCGAGCATGCCGAGGGACCGGAGGAAAATAATGGTACCTGTAGAAGGAGTTTTTCTGGGTACCCACTCAAAGTCAAAACTGGCAACAACTAGGGGTAATACTTCCTCAAAATCCAAGATAACTCCACAAGCTGGGGGTAGCAATCCTTCAGAACACTACAACAAGCCGTCATTCCGCGAAGATAGCGATTCTCAAGGAACGAACATCGAGAATCCTGGGGGTAGTCACCAACATCCAAATGAAGCGCTATCTAATGCCGGAGTAGTATTCCCTCCGAATTCGAAGAAGATACAGCACAGTCAACTTTTCCAGAGGACTATTCATTGCAAGAATCCGTGGTGGAAAGTGAGAGATCTACTGTCATGTCTGTTTCTCCCTATGTCAGAACAGTATACATGGATGGGGAGAACATCGAAGATACTAGCGACCGCCAATACCTTGACACCTTGGAAGCAATAATGTACATCATGAGTGCCTCAATGCAAGCCTTGACCCAAACAATGTTAGAGATCAAGGCAAGCATGGTCTCACAACCGTCGATGACCTCTACGCAATCAGGCCAGGACCCCGGGACCAACGGAGAATCAAACACAACCGTTCCACCTGCTGACGGCAATCATATTCTGCCAGGATCATCTACTTTGTCTGCAACAGATAAGGCCAGGAAGCCCAAGCGGGAAATACGAGAACTTCGAGCCCGTTTGGACTCAATGGGCAATTGGGACACACTGCGCGAGCTGGGGGTATGACAACCATATCCCCTTGAGTGGAAAGATGTGGCATACCAGCCAAAGTACAAGCCCTTCTCCATGACTCCATTTGACGGGAAGACATCCCCCCGCCAATATATGAGTTACTTTGAGAGCAACGGGGAATCTACCTCGCATCGATGTCCTTCTCACCAAGCTCTTCGTCAGGGCATTATCTGGGGTAGCCTTCGATTGGTTCTGCAATCTTCATGACAATTGCATCTCCTCCTTCAAAGACCTTAAGCGCCTCTTCCTGGCCCGATTCTATGACGAAGAAAATGACATGACGATGTCCTTCCTGATGGACATCGCGCAGAAAAAAAGAGCCGGTACGAGAATACATAGAATTATTCAGGCAAGCTGTGCTCAGACTACCCCAAGAAATCCAGAGTCTACACTGATGGACACATGCCGAAAGAATTTGCTTCCAGCACTAAGGCTTTGGATGAGCGCCGCTCAGTTTAAAGACTGGACGACATTTACCATAAGCATCGTCGTCGCCGAGAAGAATGTAAAGGACGCTCGACTGCTGGAAATATAGATCTCAGTCGCTGATGATAGGGAAAAGTGACCTTATAACAACAACAACATCAATAACCAGGGCAACAGTGCTCGTGACGGCAAATGGAAGCAGACCCTTACCGTCAAGCTGTCCAAAAAACCTATTCCCCGGATTCGAAGCCAACTGAGGCCCACAACTGAAAGAGACTTACTCTTTTAACGACAATAATGTGATGGTAATCTTCGACGTGCTGACGAAGGGCAACAAGCTCTGGCTCCCCGACATCAAACGTCCCGATGACGCGGATCGGGTCGATAACCTCAGGTACTGCTACTACCATCGGTTCATCAACCACTCAACACGGGATTCCTACGTGTTGAAATGATACATCCAATGTCCGCTTGAGTCCAAAGCTCTCACCTTAGACTTTGAGGACAAGACGATCATCGCCAACATGATATACCTTCAGTTCGGGGACTTCCCAGTAACGGAGGCCCAATATGGTGTTGTCCCAATCCCAAGGGCAACAATGGAGGATGTTAATCTCCCTCCATCTCGCAACCAAGCAGCCGGACAGGTACCTCTTAGCACACCTCGGGGTGAGTTCATGTGGGTTCACCCATATCTCGTCCATGACGTGATATAACAAGTAGTACCCTCTGTCGTTAAGTCCAAAGGAAAGAAGTCTAAAGCTTGCCACATGGTTTCTCCTTCTACCGAGGAAGCTGTGGTAGGAGCGACAAGGTCGGGAGTGGCCTATTGGCGCGTCGAATCTCGGTCTGTCTTAGCTTTCTGTAACAAACAAACAAAAGCAGACTCGGTTTGACATGCCTTTGCAGAAGGATACGACACAAGAGACAGAGAAGACCTATAACTTCGATATATTAGCACAACTCGCCAAAAGTCCAGCTAAACTATCCCTCTTTGAGCTCCTCCGTCTCTCCAAAGACACCCGAGATGCTCTAAGCGAGGCATTGCAGAACGCCGACACTTATCTGGCCTAAGTCAAGCCATGGGCCGTGTACCCCGCTGTATGCCTCCACTGCAACAATGTGAGGGAGGAAATACCCAACATCACGTTCTCATAATTACTGAAGAATTATGTGAACGATCCCCCTTTGTACTATACAGGGTACATCGGGGCTATTAAAGTGGACCGGATGCACATTGACCCTGGTTCTTCCATCAACATCATCCCCCACAGTCTACTTCAGACCCCGGGAATCCTAATGCACCAGTAGGCAGCAACCAATACCACCATCAGCGGCTTCAATGCTGGAAGGAGCTACCCTCTAGGAAAGATTCGCCTGAAGAATCAGATCGACGATCTATGAAAAGAGGTCACTTGCAATATTATAGACGTGGACGTATCCTATAACGTCTTGTTGGGAAGTCCATGGATACATGAGTACATGATCATACCGTCAACTCTACACCAGTACTTGAAGTACGTAGATGATTATGTCATGGTCAGAATGGAGTTCGTCGATATCAATCTATTCAAAGGGGTCGAGGCATATTACTCTGATTTGATCCTGTACAAGCAAGTCCGCCAAGACGAGGGTGGTAACAACGTCGACAATGAAGCAAAATCGGGTACCACACTAGACGGACCTTTGAGGGTCCCTCTCAAATAACAAGCTCCTAACATGACTCCTTCCCTTATGGTGAAACATCACAAGAAAGTGCCAGAAGCTTTTGCCCCTCAGGAACCTCTGGTGGTAAAACTCCACAAGAAAGCGTCGTAAGCCCTTACCCTTTAGGAACTTCTGGTGGTAAAACTCCACAAGTAGGCACCAGAACCTCTGGTCGTTAACCTACGAAGGCCAAATCGACCACCTAAAGAAGATCATGTACCTGTTACTTCTTCAGAACCACTGGTGGTGAAACTTTGCAAAAGGCCTTTGAAACCATCACTGACGCTGAAGGCAAATCCTGGGGAAGATGAGCTGGGAGAGTTCATGGCCGCTCATGCTGATGTCCCTTCTCTTAACGGTATAATCCCCGTAGAAAAGATAACTTACTTCATTAATAAAAGGGTTATCTTTGAACTACTCTGATGTTACACGTTTAAGTAAAATGTATTCCTTAGAGCACGGTCTCCTGCAATTGCATACACAGGTGACTACCACCTATGCAGTGAACCAAATCCTCCCTAGCCAAAACTCTCACTTCATAGTTCCAGCAAGGAGGAGAGGTGACAGACCATCATCTTTGGCAGAATAGAATATCCTCGGTCCTTCATCCATAAGGAACAAGAACCAGAGCCTGAGGGCAGAATAATGCAAACATACCGCTACAGCTTACAAGCCAAGTACCTTATCCAAAAGATAGGTTATTATCTTAAAAGTGTCAGAGGACTGAATTATGGCAAAGGACGACGAATGCCTCTGCGTCTCCTCACTTCTGCAGGCAAGTCCGAGGATTACTACCACAAGACTCGACATAATATAGGGTACGTTACACTATATACTCCCGAAGACTCGGAGGAGGAAGGCAAAGTGTATTTCCACTCTTCAGAATCCTCCGCTTGCGAATCCGATACAAGCATATGAGACATGCTTAAAAAGTAGCTATCTGTCAACATGGCATCCGCTCACCAAAGAAGAAGAAGACGATGAAGACCCACTTGAACCCTTTGAATTCGAACCATGGGCCCAACTCTTGGATGCATAGTGGGAGCTACGGTTCGAGCAACGAGAACCTTCCACTGAGGACGAGGTCGTACAAGTCAACCTAAGCGATGAATCCGCCCCTAAACCTATCTTCATCAGTAAAAGTCTTTCCGGTGGAGATCGTGAATCCCTACTACACCTCGTAAGGGAGTATATCGATGTCTTTGCATGGAGATAAGAAGATGTAAACCCCCTCGACCAATTTAGGGTTCAATTTAAATTAAATAGAGGGACTTAGAATATTGGATACAATTGGAATAAATGTGCAATAATTATTTGTCCTAATACACCTTGTCGTTGTTTCTAGAATGGAGCACCACACCAGTAGTTATCTTCCACCCAAGGTCACGAACATCTCTTAGACATGCCAGGCTACCCCTCTAACCATTGTGCAAACTTAGATACCCGTCATTGCGTCTCACCTTAGCTTCACAATATTCGTAAGTGAGTGCCTTGCGCATTAAGTTGTAATTTAATTAAGTTGAGGCCAAGTTCACCAAAAACAGGACTAGACCAAACCCGTGTACAACTTAAATATGGACCAACCCCACACTCGAGCCCTGGCCGGCCCAAATATCAAGGATAGCCCACGAGAGCCAACACCTATAAATATACATACTCCCACATTAAACCCTAAAACTAACTATTTATCAACTTTCCCTCAAACCCTAGCTGACCCTTCCACCCGAGCACCCTTCCCTCCACGACGGGATAACACCTCAGCCACTCACCGCAGTCCCTGCCCCTCTACGACCGGACCACCCTGCCCACCGCCTGCCACCATTGGCACCGGCGCCAACCACCACCATCCCAACCTCTCAATCAACCCGACCCCTTAGCCGCTGCACCCGAGCGACCCTGCCGCCTCGGTCACCGCCCACCACCATTCCAGGCCTACCCCGACCGTTCCCCCGCGATCTGTCAGTCACCCCCGCACCGCCTTCAGTCGCCTCTGCCGCTGCCTAAGCCACCGTCGTCGCTGTTACATCCGCTGCGACTACTGCTGCTGCCGCTGCTGTCTGTCGCTGGCCGACGCCGGAGCCCACTACTCGCCGGAGGATGACCCGTCAGCGAGGAGACCCTCATTCTGTCAACTAGGTAAACACCTGACTCTTCCCTCCTTGTATTGTATCCATATATGATCGTTGTGTCATCGTATCAAGACTTGTAGTATTGGACACAAACTCAGTTAACCCTAACTAGGTATATGATAGCATATTGATTAACAAGATTTAGAATTGGCTTAATAACTAACCATTTCTTAATCATAAGACATGTTGTTAGAAACATAAAATTCATCAATAAAACTTAGACATCGCCAAGTATTTTGAATATGGAAATTTTAGGACCAACAATTGTACTAGACATAATAAAGCTTCGTAAAACCCTAGACGTAGTATTTATTGTCTCAAGGCGCACGTTATACAAGGACAGAACGCGTGTACACCCTAGCTACGTGCACACGTGACATTATATTCGACCAGTCGTGAACTTGCGACAGTATCCAAAAGTAGCGTAGTAGTCGTGTATGTATATTATATAGTGTCTGATGTCAGTATTTGTTATATTATATTGTATGTCTAGGGTCTTTGGATCAGCCAGGAGACGCTACAGGAGCAGGCTATTGGCATTCACAGCTTCAGGACCCAGGCAAGATACCTTGCCATATTTACTGTCTAATTTAAATTATGCATATGTTGTATTATTTTCTTGTGCTTTTCTTTTTATACAACTGTACGCGTCCGAGATTGACTCGGGTGCATTCGACGGATACGTCAATGATTAGTATACTTGACTCCCTTTACACTGCTGTCACGTTCTTCGGAGCGATATGGACGATATACTATACTGCTGCCATGTTCTTCGGAGCGATATGGACAATATACTGTACTGCTGCCACGCTCTTTGGGGTATTGGACGTTATGCCTATGCCTACCCATACGTACCAAAGTTGTCCTCATATTGCATTCACATAGATGGTTAGCACACCCTTTATTGTATTTATTTTATTCAGTATTTATATATGGCATGCTTCTATGTATCTTGTTACGTCCCTCTGAGGACCTGGTACCTTTCCAGATTTGGACGAGGCATATTATCCCACAGTGTACGGCCCAGGACATGAGACGAGGTTCGCTACCGCAGAGGAGCTAGAGGTACTACCGTCAGAGTTTCCGTGATCACTTGGTAGGCCTTCTGCCTAGGATTGGGAGCATCATTATCAAGTCAGCCGATGCCCTAGTCATTACTCTTTTATCTATCATTTCAGTATTTTATTCCGTCATAGTAGGGTTTGTTCCCACCAGACATTATTGGTTGTACTATGATATCTTGAGACTGGTGTTTATCTTCCAGCAGTTTATTTAGTACTTCTTGCTGTTATATTGTGGATGAGATTAGTTTACCTGTTGTTGACTGATATTGGACATATAGTATTTTAGGACAGCGTAGCACTCTTTGCTAGGATCCATTAAATTGGGATATCCTCGGAGACGTGACAGCTGGCTATTGCCACGTGGCCTGGTCCCATGTATTTTAAGACTGGGGCGTGACATGGTTTTAGTGGTGGCCCATGCAGGTCGACTTATTCGCTGGTGGTATGGTAACATGCCCAGCGAGCCTGCAATAGGATAAATTTTTTTAGGTCTCATCCACTTTGATTTCATCTATGAACTTCCTTCGTATTGCTTCTAAATATCTGCATCATATTTGCTTGATTTCGTACTCTTTTTGATGAAGTCCTACCTCTTGCAGCAAGATAAATTTGTGCAGTGAACGAGGAGCACCCAGTGCTGTAGTGCCAGATAATACCACCCAAAGAGAGTAGGTGTAACACCCCGTTCCGCTCAAGCGGACTGCCATTTCAAACGGCAATAATGCAGCTGTCCCGACCCGCTTTGCCTCGATCAAGAAGCAAAGGATATCCAGACTTGTCCCTACAGGAATCTGGCTTAGGCTTTCAGAGGCTCGCTCAGGCGTATCGCTCTACCGAGGCAAATCATCGCTAAGGTGGGTGGCTACGGTGAACTTGTCTTTGCTTAGCCAGCACACATAAAATCTAGAATATTCATGCTAGTCGCTAGGTGAATCACCCATGCATGCTAATAAATCCAACGCACCTAGCTAAGGGAATAATCCTAACTCATATTGCTTATGCTAACATGGAAATTGAAAATACTGCTCGTATTCAGACCCTCGCATGCTAAGTCCCTAACGGTTTCATCTCTCGGCTTACCTTTGGGCCCGAGCAAACGTGCTGATTATGCTCCTTAGAAACGCATGCTTGTCTGCTTGTAATGTTGCCATATTTTCATCCAAACCCCGGAAGACTACTATGTAGTCGTTCCGTGCCTGAATGAACCTGCAAGTATCCGGGACCGTTGGGTCTCCAAGGCAATCCCCGAACCAGGGGCACGCATCAGGGTAATAAATACTGAACGTGAATCCAATAACGTGACAACTGAATGATAATCACATCAAGTCTATATCTGAACGAGAATTACGTCACGTAACGAACGAATCTCAGCTCTTGGAGCAAACGCTCGTTCAGATCACGAATCATGGATTATCATTCAAGTTGTGGATTGAAACTGACCCTGACCTGCATGTCGCGGACAACTCGACAACGAGGCACCATTCCACGAACGGTTACCGGGGCACTGGGACCGACCCGATCCGGATGGAACATAACATAATAGTCGCTCACGTGATCGACGGGATAGTTTGCAGCGCCTCACGTACTTTCGTTGCATTCTCTACCCCGCCAATTGACTATGGTCCTTTATGGCTATGCCAGCGACTAACGTTCATATAGATAAGTCATCCTCGCTTAGCGGCTATCCGCGTGCGAGTCACTGCATCGCATCAATAAACAACTGAACACCTGAACGATCATGTTAAAATGACCCTCATGTTTGCATATGCTATGCCTCCTGAATGTTATACTTTCCCGTACTTGAATTAACAATGTTGCCTCAATGTTTGCCTTGGACAGGGAAGGAGATGGTAAGTTGGTAAGTCTCGTCGTGTTTCCTCTCATGTTGTATGGCGTACTGCCCGACACGTTAGCCTATTCAATATTTGCATGAAACTGATCCTAAGGCAACTAGAAAGACAACTTAATAGTTGGTGCACGAAACCTGTATTACGTGTTTGAATTTGTCGAGCGGGCGAGTAGCTTTTCCACCAGTGCATTCAATGTACTGATAATCTACCAGTTTGTATGCAGGGTGCGGGAGAATCTCGTTCGGTACGGATGCCTCCAACGTGCGTGTTAAGGCCAGGAGTTCCCTCTGAAGCCTTGCAACGGTGTATCCGGAACAGAAGCATATATACAAGACATAATATTGTGAACATAGTCCGAACTCGCCTGAACATCGCCTGTACAATTATTCCATAATTGTAGCCACTTGGCACGCTTTTACTGTTTCAGAGAGAGAGGCTTGAGCGACTTGTAATCTCGGCTATACGCCGCCTGTAACACTTGTTCATATCAATAAAAGAGCTTGCTTTACTTTAACTTGTGTTTCAATGCTTCCGTTATATTGTCGACTTAGTGAACCTGTTACCAAATCGCTATGCGTTCATGACTCCGCTGCACTCGGACAACCTGTGCGACTCTATGGCTTAGAACTCTTGCCGCCAGCCAATGAACCATGGCCTTTCACGGGCGTGGATCACGCTCGTGCGGCATCACGCCCGGATGGGTTAAAGCGATCGTTCCGCGGGAGCGCTGGCGAGGGTGATTCCCGCCTAGCGGGAACGGCCGAAATAGCCTGCGGGAGATCGGGGCGTGACAATAGGTACCACAAGGGCAACCACCGCTACAAACCCTGCTGATACATTGGCACGAGACTTCACAGGGCGATCCTATACCGCAGCCCGAGGGACAGATTTCCCAGACGATTCCCATACAGCCTTTTGAGAGACAGACTTCAGGAGCCACACCGATGCCGCAAACTGAGAGGTCGACATCTGAAGAGACGCCTATCGCACAGCCAGAGGTCCCATTACCACCACATCCACCTTATCTACCCCAGATGACACAATCAGATGGACAGCCACAGATGCTTCAGTTCTTCTAGACTATGATGCAAGCATAGTGGCATCAGACAGAGACGTTGAGACAGAGTTTGATGGCAGTACTAGAGAGGACACCTGTCACAACACCAGTGCCAGCACCTACACCATCCCAGACGGGTGGCACTATAAGATGGTTCCGACAGATGGGACCAGATACTTTCTCGGGCAACGAGACAGTAGAGCAGATCTCCGATTGGGTCGCCAACACAGAGATGCTACTAGAGGCTTCACAACTGCACCCAGACCTTTGGATGACCACAGTAAGGGCCCAATTGAAAGGCAACGCCCATCACTGGTGGGATTCTATTGAGCACAGTGTAGGCAAGAACCAGACTTGGGAACAGTTCTTAGAGTACTTCAATGCGAAGTATTTCCCAGCTACAGTCAGAAATATCCTGTACTCCCAGTTCCTACATCTAAAATAGGGAAATATGACTGTTGACGCCTATGACACAGAGTTCAGCCGCCTTAGCAGATTTTGTCATGCCCCAGTCCCAAAAATACGTAGGACTAGGACACGTAAGCATGCCAGCCGCATGGATATGGCAACTCTAATATATGGAAACCAAATCCATATGTACGCTGTAATATGAATATCAAATCCACATGTGGTATAAAATGTATCACAAGTCACAGGGTATAATCTAAATCTCATCCACAAAAATTAATATAAATAAATAACCAGCATCTATGAAACTAGATCTCAATATAAGTATCTAAGGATGATAGTTGGATGAAAACAAATCCACTACCAACTCGAATATAAAAGTAAATACAATATAAGTACAACACAATAAACACAATATAGGAATAGCAGCTAACAATCACGGGCTTGAAGAGAAGACCTCCACGAAATATAGGTAACCATCCGAATCTGCGCTCCTGCGAATACTCAAGAACAGATACACCTGGAAGGGCCAGGTCCTCAGAGGGACATAACAACATACATAAAAGCATGCCAATAAAGTACTGAAATAAATATCCAATGGGGTCGTCTAACCATTTAAGTGAATGCAGTTAAGAACAACTTTCCCCACAAGTGAGCTATCTGGCTAAAAATTGGGATTTGGCATGGTTCTCTATTAGAGATCCAGGGGCCTACAAAGGTACGTCATCTTTTGAACGGCGGAGACCGCCTGATAATAATATAATATATAGTGGTCATCACCGCCCGTATCTCCAGCGGAGAATCCGGGCGCACAATAAAAAAAGTGCAAAGGAGCTCAAATGCGGTACTTGTTGTTCTCCCCACCCCATGCTCTAAGCATGTCACATCCATGACACAATTTGGTTCATAGCCTATTCTTAGTACCCTAACCCAATCCTGCAACCAAACAAGGACAAGGATGGGACCACCGTACTATAATAGGCTATGTTCCTAGACCTCTAATAACTGCTAAGTCTACTAGCATGCAAAGTTTCTAACAGTAGTTATTCCTAATGTACGGCCCACACGTACAGGAGGCCAAACCTGTCACGCCAGTCCGTGATCTATATGAGACTCACAACTCGTGTAATAACTGTGTCACGGCCAATGGACCTAAAGATGCTACATGATAATGGGGTAGTCTCATGAACAAGGTCGATGCAAATACATAAATAAAAATATACCGCGACGACACCATCGCGCGCATTTTATATAACAGTTAAAATATATGAACTAAAGACAGAAAATAAAGATGCATGCAACATATGGAATATGAATAATAGTACAATGGCAAGGTATACTTGCCTGCTCTGAAAAAGAATGAAGTCCCAACTCAAAGCGTCGTCCGATCTATCCGTCACAAAAATTAAACAAGTTAGGTTACAAAAGTGGGTGAATAGGTTCCTCCATTTTAATCTATTTTAATTTTGAATAAATAACCTAAAATAGTATTTTAATCTTATTATAATCTGATTTTATGGTTAAACCCTAATTTTGGTCCAAAGAAAGTCAACTTTACGGATTTGTGATCCATGGTACGCAAATTGAGGCAATCCGTTGACCAAAAAGTCAACCAACTCAAATTTTGGATTTGTGTGTGGAATTCTATAGATTTTAACGCTACATGAACGCTGGAATCGACAGTTTCATAAAATCATAAGTCGGTAAAGAGTTATGGCCACAAGGGCGCACAGATGACAGTTTTCGGTAGTTTCCTATTTACGTCTATGTTGCACGAATTTTACAGTAGAATAAAATTATAATTTAAATTCTAGAAAAATACTTTTCTGGAATTTCATCATGTCAGCTTTCCGAAACTTCAAACGGTTCATAATTCCGAGTTCGGGATCTCCCAAAATCTTGAAAATACGAAAATGCGTCTGATTTTGGACAGCTGACACTTTCGAAATATTCTGGAAAAATAGGTTCTGAAATTACTAAAATAATTTATATATTCATAAAACTAACCTTGATATGATTCTAAAAAAAAACTGGAGCGCGTTTGGAGTCCGGAGCTAGGAGATATCGTCTTTTTAAGTCATCATAACTACTAGAAAATGAGGCTGAATTTATGACGAATTTTGACTATTTTTGGACGAAAAAGAGAGGATTTTGGGGATAAAAAATATGAAAGATGAGTTTATTTCATAAGTCTAATAGGTATTTATAATGGTGAATATTGTTTAATTGAATAAGACTAGGATTGACTAATTTGGATATGATTAGGATCAGTTTAAATAAGGATAGGATATACATGAAGTTGTTTTCCTAGTAGGCTCAGGATTTAAATTAATTTAAAATAGAGTTTGATTTCATCTCAATAATTTATAATCTTAAATATAATTAAAGATAATACAAATAATTTCATTAATATCTATTAACACTAAATTAGCATATATCTAATATTAAGACTTTATATATCCAAATAAATCCTCAATAATTCCAAAAATCCAATAATTATTTAAAATTCTAAATAAATTACAGAAAAATATATTTAAATATTTTAACTCTAAAATAAATGTTTGGTAGTAACAACATTCAAGTATGGTCTCATAGTAAATCATGGAAGTCCGAAAATTTTATGTTTCCTAGGTTTTAATTACCAAAAATTCTAGAAAATATCCAAATTCTAAAATAACCTAAGATAATTCTAAATAAATATTTATTTAAGTAAATATATCAAAAAATTTATTTTCTAATTAACTAAGAGAATACTCTAAAGAAATTCAACATCTATAATAAATATAATAATATAAAATACACATAAAATATCTATTTTTGGTGAGAGGGTTTACAGATTTGGTGCCGTCATACCCAATAATCTAGAGAAGGCCCAGAGATTCTATCACGGCCTCACCTTCGAGCTACAGAGGTATACTACCGCACAGGCAAGAATTTTTTATGAAGAGGTTCTTTCAGAAGCGAGAGTCCAGGAGGCCATTGGCAGAGGAGCAAGACGTTCCAGTACGATCGCACCAGCCAGAGCCCAGCCCAGAATAGGAGGACCGATCCGTCGTCCCGGAGCGCAGACACAGGAGAGGACAACGCCATACCTGCAAAAGGAGCTTCCGACTTGCTACCACTGTGGAGAGAGAGGACATTACGAGAAGGACTGCAGAAAGAGACTGATGACATGTCTGATTTATGGGTCAGACCAGCACCAGGTCCGAGACTGCCCACAGCACATAGAGACTGCACCGCCGACCGGACAAAGGCCAACAGCACCAGTTCTGAGGATACTACCACCGCCAGGAGGTCAACGACCACCAGCACCCGAAGAATTTTAGAGGGGACCACCCTTGGCCCCACAGGAGGAGCAGTTTGACCAAGCTCGACAGCAGACCGGGGGACAGAGGCACGGACAGGCCTTTGTACTAGCAGCTGCAGAGGAGAAAACAGAAGGGGAAGCTATCACAGGTACCATTTTAGTTGCATCATTACCTGCGACTGCATTATTTGATTCTGGAGCTACCTTATCCTTCATATCTAGTAGATTTATAGCAATAGATAGAGTAGCTACTTCCCCCTTATCTAAGTGTTGGAAGATTCTTACCGGAGGAGGTATCGTGCCGGTTACCAGCACTATCAGAACGTGCTCGGTAGTCGTATGTGGAAGAGAGATGAGAGCGTGATTCTTGGTATTGCCTATGCCATACTTTGATGTTGTGTTGGCATGGACTGGTTAAGCCAGTATAATATCGTACTGAATTGCCGGAAGGGTAGCGTCACCTTTAGACTGCCAGATCAACCAGAGTTCGAGTACATGCGAGGGACCGTCGAACAAGGAGTAGGACAGATAGCTGGAACTTACATGGCTATGGAGATGGTACCCCCACCAATAGTTGCAGAATTTGAGGATATTTTTCCTGAAGAATTGCCAGGTTTATCGCCAGATAGAGACGTGGAGTTCACTATTGAGCTAGTACCCGGAGCAGCACCGATATCTTCTAATGTATACCGATTGGCGAAGAAGGAGTTAGATGAACTGAAGCTACAATTAGTGGAGTTACAGAGCAAGGAATTTATCTGTCCTAGTGTATCACCTTGGGGAGCACCAGTGTTATTTATACCTAAGAAGGATGGAACAGTATGCATGTGCATTGATTACAGAGCCCTTAATGCTTTGACTATCAAGAATAAATATCCCCTGCCGCGGATTGATGATTTGTTCGACCAGCTGACAGGAGCAGTGGTGTTCACAAAGATTGACTTGAGATCGGGTTATCATCAAGTAAAGGTACGAAGAGAAGACATTAAAAAGACAGCATTCAGGACTCGTTATGGTCACTACGAGTTCTTAGTGATACCTTTTGGAGTAACGAATACGCCAGCTGTATTTATGAACTTGATGAACTTAGTATTCCACCAATACTTGAACCAGTTTATGGTAGTCTTCATCGACGATATCTTGGTATATTCGAAGAGCCACGAGAAGCACGAAGATCACTTGAGACTAGTGTTAGAGACGCTGAGGAAAGAGAGGCTTTATGCTAAACTGAGCAAGTGCGAGTTTCTTCTAGATCGTGTCTCTTTTCTGAGACACGTTATCTCAGGAGATGGTATTTCAGTAGATCCGGCGAAGATTTTATCAGTAGAGACATGGCCAACCCCTACCAATGTCTCAGAAGTGAGGAGTTTCCTAGGACTTGCCGGATATTACCGGAGGTTCGTGGAGAACTTCGTGAAGATCGCATAGCCAATAACCCGCTTGACCCGTAAGGAGCAGGAGTTTACCTGGACAGAGGAGTATCAGAAGGCATTCGATGAACTGAAAAAGCGCCTGACTACAACACCCATCTTGACCATACCATATGGATCCGGATGATTCGTGATATATAGCGATACATCCGGGAAAGGA
This sequence comes from Iris macrosiphon, assembly GCA_036927795.1. Taxonomy (NCBI): domain Eukaryota; kingdom Viridiplantae; phylum Streptophyta; class Magnoliopsida; order Asparagales; family Iridaceae; genus Iris; species Iris macrosiphon. The sequence goes on along the minus strand of JAYESA010000004.1, from coordinate 220,737,145 downwards.
TTAGGATGTGTCTTGATGCAGCATGGGAAGGTTATAGCCTATGCTTCTAGACAGTTGAGAACCCATGAGAAGAATTATTCCACTCACGACTTGGAGCTTGCAGCAGTGATATTTGCTTTGAAGCTTTGGAGACACTACCTATATGGAGAAAGAGTAGAAATATTCACTGATCATAAGAGCCTAAAGTACGTCTACACCCAGAAGGACCTTAATCAAAGGCAGAGACGCTGGCTCGAAGTGATAACAGACTTCGAGATTGAGCTGCAGTACCACCCGGGAAAGGCCAACGTAGTAGCTGACGCGTTGAGCAGAAGACCCATGACATTCTTCTTGACTATCCAACAACATCTGTTGAGAGATCTAGAACAGATGGGTATAGAAGTCGTTATGCCCTGAGTAGATGGATAGTTGTCGAGTTTTCAGTTGATGTCGATATTAGTGGAGAGGATCAAGGCTGCTTTGCCAACAAACGCCAGATTTCAGCGGCTTAGACAGAGGACAGAGACTGGAATACAGACAGAACTGCGTATACATGAAGACGGAACTTTGAGATGTGGAGATCGTCTCTATGTTCCAAACGGAAAACTTTGTCAGAAATTGATGACAGAAGCACACAGTTCAACCTACTCCATTCATCCAGGAGGTACGAAGATGTACAGAGACCTGAGACAGTACTACTGGTGGCATGGAATGAAGAGGGAGATAGCACGCTTTGTGGCCAAGTGCCTGGTGTGTCAACAAGTCAAGGCTGAGCATCAAAGATTTGCAGGATTGCTTCAACCGCTCCCTATACCGGAGTGGAAATGGGAGCACATCACTATGGACTTTGTTACGGATTTTTCGAGGAGTCCTAGTGGTCGCAATATAGTATGGGTTGTAAACTCCCTCACCCAAAATAGGTATTTTGTGTATATTTTATATTATTATATTTATTATAGATGTTGAATTTATTTAGAGTATTCTCTTAGTTAATTAGAAAATAATTTTTTTTAGTATATTTACTTATATAAATATTTATTTAGAATTATTTTTAGGCTATTTTAGATTATTGGAATTTTCCATAATTTTTAGTTAATTAAAAACTAGTAACACTAATTTTTAGGACTTTGAAGAATTTATTTTATGTTCAAACTTAATTAAAAATATCCTAAACTTTTATTTTAGGTTCTAAATAATAAAATATATTTTCTAGAATTTTTTGGGAATTTTCTGATTATTTTTAGCATTTATTTTGAGTTAATTATGAAAAACTGAATTAAAAACTAATTTCTGAAAAAGAAAACCCAAAAAGTAATTAATTCTGCCCAGTCAGCAAACAGGGGGCCCACCTGTCAGCCTCCCGCAGCGAACAGTGCAGGGCCCGCCTGTCAGTGACCGCGGGGTGAAGCCGAGCCGACCTCGAGCCGTGCCGAGTCAGAGTTCGACTCGGACTCAACTGAGCCGAGCCACATCAGCATCTGACCGTTCGATCTGAGCGGGGAGCCACGGATGGCTGCCATGTGGCACTTTTCGAGCCGCGGCTGCACTCTCTCTCCTCTATATATATATAATAGTTTAAGTTATTTGCTAGGGTTTTTTCTTGTGCCGATTTTTGGAGAATTACCATCTAGGGTTCCTTCATCTTCCAGAAGCCATTGCGCATAGCTCCGGACTCCAAAAGAGGCCTAATTTTTTGTGTTAGAACGATATTGAGGTTAGCTTTCTGATTATATAATTTTTTATTACGAAATTATGAGTATTAAATTCTGGAAAATTCGTAGAGCACAGCATATCCGAAAATAGACGTGTTTCGATGTTTTTGCGATTCTGGGAGAACCAGGAATCAGAATCATGAACCGTTTAAAATTTCGGAAAGATAATGTCAAGATAATTGACATATGTTTTTTTCCAGAATTTAATTCGAAGTATTTATATACTGTTAATTCTGTAGAACTTCTAGGTTAGAATTTAACCATCGTTGCACGATACGGAATTTATATGTTCCATAATTCCCAAACAAATTTGAATTCGGACGAGCCATAAATTCTAGCATGTTTTTTACGCTGAAATCTACAGGAAATCATGCATGAAAGTTGAGTTTGTGTTGGTTGACTTTTTGGTCAACAGATCGTCTCGATTTGCATGCCATGAGTCTCGAGTTGATAAAATTTAGTTTCTTTGGACAAAATTTAGGAATTAACATAAAAATCAGAATAATAAGATTAAAATAGGATTTTAGAGTAATTATTTCAGAACTAAATAAATTAAAATAAATTATCTTTTGACGTGATAAATTTGTAATACATAGGCTATTTGGACTGTGACTTGGATTCTGATTCATACCAGCAACAGGACCCCAGACGAGTACATTCTCTGACAGTATCCCAGTAGGACGTAGTATTTAGCCACCATGGTTAGTTTACATCAGACCCTGAGTCGAAGAACCCAATGCGCGTTCGTACATTTACATGTACGCAAATATTATTCAGTTTGGTATATATATTTATGTACACAATTACTATATGTATTCCAATATTTATATAAATAAATTGATGGTTATATTATTATATAATTATATGAATATATATATATATATAAGTAAATGTTAATTGATAATTATGACTAAATATTCAAACTGTACGACCCTAGGACACCGTGGACTATCCCATACTTTCCTTAACCATGTTAACCCTAAAAACTTGTGAATTTGTCCGCCTTGCGTACATTAACGTACTGGCATAGACACCTGTCAGTTGACTGACTGATTTCGTACAGTACTTGAAGACGCGACACTCGCGTAATTCAACGCGTAATTGACCGTGTTAGACGACTAGTGTTACCCCTAGTATACCCCCTGAGTCCAGTGTAAATATGGTTGTGTATGTGCTAGTGTAAAGACTAATGATTCTATTGTATTATATTTATGTGTACATAGGATATTGGATTTGTTCTGCGTGATTTCTGGAGCAGATTATTGGTACATTACAGCTTCCTTGCCAGGCAAGTATACCTTGCCATTGTACTGTTATTTATATTCCATATGTTGCATGCATCTTTATTTTCTGTCTTTAGTTCATATATTTTAACTGTTATATAAAATGTGCGCGACGGTGTCGTCGCGGTATGTTTTTATTTATGTAATTGCATTGACCTTGTTTATGAGACTATCCCATTATCATGTAGCACCATTAGGTTTCATTTGACTGTGACACATATTTTTACACGAGTTGTGAGTCTCATATAGATCACGGACGCATGTATTGACTGATTATCGGCACGTGTGGGACGTACATTAGGAATAACTGCTGTTAGAAACTTTGCATGCTAGTAGACTTAGCAGTTATTAGAGGTCTAAGGGCATAGCCTATTGTAGTATGGTGGTCCCATCCTTGTCCTTGTTTGGTTGCAGGATTGAGCCAGGGTACTAAGAATAGGCTATGAACCAAATTGTGTCATGGATGTGACATGCTTAGAGCATGGGGTGGGGAGAACAACAAGTACCGTATTTGAGCTCCTTTACACTTTTTCTATTGTGCGGCCGAATTCTCCGCTGGAGATACGGGCGGTGATGACCACTATATATTATGTATTATCAGGGGGTCTTCGTCGTTCAAAAGACGATGTGCCTTTTAGGCCCCTGGATCTCCAATAGAGAACCATGCCAAATCCCAGGTTTTCAGCCAGATAGCTCACTTGTGGGAAAAGTTTTTCTTAACTGCATTCACTTAGATGGTTAGGCGACCCCATTGGATATTTATTTCAGTTCTTTATTGGCATGTTTTAAGTATCTTGTTATGTCCCTCTGAGGACCTGGTCCCCTGCCAGGTGTACCTGTTCTTGAGTATTTGCAGGAGCGCAGATTTGGATGGTTATAGATGCTTCGAGGATGTCTTCTCTTCGAGCCCGTGATTGATAGCTGGTATTCTTATATTGTGTTTATTGGGGTGTACTTAGATTGTATTGCTCTTATATTCGAGTTGGTAGTGGATTTGTTTCCATCCAACTATCATCCTTAGATACTTCTTATTGAGATCTAGTTTCATAGATACTGGTTATTTATTTATATTTGATTTTCGTGGATGATATTTAGATTATACCTTGTGACTTGTGATAGATTTTATACCACTCGTGGATTTGATATTTATATTACAGCGTACGTATGGATTTGGTTTCCATATATTGGAGTTGCCACATCGATGCGGCTGGTATGCTTACGTGTCCTAGTTCTACGTATTTTGGGGACTGGGACGTGACATGTTTTTGTGGTGGCCCATGCAGGTCGAGAGCATATTGTCTCGATTACGTTACTGTACCGAACAAGCCTGCTCCAAGGACTAGAGTATAGGATCTCATCCACAATTGACTATGACTCATCTTTCTTCTAATCTGTTATATTTGAACAATTGTATCCTGCTTGATTCATGTACTACCCTAATAGTTCTTTGAGTATAGCCTTCTGCTAGAATATAGGAACCCCTGTTATTAGGATGGTAATTATGGTAGCACACCTATTAAGAATACAACGAGAATATAGACACACCACTAAGCTTAGAATATCTAGCGAATCCTAGAATTTCTTATCTCTAGAATTGGTTTACCATTATCCCCTGATGTATTATGAATACTTGAGAGTAGTATAGAAACTACTAAAGTTATTTAGAAGTTTTACCATAATGTCTGACCCTAGTATTGAGGAACCAATCGAGAACCAATATTGAACATTAGGACTGAACCTAACCTTCATAATTGGATAGTATTGGAGAACTATAAAACTTACATCATTGTCTTATTATTAATAGACAACACCTTAGAAAGCTGAGAGGAATGTAGTCAATATTTTCTTGATCATGCCTCAAATACAGAGACTAGCATACCACTCCCCTTTCTGAAAACCATGATGCTATCTAGAGTCCTCCATTTAATTTCATATATTTATTCCTCTGAAACCCTAGCGCTCATTATTTGTGCGACGACTAATCATATTTTCGCTTCTTCATCTTTTAACTCGTGCCACCTGCCACCTCTGATCATAGACCAAGTGATTATACTCTACGATAGGATATATAGTTTGCTATAGTCATAGTTGTAATCTTGAATTCTGAATTGTGTACCTTGTAGCTAGAACCTGATAGTTGAGTTGTTCAATTAGATTGTGATGATTACCCCTAGTTGTAGACCCCGTAATTTGTACCCTCACCTCGATACAAGTTAGATCTCTTCCCCCTTAACGGCTAGTAACTCTTCTATTCTCGCTATTGACATATGTTCTATGAGCACTATGATTAAGACTTTAGGTGACCCTTACCTATATAATGCAATAGGAGACCCTAATAAGTACCAAGATCTTTCCTCATATACCCTAATAAAGAGTTTCTATTTTTTTTACATGTGCAAGATTATTTTGTAGGATCCTCTTAAGATTGTCACCGTATTAGTTTAATTCTTTTAAGTTGGATAGTATGCCTCATAACCTAGTATCACATAGTCCACTTGACTCATCGAGGTAGTGTAACTGAATGACATTAATTGTATGCTAGCATTAGACGACAGTATTTATTCAGACGGTAGAATTTAAAGGTCCATGCCCTATTTGGTCAACTAGCGACTTAGACAAGGAGGTTGTATGATAACTGTAGAGATTGTAGAGTCTTTTGTTATTATTGCTTATGTTGTTTTTATTTTTGCAAACTTGAATTATTTTGTAACTTCTCTCATCATAATCCAGCGTTATATTTTATGTGCTACCTCGAATTATGCTGCTATTATAGCCTAGTTTTTGCAAGCTTATTCTTTATCGAGCTTGTTCATGATATACGTATTAATGGATGCATACATTAATACATTTCAGAATCAATGTATTAAGGTCTAGCTAACCTTAGTATGCTTGGTTCACCCTTCGCATAACTACTTTACGTGGATTGAGAAATATAGTGATTAGTAGACGAATTTACTTGCCCTCTAGACATGTCTGACATATTGTATCGGTTACATAACTGTACTAATACGAGCATGTAAATAGGAATTACCAAAATAGGACTGCAATCCACAACTGCTTTGACAATTCCCATTTGACTTCTTTAAACGCCTTGATCCAGATACTTCTATTCTATTACCTCACCCTTGAACCCTTTATTATTGATCTCCGTCTTCCCTTATTTCGGAAAGACGAAACCTCGTGCTTGGTATAAGTTTGATACACAGAGAGTACTAGATATACCCCATAGGCCGATCACATACTTGAGGATTATTCTTTCGTAATTAAGGATATATCATATATGATATAATCGGCGTTGAAGTTTTGAGGATTGAATGACATGAGTAAATAAATTAAGGAATATTTTTCTTAAAGTATATAGCCTTCTGTGATAGATGGGTAAATTCTAAGTTGGGTAGCAGTGCATTGGCAACTCGAGAGGAATTTCTTTTAGATTGTGATCGAGTAAGATTAGATTGGGAGAGGTTCAAGCCATTTAATTTTGAAAATTTTAGAAGAATGACTAAGATGATGAGGATTAATGAATTTTAAAAATCTTGATATTGAGGACCCAATATTTATACCTTAAGTACATAATTTAAATTTTTGAGTATTGAAGGTAAAATCATCAATCTGAATTTGAAGGATAAATATATAATTTCAGACTTGAACATTGGTGGAATGCATTTAAATTATTATTTTCAATTTGATGATTTCAATTAAGAATTAAAATTTGATATTTGGACTACCTATTTGAAATATTGAGGATGTGAATGGAATTTAAAAAGTTGAAGAATACAAAAATTTATAAGTAAAAATAGGAATAATATTGGACTCGAATTACTTCTAGAGGAGATTATGATAGTTGGAGATCGTGAGGTAAAATTTTATATGGGTTATTTAAATCTTGAAGATATTATATGGATTCAATTTAAATTTAGATATTGATGATTTAGAAAAGTGAGAATAGATTACAATAGGTTGAATTTTGATTTGAACAATGATTATCTTAATTTTGAAATGATCGCGATAGATTTGAATAGATTTTGTTATTTAAATTTTTGGAAGAGATTGCGATTGACGCACCTTATGTACGAATGTGAAGGATTTAACAAATTATGCCTTATTTTAATTTCGAGGACAAAATTTTTTTAAGTTGGGTAGATTGTAAACTCCCTCACCCAAAATAGGTATTTTGTGTATATTTTATATTATTATATTTATTATAGATGTTGAATTTATTTAGAGTATTCTGTTAGTTAATTAGAAAATAATTTTTTTTAGTATATTTACTTATATAAATATTTATTTAGAATTATTTTTAGGCTATTTTAGATTATTGGGATTTTTCCATAATTTTTAGTTAATTAAAAACTAGTAACACTAATTTTTAGGACTTTGAAGAATTTATTTTATGTTCAAACTTAATTAAAAATATCCCAAACTTTTATTTTAGGTTCTAAATAATAAAATATATTTTCTAGAATTTTTTGGGAATTTTCTGATTATTTTTAGCATTTACTTTGAGTTAATTATGAAAAAGTGAATTAAAAACTAATTTCTGAAAAAGAAAACCCAAAAAGTAATTAATTTTGCCCAGTCAGCAAACAGGGGGCCCACCTGTCAGCCTCCCGCAGCGAACAGTGCCGGGCCCGTCTGTCAGTGACCGCGGGGTGAAGCCGAGCCGACCTCGAGCCGAGCCGAGTCAGAGTTCGACTCGGACTCAGCTGAGCCGAGCCGCGTCAGCATCTGACCGTTCGATCTGAGCGGGGAGCCACGGATGGCTACCATGTAGCGCTTTCCGAGCCGTGGCTGCACTCTCTCTCCTCTATATATATATAATAGTTTAAGTTATTTTCTAGGGTTTTTTCTTGAACCAATGTTTGGAGAATTACCATCTAGGGTTCCTTCATCTTCCAGAAGCCATTGCGCATAGCTCCGGACTCCAAACGAGGCCTAGTTTTTTTGTGTTAGAACGATATTGAGGTTAGATTTCTGATTATATATTTTTTTTTTACAAAATTATGATTATTAAATTCTGAAAATTTTGTAGAGCACAGCATGTCCGAAAATAGACGTGTTTCGATGTTTTTGCGATTTCGGGAGAACCAGGAATCAGAATCATGAACCGTTTAAAGTTTCGAAAAGATAATGTCAAGATAATTGACATATGTTTTTCCCAGAATTTAATTCGAAGTATTTACATACTGTTAATTCTGTAGAACTTCTAGGTTTGAATTTAACCATCGTTGCACGATACGGAATTTGTATGTGCCATAATTCCCAAACGAATTTGAATTCGGATGAGCCGTAAATTCAAGCATGTTTTTGATGCTGAAATCTACAGGAAGTCATGCATGAAAGTTGAGTTTGTATCGGTTGACTTTTTGGTCAACAGATCGTCTCGATTTGCGTGCCATGAGTCTCGAGTTGATAAAATTCAGTTTCTTTGGACAAAATTTAGGAATTAACATAAAAATCAGAATAATAAGATTAAAATAGGATTTTAGAGTAATTATTTCAGAATTAAATAAATTAAAATAAATTATCTTTTGACGTGATAAATTTGTAATACATAGGCTATTTGGACTGTGACTTGGACTCTGATTCATACCAGCAACAGGACCCCAGACAAGTACATTCTCTGACAGTGTCCCAGTAGGACGTATTATTTAGCCACCACGGTTAGTTTACATCAGACCCTGAGTCGGAGAACCCAACGCGCGTTCGTACATTTACATGTACGCAAATATTATTCAGTTTGGTATATATATTTATGTACGCAATTACTATAGTATTCCAATATTTATGTAAATAAATTGATGGTTATATTATTATATAGTTATATGAATATATATATAAGTAAATGCTAATTGATAATTATGACTAAATATTCAGACTGTACGACCCTAGGACACCGTGGACTATCCCATACTTTTCTTAACCATGTTGACCCTAAGAACTTGTGAATTTGTCCGCCTTACGTACATTAACGTACTGGCATAGACACCTGTCAGTTGACTGGCTGATTTCGTACAGTACTTGAAGATGCGACACCCGCATAATTCAACGTGTAATTGACCGTGTTAGACGACTAGTGTTACCCCTAGTATACCCCCTGAGTCCAGTGTAAATGTGGTTGTGTATGTGCTAGTGTAAAGACTAATGATTCTATTGTATTATATTTATGTGTATATAGGATATTGGATTTGTTCTGCGCAATTTCTGGAGCAGATTATTGGTACATTGCAGCTTCCTTGCCAGGCAAGTATACCTTGCCATTGTACTGTTATTTATATTCCATATGTTGCATGCATCTTTATTTTTTGTCTTTAGTTCATATATTTTAACTGTTATATAAAATGTGCGCGATGGTGTCGTCGCGGTATATTTTTATTTATGTAATTGCATTGACCTTGTTTATGAGACTACCCCATTATCATGTAGCACCATTAGTTTTCATTTGACTGTGACACATATTTTTACATGAGTTGTGAGTCTCATATAGATCACGGACGCACGTATTGACTGATCATCGGCACGTGTGGGACGTGCGTTAGGAATAACTGCTGTTAGAAACTTTGCATGCTAATAGACTTAGCAGTTATTAGAGGTCTGGAGGCATAGCCTATTGTAGTATGGTGGTCCCATCCTTGTCCTTGTTTGGTTGCAGGATTGAGCCAGGGTACTAAGAATAGGCTATGAACCAAATTGTGTCATGGATGTGACATGCTTAGAGCATGGGGTGGGGAGAACAACAAGTACCGCATTTGAGCTCCTTTACACTTTTTCTATTGTGCGGCCGGATTCTCCGCTGGAGATACGGGCGGTGATGACCACTATATATTATGTATTATCAGGCGGGCCTCCGTCGTTCAAAAGACGACGTGCCTTTTAGGCCCCTGGATCTCCAATAGAGAACCATGTCAAATCCCAGGTTTTCAGCCAGATAGATCACTTGTGGGGAAAGTTATTCTTAACTGCATTCACTTAGATGGTTAGGTGACCCCATTGGATATTTATTTCAGTACTTTATTGGCATGTGTTTAAGTATCTTGTTATGTTCCTCTGAGGACCTGGTCCCCTGCCAGGTGTACCTGTTCTTGAGTATTTGCAGGAGTGCAGATTTGGATGGTTATAGATGCTTCGAGGATGACTTCTCTTCGAGCCCATGATTGATAGCTGATATTCTTATATTGTGTTTATTGTGGTATACTTAGATTGTATTGCTCTTATATTCGAGTTGGTAGTGGATTTGTTTCCATCCAACTATCATCCTTAGATACTTCTTATTGAGATCTAGTTTCATAGATACTGGTTATTTATTTATATTTAATTTTCGTGGATGAGATTTAGATTATACCCTGTGACTTGTGATAGATTTTATACCACTCGTGGATTTGATATTCATATTACAGCGTACGTATGGATTTGGTTTCCATATATTGGAGTTGCCACATCGATGCGGCTGGCATGCTTACGTGTCCTAGTCCTACGTATTTTGGGGACTGGGGCGTGACATGGGTAATCGTGGATAGACTCACCAATTCCGCATATTTTTTACCTTTCAGAGTTGGGCAATCTACAAGGGTCTTAGCAGACATATACATGAGAGATATTATGCGACTGCATAGAGTGCTAGTTAGTATCGTGTCTGACAGGGATACGAGGTTTACGTCTTACTTTTGGCGGAGTATGCAAGAGAGTCTCGGTACTCGCTTGAAGTTTAGCATAACATATCACCCACAAACAGATGGCCAGTCGGAGCGCACTATTCAGACATTGGAAGATATATTAAGAGCGTGCATGCTTGACTTCGGAGGATCGTGGGAGGACCATTTGCATTTGGTTGAGTTTTCCTACAATAACAGCTATCAAGCGACCATCTAGATGGCTCCCTATGAAGTGTTGTATGGCAGGAAGTGTCGTTCCCCCGTATGTTGGAGCAATATAGGCGAGAGACAGATTCTTGGCCCCGAGTTGGTTGTTCATACAGTAGAGAAGGTGAAGAAGATCCAATGGCACCTACGAGCAGCACAGGACCGACAGAAGCATTAGGCGAATGCGCATCGACGAACCTTAGAGTTCCAGGTTGGAGATCACGTATTTCTAAAGATCTCACCTACTCGAGGGATTATCAGATTTGGAGGCAGAGGAAAGCTGAGTCCGAGGCACATCGGACCATTCGATGTGTTAGAACGAGTCGGAGAGGTTGCTTACAGATTAACCTTGCCACAGACTTTAGAAGGAGTCCATGACGTCTTCTATGTATCTCAGCTGAAAAGGTACATACCAGATCCGAGTCATGTATTTGACCATTCAGATATCACAGTCGGCCCGAGTCTATCATACCAAGAGGAGCCTGTTGAGATCCTGGACAGGAGCGAGAAAGTACTGCGAGGTCAGACTATCCCTCTAGTTCGTGTCGCATGGAGGCATCATGCACCAGAAGAGTCGACTTAGGAACGTGAGAAGGAGATTAGACAGCGTTATCCCCATCTCTTCGAAGGACTAGGTAGTTATTGACATTTTAGATTCAGTCAGTATTTCTTACCATGCGTATGTTTTTAATTTCGAGTACAAAATACTCTAAGGAGGGTAGATTGTAAACTCCCTCGACCAATTTAGGGTTCAATTTAAATTAAATAGAGGGACTTAGAATATTGGATACAATTGGGATAAATGTGCAATAATTATTTGTCCTAATACACCTAGCCGTTGTTTCGAGAATGGAGCACCACACCAGTAGTTATCTTCCACCCAAGGTCACGAACATCTCTTAGACATGCCAGGCTACCCCTCTGACCATTGTGCAAACTTAGATACCCGTTATTGCGTCTCACCTTAGCTTCACAATATTCGTTAGTGAGCGCCTTGCGCATTATTACCCCCACTTTTTGGATTAGGGGTATTTTTGTCTTTTCATAATTAATGAGTAAATGACTGCATGATAATTGATTATTCTCAATTTTTGTGACTTTATTTTGTTGCACCTTACCGTCATTCGAATTTCAGAACACCACTTGCATTCACTTTTATTAAATTGATTCATAAGTTGAACTTGTACAACTTTTCATTATTTAGACACCTTGGTGCAAAAGTACATTGAGGTATCCATTCCGTTGGACGATACGTAAATAAACCCAAATTCTCCTTTAGGTGTAAATTCCATAAATTCTTGGAAGTGTGTAATACAACCTCAATTTCCCTGAACCATGGCCTCAGACCATCTAACCAAAGCATTCTAGCAATTTCTTTATTAATTGAAATTCCAACCATTGTAATACCCATGAGAAAGCCCAATCCCAAGAAGGCCTTGACCAGACCTAATTCTAGGTCAACCCAAAGTCTACTATGATTACATATATATACATAAGTATTGCTTCCCTATTTCCTTCTCAATCAAAACCTAATACACCAGCAAACCATCTCTGACCCCCCCCCGACTTTACTGTTCCTCGTCGGACCCCCGAGCGCCGAACAGCCGTTGATCCCGAGCGCCGAACAGCCGCCGACCCCGAGCGCAGGACCCTCTGTCCCCGAGCGCAGGACCCGCTGACATCGAGCCTGGATGCTGCCCCGCCTGAACGCCACGTCGAACCCGCCTGAACACCGCGTCGAACTCGCCTGAACGCCGCGTCGAACCCGCTGAATGCTGCGTCGAACCCGCTGAACCAAGCCCGACTGCGTTCGCCTGGAGCCGTCGCGACCTGCTGCTGTCGACGCCGAGTACCCCGCCGCTCGTCAACACCACTTCAATCGACCGACCACCCCCTGATCGTTGACATCATCGTCCTCATCATCGTCTCGCGTGCAGGTTTGCTCCTGTCCACGTTTCCGTCATTTCCTGTGATATATATATAATTATAAGGACGTATGTATATACGTATTTGCATGCGTATTGGTATATTGGTATGTATATTATATGTTCCCAGCTAATATCTATATACATACGTATAAGTAGTGTATAGGTATTCCCCAGTATATAAATACGTGTATTATAATCATAATTAATAAATATTAATGCAGATGCCTATGAACCGTATAATTCTCAATCAGCATAATACATACGTATATAGAAATGTGCATCGTATGAATTGAATTAAGTATAAACATATGAATATCTATTAATTGTGTAATTAATTAGTACTACGAGATACGTTAGCCGTAGTATGTACTATGTAATATATGCCCTAGATGACTTGAATGTAACCACGGAAACCCCGTAGTTACATTGACCTGTGACCATGTAGTATGTTAGCAGACTACCATATGTACACCGACGTACTGGCAAGACCGTATTATTGACTGTCTGTTATGCACAACAACGACAGACGTGACCACCCCTAGTGTAGCCTGTTGAGATCATTATGTTGATTGTGTGCTAGAGTATTGTCTGATGAAGTATTATATTATATGTTATGTCTATAGGACTGTTGGATCATTCAGACGATACCTTGGAACCCAGACAGTGGTATTGCCAGCTAAGGACCACAGGCGAGTTCATTCTCTGACAGTTTCCATTATGTTGATTATCTCTATAATTCTTGTTGTATAGCGTACATGACTCTGACACTGTTCTTTACACGAGTTGGCATCATTGAGACCTGTCACGAGGAGTCGTGATTGGAATCCATCGTGCTAGCTGGGAAAAATAGGGAAATATGAGTAGTTTATGTTATCATACCCAACTTTACATGCAGCATTAGCTCACCCATATCTCACGTCGGTACAGCCTTACCCTTACATGCCTCATCGCTGTTACATCTGGTTAGCCTGACCTGTTGGGGATGATCGCTAATCCATATAATGAGTCATATAGTCCCAAGCCGATCACATGATATACTGATGTTTCACACACTTAGATAGATGATTTCTTAACATATATCTTGATAGATTGATCTTGTATTTCCATATGTTCTAGTTGCTGTTATTATACACACTTATATACCAGTTCTTTGTACTTGCGTACACTTGTAGTTCTATTCCTTGTCAGATGCATATTGATGATGATGTTCCAGTACTTGTTCCAGTATTTCTCATGGCCAGTATTTCATTCTGTCTTGTATTTCTTTACACTGTATTATAGTTTTTGTCAATATATGTGGAACTGCTATTAGAGGTGTATTTTTGTTCCAATCCTGACTGGATATTTTTTTCCAGAGAATCTTGAAGATTTCTGTACCACGCACTATGGACCAGGTATAGATGCAGACTATGTACCAGAGATCCTAGAGGAGACTATGCTTCTAGATGAGACATTGCCTACAGCTATCTAGATAGTATTTATTTATGCTTGAGACTTATGGAGGTTATTTTAGTTTATGTTTAGACTTATGTTAAGTTTAATTGGAGACTTGTGTTGGACAGCTAGACTGTAATTTATCTTCATGTTTGAGACATGGTGTTTAACTATGTCATTTCCTTTTATCTTTTATCGTGCCTTATAGTTGTTGTGATTGAGTTACTTGTGAGATTTTGTGAGATGTATGTTGACCTCCTTATGGAGATGGACATCATTGACAGGTGTTAGCTGTATAGTATTACTATAACCTAGACAGCATTCTATCGTCGATGCTGCGGCGTAGGCTGGACGTACCCACGCTCTCGTACCCCTATACCGGGTGCGGGTCGTGACACGCATTAAATTGTAATTTAATTAAGTTGAGGCCAAGTTCACCAAAAATAGGACTAGACCGAGCCCGTGTACACCTTAAATATGGACCAACCCCACCCTCGAGCCATGGCCGGCCCAAATATCAAGGATAGCCTACGAGAGACAACACCTATAAATATACATACTCCCACATTAAACCCTAAAACTAACTATTTATCAACTTTCCCTCAAACCCTAGCTGACCCTTCCACCCGAGCACCCTTCCCTCCATGACGGGATGATGCCTCAGCCACTCACCGCAGTCCCTGCCCCTCCACGACCGGACCACCCTGCCCACCGCCTGCCACCGCTGGCACCGGCGCCAACCACCACCATCCCAACCTCCCAATCAACCCGACCCCTTAGCCGCTGCACCCGAGCGACCCCGCTGCCTCGGTCACCGCCCACCACCATTCCAGGCCTACCCCGACCGTTCCCCCGTGATCGGTCAGTCACCCCCGCACCGCCTTCAGGAGCCCCCGCCGTCGCTGTTACATCCGCTGCGACTACCGCTGCTGCCGCTGCCGCTACTGTCTGCCGCCGGCCGACGCCGGAGCCCACTACTCGCCGGAGGATGACCCATCAGCGAGGAGACCCTCGTCCTGTCAACTAGGTAAATACCTGACTCTTTCCTCCTTGTATTGTATCCACATATGATCATTGTGACATCGTGTCGAGACTTGTAGTATTGGACACAAACTCAGTTAACCCTAACTAGGTATATGATGGCATGTTGATTAACAAGATTTAGAATTGGCTTAATAACTAACCATTCCTTAATCATAAGACCTGTTGTTAGAAACATGAAATTCATCAATAAAACTTAGACATCGCCAAGTATGCTGAATATAGGAATTTCAGGACCAACAATTGTACTAGACATAATGAAGCTTCGTAAAACCTTAGACGTAGTATTTATTGTCTCAAGGCGCACGTTGACCGAGGACAGAATACGTGTACACCCTAGCTACGTGCACATGTGACGCTGTATTCGACCAATCGTGAACTTGCGACAGTATCCAAGAGTAGCGTAGTAGTCGTGTATGTATATTGTTTAGTGTCTGATGTCAGTATTTGTTATATTATATTGTATGTTTAGGGTCTTTGGATCAGCCAGGAGACGCTACAGGAGCAGGCTATTGGCATTCACAGCTTCAGGACCCAGGCAAGATACCTTGCCATATTTACTGTCTAATTTAAATTATGCATATGTTGTATTATATTCTTGTGCTTTTCTTTTTATACAACTGTGCGCGTCCGAGATTGACTCGGGTGAATTCGACGGATACGTCGATGATTAGTATACTTGACCTAGTCATTAGCAGACTCACCCCATTGGAGGATACTCTGTTATCTTCTGAGACCTGACACCTTACATGTTTACTGAGACATATTCATATTAGGATGCGGGTTCGCGTACTCGACTAGCTATCGGTGCGTGTGACATGTATCACGGTTAGTACGTAATTCAGGTTATATTTTAGTGTTAGAGACTGGCATATAGATAAGTGGTATGCACGTCGAGTATTCGACTTGCGTATCTACATTGGGCGAGGAGGACATTAGTAGACGTATGGGATACACCCATTGGAGTCCGTAGTATCCAGAGGAGCCACGGATCCAATGACTCCCTTTATACTGCTGCCACGTTCTTCGGAGCGATATGGACGATATACTGTACTGCTGCCATGTTCTTCGGAGCGATATGGACGATATACTGTACTGCTGCCACGCTCTTTGGGGTATTGGACGTTATGCCTACGCCTACCCATACGTACCAAAGTTGTCCTTATATTGCATTCACTTAGATGGTTAGCACACCCTTTATAGTATTTATTTTATTCAGTATTTATATATGGCATGCTTCTATGTATCTTGTTACGTCCCTCTGAGGACCTGGTACCTTTCCAGATTTGGACGAGGCATATTACCCCACAGTGTACGGCCCAAGACAGGAGACGAGGTTCGCTACCGCAGAGGAGCTAGAGGTACTACCGTCAGAGTTTCCGTGATCACTTGGTAGGCCTTCTGCCTAGGATTGGTATATTTTTGAACTACCGTTTTAGTTCCAAAACTTTATTTCCAAGCATATTTCCAATATCTTTCTATCATTTGACTTCTATATATTTTTTCAACTATCTTTTTACATTATATTCCAAAATTTTATTTTCAAATCGTAGTTTTGATATCTTTTTTCCATTTAATTTTTATAAGTATTTCAACTATCCTTTTTTACGTTATGTTTTAACTATCTTTTTATATTATAAACTAAAAATTTATTTCCAAATCGTAGTTTCGATATCTTTCTTCCATTTGACTTTTATAAGTATTTCAACTATCCTTTTACGTTATCTTCTTCATTTCCAAATCGTAGTTTTGATGTCTTTATATCATTTGACTTCTTTATATTTTTCAACTATTCTTTTATATTTTGTTCCAAAACTCCACATTTTGAAGTATAATTTCAAAATTATGCCCCGATTTGACTTATATATGTTTTCAACCATCCTTTCTACCATTTGAATTCTATATGTTCATATTCAAAGCGTAGTTTCGATATCTTTCTATCATTTGACTTATATTTTTTTTTTACTATCATTTTACATTATAATTCAAAATATCATTTTCATAGTGTAGTTTCGATATCTTTATACCCATTTCTTCTATTTGTTTTTGAACTACCGTTTTATAATATATTCCAAAACTTTATTTTCAAAGCATAGTTACGATATATCTCTATCATTTGACTTCTATTTATTTTTCAACTATCATTTTATATTATGATCCAAATCTTTATTTTCAAAGCATCATTACGATATCTTTCTATCATTTGACTTGTATATGTTTTTCAACTATTTTTTTACATTATCTTCGAAAACTTCTTTTTCGAAATCTTCCAAACTTCATTTCCAAATCATATTTTCGATATATTTCTACAATTTTACTTCTATATGTTTTTACATTATCTTCCAAAATTTATTTCGAAATCGTAATTTCGATATATTTCAACAATTTGACTTCTATATGTTTTTACATTCTCTTCCAAACTTTATTTTCAAATCGTAGTTTCAATATATTTCTACCATTTGACTTCTATATGATCAAATTCAAAGCATAGTTTCAATATATTTTTATCATTTGACTTCTATATATTTTTTTCACTATCCTTTTACTTTATAATCCAAAATATTATTTCAAAATTGTAGTTTCGATATATTTCTACCCTTTGGCTTATATATATTTTTGAAATACCGTTTTATATTATGTTCCAAAACTTTATTTCCAAAGCATAGTTACGATATCTTTCTTTCATTTGACTTCTATATATCTTTTTAACTATCTTTTTACATTATAATCCAAAAATTTATTTTCAAATCGTAGTTTCTATATCTTTTTTCCCTTTGACTTTTATAAGTATTTCAACTATCCTTTTACGTTATGTTTCAACTATCTTTTTACATTATAAATCAAAATTTTATTTTCAAATCGTAGTTTCGATATCTTTCTTCCATTTGACTTTTATAAGTATTTCAACTATCCTTCTACGTTATCTTCCTCATTTCAAAATCGTAGTTTCGATGTCTTTATATCATTTGACTTCTTTATATTTTACAACTATCCTTTTATATTTTGTTCCAAAACTCCACCTTTTGAAGTATAATTTCAAAATTATGCCCTTATTTGACTTCTGTATGTTTTCAACCATCCTTTCTACGATTTGACTTCTCTTTTGTTTTTCAAGTGTCATCTACATTATGTTTATAATATCACTTCATAAGCGTAGTTTCAAAATCTATCTACATTTTGACTTTCTATCATTTCAACAAACTTATTTTATTATATTCCAAACTTAAGAAGTGAAGTTTTGAACATAATGTAGACTCGACGTTTCCTCGACGTTATGTTCAAAAATATCACTTCTTTGGTGCAATTCATAATTCTTTCATAAATTTGACCTCAATTTGATTTTTAAGCGGTCCGTCTACATTATCTTCAAAACTTTACTTCTTAAGTATAGTTTCAATATCTTTCTTTCATTGGCTTCTATATGTTTTTTAACTATTATTTACATTATCTTCCAAAACTTCATTTCCAAAACATAGTTTCAATTTCTTTCTGTCATTATTTGACTTCTATATGTTTTTGAACTATCATTTTACATTATATTTCAAAATTTTATTTCTAAAGCATAATTAAATATCTTTCTATCTTTTGACTTCTATATGTTTTTCAACTATCCTTTTACATTATAATCTAAAACTTAATTTTTCAATTATAGTTGAGATATCTTTCTACCATTTGACTCCGATATGTATTTCAACTATCTTTTTATTATGTTCCAAAAATTTATTTCCAAAGTATATATTTTTCAACTATCCTTTATATTATAATATAAAACGTCATTTTCAAATTATAGTCTCGATATATTTCTACCATTTGGCTTCTATATGTTATTCATCTATAATTTTATATTATGTTCCAAAACTTTATTTTCAAAGCATAGTATTTTTAACTTTATATATTTTTCATCTTTCTATTATTTGACTTTATATGTTATTCATCTTTCAACTATCCTTTATATTATTATAATTTTACATTATTTTTCGACAATTTGGCTTCTATATGTTATTTATCTTTCTATCATTTGACTTTATATGTTTTTAAACTCTTTTTTTTTTACATTATATTCGAAAACTTCTTTTCCAAACTTTATTTTCAAAGCGTAGTTTGGATATCATTTGACTTTTATATATTTTTAACTATCCTTTTACATTATAATCCAAAATATTATTTTCAAATTGTAGTTTTGATATTTTTCTACCATTTGACTTCTATATGTTTTTCAACTGCCGTTTTACATTATTTTCAAAACTTTATTTCCAAATCATAGTTATGATATCTTTCTAACATTTGACTTCTATATGTTTTTTCAAATATCTTTTTACATTATAATCCAAAAATTTATTTTTAAATCGTAGTTTTGATATATTTCTTCCATTTGACTTTTATTAGTATTTCAAGTATCCTATTACATTATGTTCCTCATTTCGAAATCCTAGTTTCGATTTATTTCTTTCATTTGACTTTTATAAGTATTTCATTTTTTTTTATATTATGTTCCATATTTCCAAATTGTAGTTTCGATGTCTTTCTTCATTAGACTTCTATATATTTTTTAACTATCCTTTTATATTGTGTTAAAAAACTTCACTTAATTTTCAAATTATAGTTTCGATAACTTTCTACCATTTGACTCCTATATGTATTTCAATTATCCTTTTATATTATGTTCCAAAACTTTATTTTCAAAGTATATGTTTTTCAACTATCCTTTTACATTATAATCCAAAACTTCATTTTAAAATTGCGGTTTTGATATCTTTCTATCATTTGACTTTTATATATTTTTCAACTATCATTTTACATTATGTTCCAAAACATTATTTTCAAAGCATCGTTACGATATCTTCCTATCATTTGACTTGTATATGTTTTTCAACTATTTTTTTACTTAATCTTCGAAAACTTCATTTCCGAAATCTTCCAAACTTCATTTCCAAATCATAGTTTCGATATCTTCCAAAATTTATATCCAAATTGTAATTTCGATATATTTCAACAATTTGACTTCTATATGTTTTTACATTGTCTTCCAAACTTTATTTTCAAATCGTAGTTTCAATATATTTCTACCATTTGACTTCTTTATGATCATATTCAAAGCATAGTTTCGATATATTTCTATCATTTGACTTATATATATATTTTTTACTATCCATTTACATTATAATCCAAAATATTATTTCCAAATTTTAGTTTAGATATATTTCTTCCTTTTGGTTTCTATATTTTTTTAACTACCGTTTTAGTTCCAAAACTTTATTTCCAAGCATATTTCCAATATCTTTCTATCATTTGACTTTTATATATTTTTTCAACTATCTTTTTACATTATATTCCAAAATTTTATTTTCAAATCGTAGTTTTGATATCTTTTTTCCATTTAACTTTTATAAGTATTTCAACTATCCTTTTTTATGTTATGTTTTAACTATTTTTTTACATTATAAACTAAAGTTGCTATGTGTTCGATCCTTTTTTACGTTATGTTTTAAAGCATTTCAGACCTTTGTTGAAAGGGAGACGGATAAAAAGTTGCTATGTTCGATCCGATGTCGACGAAGAATACATTGGTCTCTTTGATGAGTATTATAGAGAGTAAGGGATACGATACCAGAAGACTCCATCCAAGATACCTTAACTCAATGAGGTAGCGGAGCAAATGAACATGATACTGATGGAGAGGGTATAATATTTGTTGTCTGAAGCAAACTTACCGGATATATAGTTATTGAGATGAGGATCTTAACACTGATGCTTATGTTTTTAATTTGTCTCCTAGTGCTCTTTTGCAGGGTGATGTGCCTGAAAAAGTATGGTATAACAGAGAGCCATCATACAATCACCTGCGAGTGTTTGTTTGTAAGGCTTTCGCAAATGTATCGAAGAATGAGAGATCCAAACTTGAGCCGAAGATGAGGCAATACGTCTTTGTCGGCTATGGTCGGGATGAGTTTGGCTATAGAGTTATGACCCGGTATGAAGAAAGCTTTATAGAAGCATAAACATGATATTTATCGATGATCAGACCATGACCAACACTCAGGATTTCGAGATGTCTTCTAAGACTGAGGAATTGCCTGAGTTTGAGTCATTTTGCTTCAAACTATTTCTAGAGGATATTACAGATAATCCAGATACGGGGGAGCCAGTACATGGAGATACTCCTAACCTTGATTATCAGTCTGCTGATGGTAGTCAGGATGACCCTCAGGAGGATAAGCATGTCGAGGAGGCAGTTCCCGAAGGGGAGGAGGTTGTTCGTATATAGCCAGCACCAGAGTTTTTATTGAGGATGAGCGAGAGAGATCATCGACTATCTTCGAAATACTCACCATATGAGTATATGCTACTGACTGACGGGGGAGAGCCCGAAAGTTTCGCAAAGGATATGGAAGATGAACACAGGCAAGAGTGGATGCATGTCATGCATGAGGAGATGAGTTTCCTACATGCTAAATCTATTTATGATCTGGTACAAAAGAAGTTTTTTGAACTTCTAACTGATACCCATATTATAGCTTATTAAAGTATCACCGTGCTATGAATAGATCACAAACATCTTTCTTTAATAGAATTATCATGTATGTATTTATCTATTCTTAAATGTTTCTGTCACTAAGACTATCATAATTTTCTTGTTCTAGGTAATAAGATGCACTTGGTTGATCCCTCTGACAGAACGAACATGAAGAACAAAAGCGAAACTAGGTTCAGTGGGCTCTCTAAGTTCAACTACATGTTTAATTTGCAGTAGGTTGTTATGAGGTTCTTTAGAAATGTATATTTGGATATATTTTGGAAAAATGTAATTAAGATATTGGTGTTATGTACTTTTGGAATGGGATTAATAAAATTTTAATTCGAAATAAATATTTTAAGGGTTTATTAAATTTATATTAAAATAATTTATGTTGTATCTCGTTCAAATTCTTTTAAAATCGAGCAGAATTGAGTATTGCTTTTTATAACGCTTTAAAAAGTGATATATATGTGCTTTACATTTATAACAGTTTAAAAAACAAGTGTTATAAATATATATATATATATATATATATATATATATATATATATATATATATATATATATATATATATATACAGAGAGAGAGAGAGAGAGAACTTTGGAAAATAAGTGTTATATAATTTTGTCTTATTTATAACATTTTTAGGAGGAAAAAAGTGTTATATATGTACATAACATTTATAACGCTTTAGAATCATTTATAACACTGGTTTTTATAACGCCTAAGGGCTTACAAAAAGTGCCATAAAAAGTTGTTTATAACATTTTTTAGCCATCATAAAAAAGATTTTTTGCTGTTGTACCATTTGACTTTTATATGTTTTTCAACTATCATTTTATATTATGTGTAACACCCTGTTCCGCTCAAGCGGACTGCCGTCTCAAACGGCAATAGTGCAGCTGCCCCGACCCGCTTTGCCTCGAGCGAGAAGCAAAAGATATCCAGACTTGTCACTACAGGAATCCGGCTTAGGCTTTCAGAGGCTCGCTCGGCGTATCGCTCTACCGAGGCGAATCATCGCTAAGGTGGGTGGCTACGGTGAACTTGTCTTTGCTTAGCCAGCACACATAAAATCTGGAATGTTCATGCTAGTTGCTAGGTGATTCACCCCTGCATGCTAATAAATCCAACGCACCTAGCTAAGGGAATAATCCCAACTTGTATTGCTATGCTAGAACATGGAAAATGAAATACTGCTTATATATGTTCAGACCCTCGCATGCTAAGTCCCTAACGGTTTCATCTCTCGGCTTACCTTCGGGCCCGAGCAAACGTGCTGATTATGTTCCTTAGAAACGCATGCTTGTCTGCTGGAATGTTGCATTTTTTTCATCCAAACCTCGGTAGACTACCAAGTAGTCATTCCGTGCCTGAATAAACCTGCAAGTATCCGGGACCGTTAGGTCGCCAAGGCAGTTCCCGATCCAGGGGACTGTATCATGTCAAGTAAATAAATAATGCAATACTGCTTGTCGTACCTCGTGTTGCCTTAACTGCATGAAGTATGAATTAATAATCGTGTTCGATCATGGACAACTTGTACACAAGGATATAAGTTCTGCGGACGGTGCTGGGGCACTGGCACCGATCCGATCCGGGCAGACTTCGTGTTTATAGTCAATCGTGTGCGGACTGGATAACTTGTAACGCATCGTATTTTATGAGCTCCTCGTATTTTTTCGTTGCATGTTATCCATGTCCTTGACTAGTCCATAATGGCATCAAGCCAATGATCATCGTGTGTATATGCTTGTAATGCCTCGTGTGTTTATCGTATGAATATGGCTTGCAATACATCGTGTGCAATTAAACTTGTGGCTTAGTCATCGTGTGCGGATGGGATAACTTGCAGCGCATCGTGTGTTCATCGTGTGCTCTCGTTGCATGTTATCCTTATCCTTGACTCTGTCCACCTCGTGTGTTTAAACTTGAACAATATAACCATACTCATGTTTGCATATGCTATGCCTCCTGAATGCTTATGTTTGCCCGTGCTAGAATTAACAATGTTTGCCTTGGACAGGGAAGGTAAAAAGGTAAATTGGTAAGTCTTGCCGTGTTTCCTCAAATATCACACGGCGCACTGCCCGACACGTTAGGCTATTCAATATTTGCATGAAACTGATCCTAAGGCAACTAGAAAGATAACTTAATAGTTGTGCACGGAACTTATATTACGTGTTTGGATTTGTCGAGCGGGCGAGTAGCTTCCCCACCAGTGCATTCAATGTACTGATAATCCACCAGTTTGTATGCAGGGTGCGGGAGAACCTCGTTCGATGCGGATGCCTCCAACGTGCGTGCTTAGGCGTGAAGATCACTCTGAAGCAACGGTACGTCCGGAACAGAAGCACATATACAAGACATAATGTTGGAACATAGCCCGAACTCGCCTGTACAATTATTCCATAAATTGTAGCCACTTGGCACGCTTTTACTGTTTCAGAAAGAGAGGCTTGAGCGACTTGTAATCTCGGCTATACGCCGCCTGTAACACATATTCATATCAATAAAAGAGTTGCTTTACTTCAAACTTGTGTTTCAATGCTTCCGCTATATTGTTGACTCAGTGAACCTGTTACCAAATCGCTATGCGTTCATGACTCCGCTGCACTCGGACAATCTGTGTGACTCTGTGGCTTAGAACTCTTACCGCCAACCAATGAATCACGGCCTTTTACGGGCGTGGTTCACGCTCGTGCGGCATCACGCCCGGATGGGTCAAGCGATCGTTCCGCGGGAGCACTGGCGAGGGTGATTCCCGCCTAGCGGGAACGGCCGATTGCCTGCGGGAGATCGGGGCGTGACATAGTGGTATCAGAGCCTGGCTTCTACGCCTTTGGACTTCTATTCGATATCTCTGTATCGAAAGCTCGTTCGTGGGTTATGTGCACGCTCTCTCTCAATGCCTCGATGGGATGTTCCAACAATAAGTCTAAATAATTTCAAAATATATTTTGAATGATATGCTTGCTTGTCTGCTGTTGTGCTGCGAGTGGCCTTTGTGCCAACCTGTGCGAACCCTTGAGAGTATCGCTAGTAGCTTGTCCGATTTTTACTAACTCTAAGTTTGGTTGAATGCATCTATTCGAGGGACGCCTTGAACTAGTGCACCATCCAAGACTTAAGAATAGGTGAAACTCGAGTGCTAAGACTTCGCTATCACTAAGCTGGTTGACGTGTTCATGCTAGAAGTGCACTTCGAAAGTGCGCACGATCCAGTCTAAGCGGTATGCTAATTTTGACGCTTGTGCAAGTGAATATCCAAATGAACAAGTACAACGACTTGTCTAGGATTGCCTTAACCCTATATCACTGCTTGTCCTTAGTAAGTCTCGAGGACAAGACTTTTTCTAAGTTGGGTAGAATATAACACCCCGTTCCGCTCAAGCGGACTGCCGTCTCAAACGGCAATAGTGCAGCTGTCCCGACCCGCTTTGCCTCGAGCGAGAAGCAAAAGATATCCAGACTTGTCCCTACAGGAATCCGGCTTAGGCTTTCAGAAGCTCGCTCGGCGTATCGCTCTACCGAGGCGAATCATCACTAAGGTGGGTAGCTACGGTAAACTTGTCTTTGCTTAGCCGGCACACATAAAATCTGGAATGTTCATGCTAGTTGCTAGGTGATTCACCCCTGCATGCTAATAAATCCAACGCACCTAGCTAAGGGAATAATCTCAACTTGTATTGCTATGCTAGAACATGGAAAATGAAATACTGCTTATATATGTTCAGACCCTCGCATGCTAAGCCCCTAACGGTTTCATCTCTCGGCTTACCTTCGGGCCCGAGCAAACGTGCTGATTATGTTCCTTAGAAACGCATGCTTGTCTGCTGGAATGTTGCATTTTTTTCATCCAAACCTCGGTAGACTACCAAGTAGTCATTCCGTGCCTGAATAAACCTGCAAGTATCCGGGACCGTTAGGTCGCCAAGGCAGTTCCCGATCCAGGGGACTGTATCATGTCAAGTAAATAAATCATGCAATACTGCTTGTGGTACCTCGTGTTGCCTTAACTGCATGAAGTATGAATTAATAATCGTGTTCGATCATGGATAACTTGTGCACAAGGATATAAGTTCTGCGGACGGTGCTGGGGCACTGGCACCGATCCGATCCGGGCAGACTTCGTATTTATAGTCAATCGTGTGCGGACTGGATAACTTGCAACGCGTCGTGTTTTATGAGCTCCTCGTGTTTTCTCGTTGCATGTTATCCATGTCCTTGACTAGTCCATAATGGCATCAAGCCAATGATCATCGTATGTATATGCTTGCAATGCCTAGTGTGTTTATCGTGTGAATATGGCTTGTAATGCATCGTGTGCAATTAAACTTGTGGCTTAGTCATCGTGTGCGGATGGGATAACTTGTAGCGCATCGTGTGTTCATCGTGTGCTCTCGTTGCATGTTATCCTTATCCTTGACTCTGTCCACCTCGTGTGTTTAAACTTGAACAATATAACCATACTCATGTTTGCATATGCTATGCCTCCTGAATGCTTATGTTTGCCCGTGCTAGAATTAACAATGTTTGCCTTGGACAGGGAAGGTAAAAAGGTAAATTGGTAAGTCTCACCGTGTTTCCTCAAATATCACACGGCGCACTGCCCGACACGTTAGGCTATTCAATATTTGTATGAAACTGATCCTAAGGCAACTAGAAAGACAACTTAATAGTTGTGCATGGAACTTATATTACGTGTTTGGATTTGTCGAGCGGGCGAGTTGCTTCCCCACCAGTGCATTCAATGTACTGATAATCCACCAGTTTGTATGCAGGGTGCGGGAGAACCTCGTTCGGTACAGATGCCTCCAACGTGCGTGCTTAAGCGTGAAGATCACTCCGAAGCAACGGTGCATCCGGAACAGAAGCACATATACAAGACAAATGTTGGAACATAGCCCGAACTCGCCTGTACAATCATTCCACAAATTGTAGCCACTTGGCACGCTTTTACTGTTTCATAGAGAGAGGCTTGAGCGACTTGTAATCTCGGCTATACGCCGCCTGTAACACATGTTCATATCAATAAAAGAGTTGCTTTACTTCAAACTTGTGTTTCAATGCTTCCGCTATATTGTTGACTCAGTGAACCTGTTACCAAATTGCTATGCGTTTATGACTCCGCTGCACTCGGACAATCTGTGCGACTCTGTGGCTTAGAACTCTTACCGCCAGCCAATAAATCACGGCCTTGCACGGGCGCGGTTCACGCTCGTGCAGCATCACGCCCGGATGGGTCAAGCGATCGTTCCGCGGGAGCACTGGCGAGGGTGATTCCCGCCAAGCGGGAATGGTCGATTGCCTGCGGGAGATCGGGGCGTGACATTATGTTCCAAAACTTTACTTCCAAATCATAGTTTCGAAATCTTTACTATCTTTTTTTTTTTGGATAAACCTTGATCGCGTGGGGGCCCTGGCCAGTAATATAGAAAGATAGAAAAAGAGTGTGGCGCTGAGAGATAGCCCAAGGTAGCCTACAAAAGTAGGGGGAAGCCCCTAGAAGAAACGGTAAACACCAAAAGAGCTAGGAACCCATCTGCTCCACAGAGATGATTTGAGCAATCCCTAAAGGAAGCGCTAAAGTGTGGGAGAAGATCTGCTCTTCTTGAGAAGCCAAAGCCAAAGAAGCGAGAGCTTTTGCCACACTATTAGCCTCTTTAGGAATTAAGGAGAAGCTGGTCATCGTAAGAGTGAGGGAGAGGATCTTGCAAAATTTGTACATAATCTTTCAGGGGGTGGGGGAACTCTCAGAGAGAAGTCGAATCGTCGGATTGGAGGAGGACTCAATGACCCTAATCTGTAATTTCTTGAACTTGCACAAAAGTAAAGAAAATAACAGGATATCAATCTCAGGAAATGAAGTGGTACCGTTGTTGGAGAACTTGGTGAAGGCTAAAAGAGTTTGGCCGTCAGCTCCCCTGATAATACCTCCTACCAAAGTATTATTGGCAGCACCCTTGAGCCCGCAAATATTAAGTTTTAGACCCAACTGAGGAGGATGCCACCTGATATTACCTCTCGGGTTATTAATACCTCGTGGGTTAGCCCCATAGTGTTGTTCCCAGTCTTAATGTGAGCCCTTAAATAGATTTGAAGGTTAGAAGAAACTCTGTCGATTATGTCATTGGTGTTTCTGGTACCCTCATTGAAAATGATCAGGTTTTTATGTTTCCAATTTTCCCAGAGGATGCTACCAAAGACGAAAGTCCTAGAGATACCCGAGGAGCTAACCCAAAGAAGCATCCTTCAGCCAGACATCAGCTAGATGATTCAGAGACAGGTAAGAATTGTCGAGATGACATTCTTTAGCAAAGTAATTCTAGATTTTGGAGGCAAGCTCGCTCTGGACAAAGAGGTAAAGTAAGGATTCCTAGTGCGGGAAGGCGCAGCAGACACATCTAGAAGCTATGCTAAAACCCATCCTTGTGAGTTTAAGATCAACTAGGAGACTGTCATGACTCTCCAAAGGAAGGCTCCAATGTTAGGAGGGATGAATTTGTTCCAATAATAGGCACTCCAAGTAGATGAATCCTGAATATTTCTAACCAAATGCCAATAAGAGAAAGTAGTGAAGTTACCATGTTGAGTCTGGTCCCAGCACACACGGTCAGGGGTGTTGCACAGCACCACCACTTTGAGTTTCTCCTTGGCTATAGGGAGGAGGAGAGCACGAACGTTGTAAACACCCTATTTTTTTCAGATAATTTTTAATATAATTTTCCCGAATATTTTCGGCATTTTGGGTGAAGAACCGAGGTGTTTATGAGCTAAAGAATTTTACAGGCAGTTTATGGGTGCCAAAATATTATGGAAGTAAAAATTTATTATGTATAATGGAGAACCGGACGCATGGCATTTTTCGGTAAATTTATTGGACACCGGAGCAGCGAATCGAGGACCAAAAGCTGTAGAATTGTGAACCGAACCCGAACCAACCCCGATCAAACCCACCATCGCGGGTCAGACCCGAACCGCTGAAGAACCTGACCCGCTGCAAACCCTAGGCTGCCGTGAACACTGTAGCACAATATAAAGCTGTGCCTTGGAGTCCGTGCCCTAGGCAGCAGCCACCGTGAGAATTCCCTTCACAGCCACCTTGCTCTTTCCTCACACCGAGCCGACGCCCACCTCCGCCTGGCCAAGTTCGCCGCCGCCGCCGTCTATTACCCGTCAGCAGCCAACCCATCCTGTCCCAACCCCCGGATGCCGCCGCCTCGCAGCCACTCCAACTCCTCCCTGCCGATCGTTCCCCTCACCGCCCTCGGCATAGCCGCTGACCCCAACCACCAGTTCCCCTCTTCTCAGCCGCGCCTAACCCCGATTCCCTCCTACTTGAGCAATCCCCTGCCCGCGTCAGCCCTCGACGCACGCCTCAAGCAGTCACGCCGCCGCTGCCGGACTTCCCCGACGCTCCCCTCCCCGAGCGAGATCGACGACTCGCTGCCGTCAAGCCCAGGCGAGCCGACGACCCCGCTGTCCCATCCTCGCTCGACGATCCGAAGCCGATGCTGCTCTCGTGTTGCCCCATTAATCCGAGACAGAACCCTAGACTCGACACCGTGTCTTAGCGGACTCGAGAGATCTCGCTTCGGACGCAAACAGCAGACGCAGGATACGACCAGAACGTGGAATTGACGCTTGGACACGGGAAAAACAGTTTCACAGAGCCCTGTTCAGGTACCAATTTCTCCCTCACCGTAGCTCTATTTTAGATTCCGTCAGTCGCTATGCGTAGACTGTGTAACCCTCTAGGTGCCCGTGCAACTGGCTCGGTGCATCGCGTCCTATGGTGATCGCACACCGCGATCCAAAAACAGGAAAACCAACGCCCCAATTTACCCCGAAACTGAGTACGCCCTGCCAAACGGGACAACTTGGTCGCACGCGGTCTTTACCGAACCGTGCGCGTCGTTGATACGGTCGTGTAGGATTTCACAGAAGTCGATTCGGAGGTGTGTGCACCCCGGAATCAACGCGTATCCGCCGACGACACTCCGTATTCGTCCTTTCTGGAATACGCTGAAACTTTGTGTACACACGTCGGATCAAGACAAAACTTGCGCCATCAGACTCGTAGCAATAAGCTGGTCCTGTGACCCAAGTTTGGTCCGATTCCGAGAACGTTGACAAAATCACGTATCGTGGGCCCCACAGGCTCCACATGACGGGTGATTTTGAGATCGGCTCATCGGAACCCAATTCTAGAAGTTCCGTTGGGTTCGTATCATCGTTCCTGACTTGTTAACACTGAGTTTGAGGAATTTGGAGACCTTTGACCCTGACGCGCTTTTCGGTGCAAAGTGGCCCACATGTGGACCCCGCTTTAATCCAAAAATGACCTTTTTGCCCCTGTGTCCAAATTGGACATAAGGACAGGCCTTTCTAGCTATTTGACATCTTCTGAGACTAGTAGTGATGTTTATTACAGCTTTTGGAGTAGTACCTACCGGATCCACCGATACCAGGACAATAGTTGATATTCAAACCTCAGGCAAGTGTACCTTGCCAAACTCTGCAGCTTAGTTATCTATTTTCCTTGCTTTATATATATTACTGTACATGCTCAACCTAGGACCGTGTGACGTACTGAGCGTCCGATTATCAGTCGGGTGCCAACACCGTACGCGGTGTTGGGTACGGTCATCTAGAGATGGACATTCGTGACACTTTATATTCTCGTACTTGTCTTACCAAGACACATTGACCCAGGACACTTGACACTACTCATGAGACAGGATTTTCCCGAGATATTCGTGGTGATTCTGTATAGGATACAGGACATGGACATTATATTCTTAGATACTTTATGACTTGTGCATTAGTTATGATCACGCTTGACATGGGCATGAGACGTTATGGTCATGATATGCGTGGTTACATTGGGTGGGGAGAGACACACAGGCTACAGGCTGTTTATATATATATCTTCTATTATTGAGAGGTCGTAGACTCTCGGAGCAGAGCTAGACCCACTACCGGTTATTACCGCTACCGGCTCCCCGACACAGAGCTTGTAGTGGCTCAGCCTGAGACTAGTGATGCTCTCACTTGCATTTTCACTTAGATGGTTACATAATTACCCATTGTTTCATTTAGTTATTAATTGCTGTACTGCTTATTTATTTATTAGCATGAGCTTTCTTGTACCTTGCTATGTCCCCTGAGGACCTGGATCCGGATTTTGTCCCCAGATTTTGCAGACGAGGTTTATCCCGAGATTTACGGAACCGGAGCAGGAGCTGATCCAGGAGCTGTACCACCATCTGAGGATGAGGTCTTAGCTGAAGACTTCTCTTGAGCATCCATGTTTATGCTCAGTTTTCATTATTTATTTCAGTCTTTTATATCCTGGTCTGTTGAACCATTGTACTAGATATTTAACGGGTTGTTCCCCGAAGTACTTTGTGAGACTATCTGATGATTTACATTCTTTATTTATTCTGTGGATCATATTTCATATCTGGTGTGAATGAGATTAGTTGTACCATGATTGTCGTAGACTTGTTATATTACAGCTTAAGTATGCCCTGATGGATCCATTAAATTGGGTTTGTCCATCGGTGCGTACTGCTGGCCATTGCCACGCGTCCGGTCCCACGGTATTTTGGGACTGGGGCGTGACATGGTTTTTGTGGTGGCCCATGCAGGTCTACGACTAAATTGTTCAGTTTTAACTTAGGGACCGAACCAGCCTGCCCTAAGGATAGGATAAGTTCTAGGATCTCATCCATTATTTAATCCATCGTTGAACTCTATATCGACTTGAAATTTTTACTTGAACTGCATCCTGTATTGATTCCTCTGTGAGTTCTTACAGTTTATATTTTGATTGCAGAGCAATGGATTCCGGGAACAGAGATGATATTCCTTTGGATACGCCATACGATGTTGTGGTTACTTATGGAGACGGAGTGACACCAGGGGATGGAGGACAAGCATCACAGAGTGATCAAACCGGTCAGCCTAATCCAAGGTTCCGGAGAGATGACATCCCACCTCCACCACAATTCACTCCCCAGATGCCAGTATTTCCGCTCGGACAAGCCATGGACGGGCAACAGATGTTCCAGATGATGTATGCCATGATGCAAGTACAGCAATAGATTCAGCAAGAGGCCCATCGACAGGAGGCCGAGTATCTGAGGACCAGCCTGGTATCCGCATTGGAGCAGGCAAATCCCCCAACAAGGAGAACAGCGACATAATCTATCACTGATTTTCGTCATCTCAAGCCTCGCACATTTTCTGGTAAAGAAGGGCCAACGGAAGTTCATGAGTGGCTCACAAACATTCAGCATCAGTTGGAAGCCGCTGAACTTCCAAGAGAGAAGTGGATGACTGCCGTCAGAATGCAGTTAACTGATAATGCGCATCACTGGTGGTTAGAAGAAGAGAGGAGGCTTGGACAGGACCGAGTCACATGGGAAGAGTTCTCCAGACTCTTCCAAGAGATGTACATTCCAGCAGTCGTACGGTCAGAGCTCAGAGACAGGTTCAACCGCCTTATCCAAGGCAACATGTCAGTGGAGGAGTACAATGCGGAATTTATTCGCCTGAGCCGCTTTGCCCCGACATTGATTTCGACAGAAGAAGAAAAAGCAGAGAAGTTCTTTGACGGCTTAAAGTTCGAGCTTCAGAGATTGATTGGATCGGTAGCACCTACATCTTATACCGATGTCCTTGCAGCAGCCCGAAGCTTGGAGCGCGTCACTAGAAGGGAGTCTAATCTGAAGAGGCCTATCACATCAGCACCATCCAGGCCAGCACATAGGGATTCAGCAAAGCGAACCCAGAGGGGTATGCCAGATAAAGCAGCACATAGGGACAGACCTCTTCCTACTTGTCACCACTGCGGCAAGGTAGGACACATTGAGAAGGAATGCAGGCGTAAGTTGGGACTATGTTTGAGCTGCGAATCTAGCCAGCACTTTTCCAGGGACTGTTTCGAACGCCAAGACGGAGCACCAAGACTAGCTCTACCTGCACCTCGACCAACTTATCCAGCAGCAGGAGCCCAGCAGACAGGAGTTGGTGGGGTCAGACCACCAGCCCCAGGAGGGAACCAGCAGAGACCACCCCTGGCCCCACAGGCAGTCCTATTTCAGCAGGCTCAGCAGCAGCAGAGAAGTCCAGTACAGGGGCGAGGGCAGGCATTCACTTTAGCTATTGAGGAGGAGGCTACAGCAGGCGAGGTTATCGCAGGTACTATTTTAGTAGCTTCATTACCAGCTGTAGCATTATTTGATTCTGGAGCATCGTATTCATTTATAGCAGCTAGCTTTGTAGCCACCCATAGAGTAGCTACCGCACCCCTTCCAAAGATGAAGAGAATTCTTACGGGAGGCGGTATTATTCCGGTTAGTGACGCCTGTAGATCATGTCCTGTAGTAGTTTGTGGCCGAGAAATGCGAGCTCAATTTCTGATCTTTTCGATGCCGGATTATGATGTCGTACTTGGTATGGATTGGTTAAGTCAGTACCATGCGACTATTGATTGCCGACTTGGGCGGGTTATATTTAGACCGCCAGGACATCCAGAATTTGAGTTTCTTCGAGGAGCAGTAGAGCAAGGAGTTCAGCCTACTCTAAGAGTACTCTCTGTATAAGGGGAGACAGGTTACCCAAGAGTCATCTCAAAATTTGTGGATGTATTTCTTGATGATCTTCCAGGTTTACCGCCTGATCGAGAAATAGAATTCACAATAGACTTAACTCCAGGAGCAGAGCCTATCACTTCATCAGTATATCGGCTAGCACCTAAGGAGTTAGTGGAATTGAAGGAACAGGTTGATGATCTTTTGGAGAAGGGTTTCATTCGGCCCAGTGTTTCACCTTGGGGAGCACCCATATTATTTGTGCCAAAGAAGGATGGAACGGTACGGTTGTGCATTGATTACAGGGCACTAAATACTGTAACCATCAAGAACAGGTATCCCTTACCACGCATTGATGATCTATTCGATCAGTTGAGTGGTGCAAGGGTATTTTCGAAGATTGACCTTAGATTCGGCTATCATCAGATCAAGGTAAGGAAGGAAGACATCCCGAAGACAGCTTTCAGGATGAAGTATGGGCATTATGAGTTCTTGGTGATGCCGTTTGGTTTAACCAACGCGCCAGCAGTGTTTATGAGCTTAATGAACAGAGTCTTTCATCAGTTCTTGGATAAATTCGTGGTGGTGTTCATTGACGACATCCTCATATATTCCAAGAGCCCTGAAGAGCACGAGGAGCATCTCAGAATCGTGTTAGAGACCTTGAGACAGGAGAAGTTATATGCCAAACTTAGTAAGTGTGAGTTCTGTATGGACAAAGTACCTTTCTTGGGACACATCATCTCAGGAGAAGGACTTTCAGTGGATCCAGAGAAAGTCGCGGCAATAGAGACTTGGCCTACACCTACATCAGTTGCAGAAGTGAGAAGTTTTCTCGGACTTGCGGGATATTACCGAAGGTTTGTAGAAAATTTCTCGAGGATTGCAGAACCGATGACGAAGCTGACACGCAAGGACCAAGAGTTTATATGGACAGAGGACTGCCAGAAGGCCTTCAAAGAACTAAAGAGAAGATTAACAACAGCACCTGTCTTGACTCTTCCTTCGGGGTCAGGAGGTTTTGTTGTTTACAGTGATGCATCAGGCAATGGACTAGGATGTGTTCTGATGCAACATGGCAAAGTTATTGCTTATGCGTCAAGACAGTTGAAGGTCCACGAGAAGAACTACCCGACACATGATCTGGAGCTAGCAGCAGTTATATTTGCATTGAAGATATGGAGGCACTATCTTTATGGAGAGAGGGTAGAAATCTTTACTGATCACAAGAGCCTGAAGTATGTGTATACTCAGAAGGAGCTTAATATGAGGCAGAGACGCTGGCTTGAATTGATGGTAGATTTTGACATAGATCTGCAGTATCATCCGGGAAAGGCGAATGTTGTTGCAGACGCACTCAGCAGAAAGCCTACGGCTTATTTCTTGACGATGCAGCCAGAGTTATTGAGAGATCTACATGAGCTTCAGATAGAGGTTGTTTTACCAGGACAGGATGGCTTGATGGCTAACCTTGAGATTCAGTCATCACTCGTGGAGAAGATTAAGGAAGCATTGCCCACCGATGCTAGATTCCGAAGACTCAAAGAAAGGACAGAAGCCGGCATACAGACAGGACTTCGCATTCACGAAGACGGGACATTGAGGTTTGGAAATCGCCTGTATGTTCCAAATGGAGAATTGAGACAGGAGTTAATGACTGAAGCACATAGCTCTATGTACTCTGTTCACCCAGGAGGGACCAAGATGTATCGAGACTTGAGACAGTACTACTGGTGGCATGGAATGAAAAGAGAGATCGCAAGATTTGTGGCCAAATGCTTAGTCTGCAAGCAAGTAAAGGCCGAACATCAGAGAACTGTAGGTATGTTACAGCCGCTTCCTATACCAGAATGGAAGTGGGAACATATCACGATGGATTTTGTCACAGGATTCCCAAGGAGCCCCAGCGGAAGAGATGCAGTATGGGTTATTGTGGATCGACTCACTAAATCGGCACACTTCTTGCCATTTAGAGTTGGACAGTCCACAGAGGTACTAGCCGACATGTATATGCGACAAATTATCAAATCACATGGAGTGCCTGTTAGTATTATATCGGATCGAGATTCGAGATTTACATCTCATTTCTAGAGAAGCATGCAAGAGAGTCTAGGCACCAGACTCAAATTCAGCACGGCTTACCACCCGCAGACAGATGGCCAATCGGAGCGCACCATTCAGATATTGGAGGACATGTTAAGATCATGTATGCTAGACTTTGGAGGATCTTGGGAAGATCATTTGCACTTAGTAGAGTTCTCCTATAATAACAGTTATCAGGCCAGCATCCAGATGGCACCATTTGAAGCTCTATACGGAAGGAAGTGCAGGTCACCTATATGTTGGAGTGACGTTGGTGAACGTCAACTACTGGGTCCAAAATTGGTCACACAAACAGTGGAGAAGGTGAAGCAGATTCAGAATCACCTACGAGCAGCTCAGGACAGACAGAAGCATTGGGCAGATACGCATAGACGTCCCCTAGAGTTCAAAGAAGGAGATCACGTATTCTTGAGGATTTCGCCCACTCATGGTACTATCAGATTCGGGAGCAAAGGCAAGCTGAGCCCAAGGTATATTGGGCCATTTGACATCCTCGAGCGTGTTTGTGAGGTGGCTTATCGGCTTGCATTACCTCCATCTTTAGAGGGAGTGCATGACGTATTCCACGTCTCACAACTACGAAGGTACGTGACCGACCCAAGTCACGTAGTCGATCATTCAGAGATCGCTGTAGGACCGAGCTTGAGATATGAAGAACAACCAGTTGGTATCCTCGACGTCAGTGAGAAGACATTACGGGGACAAACGATCAGATTGGTTCATGTAGCTTGGAAACACCATTCACCTGGAGAATCAACTTGGGAACGAGAAGATAGTATGCGCCAGCGATACCCCCACTTGTTCGGGGAGGCAGTTGTAAACTAGGCCACCTTGTATTTTCCATAACTCTTTCTTGAGTAGCTTATTCTTTGATTGCGAGGACGCAATCCTTTTAAGGAGGGAAGATTGTAAACACCCTATTTTTTTCAGATAATTTTTAATATAATTTTCCCGGATGTTTTCGGCATTTTGGATGAAAAACTGAGGTATTTATGAGCTAAAGAATTTTACAGGCAGTTTATGGGTGCTAAAATATTCTGGAAGTAAAAATTTATTGTGTATAATGGAGAACTGGACGCATGGCATTTTTTGGTGAATTTATTGGACACCGGAGCAGCGAATCGAGGACCAAAAGCTGTAGAATTGTGAACCGAACCCGAACCAACCCCGATCAAACCCACCATCGCGGGTCAGACCCAAACCGCTGAAGAACTTGACCCGCTGCAAACCCTAGGCTGCCGTGAACACTGTAGCACAATATAAAGCTGTGCCTTGGAGTCCGTGCCCTAGGCAGCAGCCACCGTGAGAATTCCCTTCACAGCCACCTTGCTCTTTCCTCACACCGAGCCGACGCCCACCTTCGCCTGGCCAAGTTCGCCGCCGCCGCCGTCTATTACCCGTCAGCAGCCAACCCATCCTGTCCCAACCCCCGGATGCCGCCGCCTCGCAGCCACTCCAACTCCTCCCTGCCGATCGTTCCCCTCACCGCCCTCGGCATAGCCGCTGACCCCAACCACCAGTTCCCCTCTTCTCAGCCGCGCCTAACCCCGATTCCCTCCTACTCGAGCAATCCCCTGCCCGTGTCAGCCTTCGACGCACGCCTCAAGCAGTCACGCCGCCGCTGCCGGACTTCCCCGATGCTCCCCTCCCCGAGCGAGATCGACGACTCGTTGCCGTCAAGCCCAGGCGAGCCGACGACCCCGCTGTCCCATCCTCGCTTGACGATCCGAAGCCGACGCTGCTCTCGCGTCGCCCCGTTGATCCGAGACAGAACCCTAGACTCGACACCGTGTCTCAGCGGACTCGAGAGATCTTGCTTCGGACGCAAGCAGCAGACGCAGGACACGACCAGAACGTGGAATTGACGCTTGGACACGGGAAAAACAGTTTCACAGAGCCCTATTCAGGTACCAATTTCTCCCTCACCGTAGCTCTGTTTTAGATTCCGTCAGTCGCTATGCGTAGACTGTGTAACCCTCTCGGTGCCCGTGCAACTTGCTCGGTGCATCGCATCCTGTGGTGATCGCACACCGCGATCCAAAAACAGGAAAACTAACGCCCCAATTTACCCCGGAACTGAGTACGCTCCGCCAAACGGGACAACTTGGTCGCACGCGGTCTTTATCGAACTGTGCGCGTCGTTGATATGGTCGTGTAGGATTTTGCAGAAGTCGATTCGAAGGTGTGTGCACCCCGGAATCAACGCGTATCCGCCGACGACAATCCGTATCCGTCCTTTCTGGAACACGCTGTAACTTTGTGTACACACGTCGGATCGAGACGAAACTTGTGCCATCAGACTCGTAGCAATAAGCTGGTCCTGTGATCCAAGTTTGGTCCGATTCCGAGAACGTTGACAAAATCACGTATCGTAGGCCCCACAGGCTCTACATGACGGGTGATTTTGAGATCGGCTCATCGGAACCCAATTCTGGAAGTTCCGTTGGGTTCGTATCATCGTTCCTGACTTGTTGACACTGAGTTTGAGGAATTTGGAGACCTTTGACCCTGACGCGCTTTTCGGTGCAAAGTGGCCCACATGTGGACCCCGCTTTAATCCGAAAATGACCTTTTTGCCCCTGTGTCCAAATTGGACGTAAGGACAGGCCTTTCTAGCTATTTGACATCTTCTGAGACTAATAGTGATGTTTATTACAGCTTTTGGAGTAGTACCTACCGGATCCACCGATACCAGGACGACAGTTGATATTCAAACCTCAGGCAAGTGTACCTTGCCAAACTCTGCAGCTTAGTTATCTATTTTCCTTGCTTTATATATATTACTGTACATGCTCAACCTAGGACCGTGTGACATACTGAGCGTCCGATTATCAGTCGGGTGCCAACACCGTACGCGGTGTTGGGTACGGTCATCTAGAGATGGACATTTGTGACACTTTATATTCTCGTACTTGTCTTACCAAGTACACATTGACCCAGGACACTTGACACTACTCATGAGACAGGATTTTCCCAAGATATTCGTGGTAATTTTGTATAGGATACAGGACATGGACATTATATTCTTAGATACTTTATGACTTGTGCATTAGTTATGATCACGCTTGACATGGGCATGAGACGTTATGGTCATGATATACGTGGTTACATTGGGTGGGGAGAGATACACAGGCTACAGGCTGTTTATATATATATCTTCTATTATTGAGAGGTCGTAGACTCTCGGAGCAGAGCTAGACCCACTACCGGTTATTACCGCTACCGGCTCCCCGACACAGAGCTTATAGTGGCTCAGCCTGAGACTAGTGATGCTCTCACTTGCATTTTTACTTAGATGGTTACATAATTACCCATTGTTTCATTTAGTTATTAATTGCTGCACTGCTTATTTATTTATTGGCATGAGCTTTCTTGTACCTTGCTATGTCCCCTGAGGACCTGGATCCGGATTTTGTCCCCAGATTTTGCAGACGAGGTTTATCCCGAGATTTACGGGACCGGAGCAGGAGCTGATCCAGGAGCTGTACCACCATCTGAGGACGAGGTCTTAGC
Organism: Iris macrosiphon; assembly: GCA_036927795.1. Taxonomy (NCBI): domain Eukaryota; kingdom Viridiplantae; phylum Streptophyta; class Magnoliopsida; order Asparagales; family Iridaceae; genus Iris; species Iris macrosiphon. Next base: position 220,698,172 of record JAYESA010000004.1, on the reverse strand, counting down.
TGAAGACTTCTCTTGAGCATCCATGTTTATGCTCAGTTTTCATTATTTATTTCAGTCTTTTATATCCTGGTCTGTTGAACCATTGTACTAGATATTTAACGGGTTGTTCCCCGAAGTACTTTGTGAGACTATCTGATGATTTACATTCTTTATTTATTCTGTGGATCATATTTTATATCTGGTGTGGATGAGATTAGTTGTACCATGATTGTCGTAGACTTGTTATATTACAGCTTAAGTATGCCCTGATGGATCCATTAAATTGGGTTTGTCCATCGGTGCGTACTGCTGGCCATTGCCACGCGTCCGGTCCCACGGTATTTTGGGACTGGGGCGTGACAAACGTCCCTCCTATTTCCATCTTTATCCCGGATGAATGGGGAGGAAACCACTTGATAGATGTTGGGGGAGACTCAAAATTTTGGAGGTCTCGGAGGAAGTGGCTACACCTGTTCGATCTCCAGATTGGGATATTACCTCTCCCCAAGAGCCAGAAGTAGTGACTGGACACTGTGGAGAAGATTTTAATGATGGATTTCCACAGGGGGAGGCAAATCTGGGAGAGGAGTAACTGCCGGCGCTGGGGTTGCCATATTTCCTCAACAAGAAATGAGCCCAAACCGAGTCGCCTTTGATCAAAGAACAATATCTCTTTGCATGCAGTGACTCCATCACCTCCCCGAGGGGTCTGATACAGAGTCTACCTTCAGTGGAAGGTCTGCAGACCTTGTTCCAAGCAACCCACTTTCTGTGATGATGTTCATGTGAGTTTGAAAGGAAGTCCGCCATGATACGCTCCAAAGCCCAGATGTGTTTGTTGAGAACTCTAATAACTGAGAGAGCGTGAACATGGAGGGACGTGAGGACACTTTTGATGAGCGTGATCTTGCCACCAAAAGGAAGCAGTCTGCCTCTCCATCCCATGATCTTCTTCATGAACCTTTCTTTAAGCTCCTTGAAGTACTCAGGTTTTGCCCTGCTTTTAAACAAAGACACACCAAGATAGTTGATAGGGAGACTGTCCTGAGTAAAGCCAGATCTATGGGCAATGAAATGAGCATGTTCATGTATATGATGCTTAGGAGAAATAATGAAAGAGGACTTAGTGGTGTTTATCACCTGCCAAGAGATTGCCCCAAACTCCTCCAATGTGTTCATGAGGCAGTCCAAGCTCTCCATGCCACCATTGATAAAGAACAAGCTATCATCCTCATAGAAGAGGTGGGATAGTAGGAGGTTGTTTCTCCTGACCTTGAAGGGTTTGATTTGGCCGTGGAGGCTGAGATGTGCAATTCTTTTACTCAGAGCATCTTGGGCAATGATGTAGAGGGCTGGGGATATAGGGTCTCCCTGACGGAGTCCTCTGAAGGAGCAGAAGAATCCTCCCAATTTACGGTTGATGGATATGGAGCACCAGCAGTTAGAAATACCTCTGTAGATGAGGTCTATCTACTTAGGACTGAAGCCAAATTTACGAAGAACCGACATAAGGAAGCACCAGTTAACCCTGTAGTATGCTTTGGACATGTCCAATTTGATAGGCAAGTTGCCCCCCCCCCCTCGACTTTAGTATCAATATCGTCGATTAACTCATGAGAAATACTAATATTCTCATGGATGCACCTCCCTTTAACGAAACTAGATTATTCCCGAGAGATGATAAAGGGGAGCACCTCAGCCAAATAATCCGGGAACAGTTTGGAGATGATTTTATGGGAGAAGTTACAGAGGCTAATGGGTCTGAAGTCATTACAGCTCCTAGGCATGTTGGTCTTAGGGATAAGAACCATATTAGTAGAGGAGATACCTTAAGGGATGTGCATTCCCATAAAGAAGTCCCTGATAGCAACCATGATATCCTCATTAATGATACTCCAACATTGAGAATAAAAAAAGCCAATAAAGCCATCCGGGATAGGGGAACTCTTAGGATTGAGAGAGTTGATGATTTTCTCCACTTCTCTGTCCATAGGCATCCTACAAATAGCAGCATTCTGGTCCTCTGTGATGATGGAGGGGATGCAGTTGATATAAGACTCTGGGTTAGAGACCGAAGAGTATTTAAAAAATTGAGAGAAGTGGGTGATAGCTTTGTTGAGAACCTCATCGTCCCCAATGGCCTTCCCGTTATGGTCGAACATCTAGGTTTTTTGAGTAGTAGATATCTCTTTAATGATAGCATGATAGAAGAAAGAGTTATGGTCCCCTTCTTTGATCTAATTGATCCGAGCCTCGTCTTGGAGAAGAAGTTCCTCATGACCCAGGACCACACTAAGTTGGTGTTTGATATCTTCTAACTTTTTGCAAATAGGAGCCCTCCAGTAAGCATGGAGGGAGGCTTCTAGCTTGTCGATAGAGTTTTGGAGGTCTCTTTGCTTGGAACGAAGGTCACCAAATGTATCCCAATTTCATTTACAAAGAGCTCGTCTGAGCCTCTTGAGCTTATAGCGGAGAACGAAGAGGGGTTGGCCATGGCATTCTTTATTCCAACAGGAGGAGACAAAGGGCAGGAAGGAGTCATGGGTGCACCACATTCTTTGGAATCTAAATGGAGTCGAAGAGTTATAGGGGGTATTGGAAATAAGGAGGGGAGTGTGGTCAGAGTGAAGGCGAGTCAGGTGGAGGACCTCTATTACTGGAATAGCTAGCAGGAAGTTCGTGTCATAGAGCACACGGTCCAGACGTTCCCAAGTGTTGGGATTCTGCAGCAGGCCATTACACCAAGTAAAATCTGAACCTTTATAGCCAGTGTCGATCAACCCCGCCCCACTGATAAAATTATTGAAATCTTTGATAGCTCTTTGGTTGAAACCATATGGGCCCAATTTCTCTGCACTAGATCTAACCACATTGAAGTCACCAGCAAGGATCCAGGGGAAGGAGTTGGAGGAGGAAAATGAGGCCAGAGTCTCCCAGAGATCTCTTCTTTTGATGATGTTACAGTTGGCATAGACCACTGTCAGGACATACTTGATATTAGGGTTGCTGCTTTGGATCAAGCAATTTACAAACTGGTTATGAGTATCAGAAATTGAGAGATCCACACTGTTGTTCCACATAATCCAGATAAATTTGTAATTATCCTCACCATGTAAGGACTTGTGCATATGAAGCTCTCAGGCAAGGTCAATGATGTTGTTGCCAAGAATTTTAGGTACAAGGATACAGATAATCGATGGGGAGAAATGACGATTAAGAGATTTTAGGTAAACCCGGGTAAGGGGGTCTCTGATACCTCTAGCATTCCGGATTAAGGTTGTAAACATTAATGGAGATGGAGGGAAGATTTTTGGCTCTAGTAAGCCTGATTGTGGAAGGTGGGGAGGAATCAATAGTATTTGGATTTTTCTTTTTGATAGTAGCTGCTTCTTTTGGGTTATCTGTAGCACCTAGTTTACATTTCCCTTCAGCAGTTGGAAGTTTGCTTCCTTGTTGGTTTTTGGAGGCCATCTTCCGTTTCCCTGTTTTATGATTGATTTCTTTATGAAGAGGTGATATAGATTTCTCCAAATGCGGACCAAGATTGCTTTCCACTGGTTTGGACATAGTATCGGTAATAGGGGATTTGATTCTAAGGATATAATCGTCATGTTGTTGGCCATCATCAGGATCATTGATCTGGATCGATTGTTGATCATGACCAGGGTGATATTCTGGATCAATATAGGCTGAGTTGGGAGTGTAGTCATCTATGGTGGAAGGAGGGGAGGTAGTATTTGGTTCCCCTGCATCTTGGTCAGGACCTGAGGTGCTATGGGGGGTGTATGTTTGGTATCTGGGAGACCCGAGTATTCTGATACTGTATGGAGGACTGGGGGGGTATTGAAGGAGGTGGAGGGAGAAGAGGGGGTGGAGAGGGGAAGGAGGGGGTAATGGCAGGGATGATAGTGGGGTTGTCCTTAAAACTGGAATGAGGTATGTCACGATCAGGGGACCTAGACAACGCAGAAGCTGGTTGAGAGAAGGGGGAAAGGGTGAGGGTATTTTTGCAATGGAAGGGTAAAAGGGGGTGGGGGAGAGCTGGAGTGGGAGTGAGTAGAGGGGGTTCAGATATTGGAAGGGATGGGGAGACTGTGGTGGCTGAGGAATGTATGTACGTGATAGGGTTAATGGCTACATCCATAAGGGAGTTGAATTTATTGGTGGAAGAAATAAATATCGACCGGTTGCTTGATCTGATCGAGCTGGTAGGAATGGAGGATTCCACCCTTTGTATCTCTGCCGTTTGGCTCCTCTGGTTTTAGAGCTCTCCACACTATTCTCAAATCGGGTGTGCTTGTTGGGATGATCTGTGACACCAAGCTGGGCACCTTCTTTAGCTGCTGAGGGAGTTGTGGATTCTTTAGAGGAAGCTTTCCTTTTTAGTTTTGGGTGTTTTATATAACAAGTTTTGCTATCGTGTCCCAGTATTCTGTAGTGAAGACAGTAAAGGTTGTTGGAATCATAGAATATAGGTTGATGATATTCACCTTTGTCTCAGTTGATGATACGTAGGGAGGTAGGGGGGTTTGGATAAGTCCATCTCCATGCAGACTCTAGCCACATTAGCTCTGGCAAAGCTTCGAGTCTCCTTAGCCATGAATATGAATCTCCCAAACGAGTTCACCATTCTTTTGATAGCAGAGGGGACAAACGAGTTCACCATTCTTTACTATCAACTATCATTATTGGTTATTATGTTCGAAAATATCACATCCAAATCGTAACTTCGATATATTTCTCAATTTAACATCCATATAATTTTCATGTATATTTTTACATTATGAGCAAAGACTCCACTTTTGAAGTGTAGGTTTGAAATATTATGCCATGATTTGACTTGTGTATTTTTTTCAACTATCCTTCTACATTATTATCCAAATATTATTTTCAAAATCGTAGTTTCGAAATCGCTTGCCTTTCTTTTCTCGACCAAAGCATCCTTTGAATTTACGTTACAAATTTGTGCCCCCGGAAACTCTTTCAAATATTTGATGGACTGCTAGTCGCCCTCTACCCTTTCGAAATTCATGCGAATCGCTCAACAAGAAATCCTCACAAACCTGATTATAGCTTGACTTTTATAGTTTTCCAATAATCCTTCTACATTATGTTCACAACTTCACTTCTTAAGCATAGTTTCAAAATATATTTACGATTTGACTTCTATCATTTCAACTATCTTTTTTTATTACATTCCAAAACTTTATTTCTAAATTATATTTTGGGAATCTTTCTACAATTTAACTTATATATGTTTTTCAAGCTTCCTTCTATATTATGTTCAAATTCACTTGAGCATAGTTTCAAAATCTTTCGCCGATTTGACTTTTATATGTTTTTCGACTACCATTTTACGTTACTTTCCTAAACTCTAATTCTAAAATATAATTTCAAAATTATGCTATAATTAGGCTTTCATATGATTATCAATTATCCATCTACATTATCTTCAAAAACTTTAGTTCTAAATAGTAATATCTTTCTATTATTAGAATTTTATATAATTTTCAAACATTTTTGACATTATGTTCAAAAACATCATTTCTTAAGCGTAGTTCCGAAATGCTTCTACGATTTTACCCTTATATGATTTTTAAGCATCATTCTACATTATGTTCAAAACTTCACTTCTTATAGTTTCGATATTTCAACTATCCTTTTACATTATTCCCAAAACTTTATTTCCAAATCGTAGTTTCGATATCATTTTGTCATTATTAAACTTCTATAGGTTTTTAAACTATCATTTTACATTATTTTCTGAAACTTCATTTACAAATTGTTGTTTCAAAATATTACTATGAGTCAACTTCTACAATTATCATTTGACCCCTATATGATTTTCAAGCGTTCTTCTACATTATTTTTAAAGCTTCACTTCTTAAGCGTAGTTTTGATATCTTTCTACCATTTGACATCTATATGTTTTTCAACTATCATTTTATATTATGTTCCAAAACTTTATTTTCGAATCATAGCTTCGAAATCTTTCTATAACTTGACTTCTACAACTATCATTTGTCATTAGGTTCAAAAACTATCACTTCGAAATCATAAATTCGATAACTTTCTCCAATTTAACATCCGTATGATTTTCATGTATACTTCTACATTGTGTTCGAGAACTCTACTTTTGAAGTATAATTTTAAAATATGCCACGATTTGATTTATATATATTTTTCAACTATCCTTCTACATTATTATCCAGAAATTCAATCATAAATCATAGTTTCGAAAACTTTTTATGATTTGACTTTTATATTTTTTTTCAAGCGTCCTTCTATGTTATGTTCACAACTTCACTTCATAAACATGGTTTCAAAATCGATCTACAATTTGACTTATATTTTTTCAACTATCATTTGTTCTTTTATTCCAAAACTTCACTTCCAAATTGTATTTTTGAATTCTTTCTACAATTTAACATCTATATGTTTTTCAACTATCTTTTTACATTACTTTCCTAAACTCCAATTCTAAAGTGTAATTTCAAAATTATGCTATAATTATACTTTCACATGATTGTCAATTATCTATCTACATTATATTCCAAAACTTTAATTTTAAATCGTAGAATCTTTCAATATATGATTTTCAAGCATTCTCGACGTTATGTTCAAAACTTCATTTCTTAAGCGTCTTTTGAAATATTTCTATAATTTGAACCCTATAAGATTTTCAATCGTTCTTATGTTCAAAAATTTACTTCTTAAGCGTAGTTTTGATGTCTTTCTACCATTTGACTTCTATATAATTTTCAACTATCCATTTACATTATGTTTCAAAACATCATTTCCAATTTGTAGTTTTGCCGTATCTCTACCATTGAAATTTATTCTATATGTTTTTCAACTATCATTTTACTTTATGTTCCTAAACTCCAATTCTAAAGTGTAATTTTGAAATCATGCCATGTTTCGACCTAGCGATTCGACAGAATTAGGGTGTTGCAGTTTTTGCATCATGTGATCCCTGCATTGTCGTCGCTATTAAAATTCAAAGATTGATGTACTATGGAATATGAATTTTTTGAGTTTATTGGCATATGGCAACAAGCTTTTTATGGATATTTGGTACTCACATTTTGGATAGTTGGATTAGGATTTATTGACTCCAAGCAGCGAAGTATCATTATGGATATAGTTGTAGTAGTTTGGATCAGAATATATATTGAGTTTCGATTTGGCCATGTCATGGATATGACGTGCAATCTCATCGTACAGAGAGGAAGGTCACTACGTGTACCTGAGCTACTTGTACATTCTCCAGTTATTTAGGGTGTATACTATTTCATGATTAGGGCTATTTGATGTCCATTATCCCATGTTTGGTTGGTAGCATATTAGCGTATTTTTCGATTACAGAGTGTTTTAATATATGAAAATGTCGACTCTACATGAGGAGACTTTAAAGCTCTCATACATGTCCGAAACATTAAATCTTGAGACCAAGATCAATTTCAAAAAAATTGAATATTTGAATATATCAAAGAAAGTCATAAAGGAAGTTAGAAACATTAAGTGATTGAATTTGAAGATCGAAGGATGAATATAAATTTTGTATTTTTTCATTTTATACAAATTATTTTTTTTTTTATCAAATTAAGATCTTTTTTTGAACAATTTTGACTTTGTTAATGTAAAAGTTCTCAATTAAATAAAATAAATTTATTTTTCTCATGATTTTTTTAATAGTATTCGGCCAACTAATTAACTCGGACCGGACTGAGCTTGGTCTACCGTAGAGCGGTTCCTTCCAGGTCATGGGTTTGGGTCAGATTGACATCTTGGAGTTAAATGGTGGCCCAGTCCCAAAGGGACGTTTCGATCGGATTAGGTCGACCAAGCCCTAACCGAGTCAAAATCGGATTGGGTCGGCCCATTAAGCACTTTGAAAGTTTGCTCATAAAGTCTAATATTATGTGCTCTTCGTTGGATACAAATTATAATCAGTAACTATAATTATTGTACTTTTTATAATATTATCAAAAAAATTGTATAGAGTATTAAATTTTGATTAAATTATACATTGAGAAATAAATTTGTCAAATTTGCATGGAGTAGTTTGATTTAGAGGAAGAAAGGAGGCACAAATTAGAATAGAAATATCATTTGATTGTAAGGGGCATTGAACGAAGAATCGCCCATGATAATTAAACTATCTTGTGCCCACCTTTGCAAGATGTAGATTGGTGACCCCACATGAAAAAAAAGAAGATAGATTATCAAAAAAACCGATAGAGAAAAAGCCGAATATAAAAAAATACCCTGTGCAAGAGTGTTTTGGTTCTCTCCATATTTAAAAATAATAACAATGGACATTTTCACATTTAATTTAATTTTTTATTTGCACCGATAAGAATGAAAAAAAAATTATTATAGGAAAAACGTCCTTAGCAAGGACGTTTTCATTTTTTTCAGAGGGAGAAAAGAGGCATAAATTAGAACATAAATATCATTTGATTGTAAGGGGCATTGAACGAAGAATCGTCCATGATAATTGAACTATCGCGTACCCAGCTTTGCAGAGATGTAGATTGGTGACCCCACATTGGAAAAAAAAAGATTATAAAAAAATGATAGAGGAAAAGCCGATTATTGAAAAAATGCTCATAGCAAGGGTGTTTTGGTTCTCTCCATATTTAAAAATAATAACAATGGACATTTTCACATTTAATTTAAATTTTTTTATTTTCTCCGGTAAGAATGAAAGAAAAAAAAAATTATAGAAAAAAATGTCCTTAGGACGTTTTTTTTTGTTTGTAGAATGAGTTTTTTTTCGCATCGAAAAAAGATAGTAAAAGCACCCATAGTAGAGTCGTTTTCATCTTTAACTTTTTTTATTCTTACCTTTTTTATTCTTGCCAGACGAAAAAAATATGAAAAATAAAGAAAGCTTGAAAACGTCCATGCTAAGGATGTTTTTCCTAAATTTTTTATTTATTTTTCTTTCTTTTTTAGAGAAGCGGATAAAAAAAAATTAGGAAAACATTATTACGAGGGACTTTTTTGAATCGGTTATTGATTTTTAAATGCAGAGAGAATCAAAATGCACTTGCTAAGGACATTTTTGTTCTCTCGATTTAACTTATCCAAACTTATTTTTCTATAATTAATTTAATCAAAATATAATGCTCTTTACAAATTTTTTTGTAATATTATATATATGTATGGATGTGGTTTAGACATAACATTTTTTATTATAGATAACTAAAATTTAAGATTTAAGATCGATGGACTAAATACAAAGTTTTCATTATAAAAATTTAAATTCAGAATCAGATTTTGATTTTACATGAATGTTGTCCCAATTTTTTTAATAAAAAAATTTTGATTGATGTTCCTAGTAATAATTTTTTTGATCGTAGTAAAATTATGTAAGTTGACAGAAATTCGAACGTGGATATTTTTAATAACACTCTTAATGAATATTTGTTTCGTCTGATTAAAAAAAAGAAATCTTTGATTGATATCTTTACTATTATAACAAATCATATTTTTACTAATATAACCAACGCACACAGTAGATATTTTTAGTAAGAAATCTTTGATTGATATCTTTACTGTAACCAACCCTGCAAAATATGGTAGTGTTTGACAGTTCTGATTGGCGTGAGAATCACGATATAGGATGTGACAGAAGAAGGAAACAAGTGAGTGGGTACAGTTAAGAGAGAGAGAAAGGTCTTTGGATCAAATGCTATTTAGACAAGACCGGACAGAGAAGAGAAAGAACTCACCTCTCTCTCTCTCTCTTTCTTTCTTTCATTCTTTCTTTCTTCCAGAGAGTAAAAGAAGTAGAGAGAGAAAGAGAAACCTCTTTCTTTGTTTGGGTCTCTTCGTCTCTTTCTTTCTTTCGTTCTTTCTTTCTTTCTTCCAGAGAGTAAAAGAAGTAGAGAGAGAAAGAGAGACCTCTTTCTTTGTTGGGGTCTGTTCTTCTTCTTCTCTTCTTCTTCTTCCAGACCTCTTTCTTTGTTTGGGTCTCTTCACCTCTTTCTTTCGTTCTTTCTTTCTTTCTTTCTCCCAGAGAGTAAAAGAAGTAGAGAGAGAAAGAGAGACCTCTTTCTTTGTTGGGGTCTCTTCTTCTTCTTCTCTTCTTCTTCTTCTTCCAATTTGTTGGGCTTGCCATCATCTGCCTCCTCTACGAAAATGCCGTTGAGGTAAATAAGTCTTTTTCCCAAACCCACTTCTCTTCCTCCTCTGAAATTTTTCTCAAAACAAATTAATTGAATTATTATTATTATTCTAATGCCCCGGTTATTTACTCTCAAGAAAGCAGTGTACGCAGCATTGGGACCTTATTTATTCAGTCTAACTAAAGTTGAAGGATCTCTTCCGATGTCCTTTCTCCATCGATCGGTAATACTCTGAACAATCTCTCACTTTGTAGGTAGAATAATTATATAGCGCAAGTTATTTCTTTCTTTCTAAATAATTTGTTCTTTTGTTGAGGTTTCATGGAAAATTTCTTTCCTTTAACCAACACCTTCAATATGATATATATGTGGCCAGGATTAATTTGAACAATCTTTTGTATTTTGGGCACTCCAAAATATGTGTCGTGTCCATGTTGCAGTGTCTTTACCATGTCGTGTCTACTTTGTCTCCGTGCAACATAGGCAATTGTACAAATTCTTGGAACAGCATGCAGTTTCACTTTGTTTTTTTGTTGGACTAATTTTGACTTAAATAACCTTAACCGTCATATTTTTGCACTTAAGAATATTGGTCGAGGATGGTAGTATGTATTTTTGCAAATGGCCAATTGTCCATAATTGAGCACGCGTCATCATTAACTATGGGTGCAAAGTTATACTGTATTCATGTTTCTAAAGGAATTTTTTTTTTAGATACTAATTAATCAGAAAGAAGTCAGGAAGAGAGCAGGAAGCAAAACTAGAAAGCTAATGGAGTTTAATACAAAGCAAAATGGCCCTTCATACACGTGGCCTCCTTTGTTTGTAGCTTGATGCTTGAATGCAAGTAGTTTCAAATTGGACACAGTTGGAACCTATTCTCTAAGTACTTGTTTAAGCTAGTTGGTGGACTTAAATAGAATTTTTTAATAGTCTTCTAGAATGAAGACTCTTTGAAGCAAAATCTGGAATAGTGCTGATTCTAAAAACATCCTAAAACAAAAAAAAATCATTAATTTAATAGTCTGTATGATGATTTGAGTGCTAAAACCAATATAAAACCTGAAAGGAGCTATGTATTATAACATCCTTTTTGGCCTTCAACTGAAAGACGATAGAGAAATATTTGAAAATGTTTTGTAGTTTTGGTATATTTGATGAACATTCTTTGTCATAAGAGGTTGATCGATAGGTCTATCTAGAATAGCACATTTCCGTGTTCTCTGCGTACTATCTTCGAAAACTTCTTTTCCGAAAATTTTCAAACTTTATTTCCAAATCGTAGTTTCGATATATTTCTACAGTTTTACTTCTATATGTTTTTACATTATCTTCCAAACTTTATTTCGAAATCGTAATTTTGATATATTTCAACAATTTGACTTCTATATGTTTTTACATTGTCTTCCAAACTTTATTTCCAAATCGTAGTTTCGATATATTTCTACAGTTTTACTTCTATATGTTTTTACATTATCTTCCAAAATTTATTTCGAAATCGTAATTTTGATATATTTCTACCATTTGACTTCTATATGATCATATTCAAAGAATAGTTTCAATATATTTCTATCATTTGACTTCTATATATTTTTTTCACTATCCTTTTACATTATAATCCAAAATATCATTTCATAATTATAGTTTCGATATATTTCTACCATATTGTAGTTTCGATATCTTTATACCCTTTGCTTCTATATGTTTTTGAACTACCGTTTTACATTATGTTCCAAAACTTTATTTCCAAAGCATATTTACGATATCTTTCTATCATTTGACTTCTATATATCTTTTCAACTATCTTTTTACATTATAATCCAAAATTTTATTTTCAAATCGTAGTTTCGATATCTTTTTTTCATTTGACTTTTATTAGTATTTCAACTATCCTTTTACGTTATGTTTCAACTATCTTTTTACATTATAAATTAAAAATTTATTTTCAAATCGTAGTTTCGATATCTTTTTTCCATTTGACTTTTATAAGTATTTCAACTATCCTTTTACGTTATCTTCCTCATTTCCAAATCGTAGTTTCGACGTCTTTATATCATTTGACTTTTTTATATTTTTCAACTATCCTTTTATATTTTGTTCCAAACCTCCACCTTTTGAAGTATAATTTCAAAATTATGCCCTGATTTGACTTCTGTATGTTTTCAACCATCATTTCTACGATTTGACTTCTCTTTGTTTTTCAAGTGTCATCTACATTATGTTTACAACATCACTTCATAAGCGTAGTTTCAAAATCTAACTACATTTTGACTTTCTATCATTTCAACAAACTTATTTCATTATATTCCAAACTTTAGAAGTGAAGTTTTGAACATAATGTAGACTCGATGTTTTTTTGACGTTATGTTCAAAAACATCACTTCTTAGGTGCAATTCATAATTCTTTCTTAAATTTGACCTCAATTTGATTTTTAAGCGGTCCGTCTACATTTTCTTCAAAACTTTACTTCTTAAGTATAGTTTCAATATCTTTCTTTCATTGGCTTCTATATGTTTTTTAACTATTATTTACATTATCTTCCAAAACTTTATTTCCAAAACGTAGTTTCAATTTCTTTCTATCATTATTTGACTTCTATATGTTTTTGAACTAGCACTTTACATTATATTTCAAAATTTTATTTCTAAAGCATAATTCAATATCTTTCTATCATTTGACTTCTATATGTTTTTCAACTATCATTTTACATTATAATCTAAAATTTATTTTTTCTATTGTAGTTGAGATATCTTTCAACCATTTGACTCCGATATGTATTTCAACTATCTTTTTATTATGTTCCAAAAATTTATTTCCAAAGAATATGTTTTTCAACTATCATTTATATTATAATATAAAACGTCATTTTCAAATTATAGTCTCGATATATTTCTACCATTTGGCTTCTATATGTTATTCATCTATAATTTTACATTATCTTCCAAAACTTTATTTTCAAAGCATAGTATTTGTAACTTTATATATTTTTCATCTTTCTATCATTTGACTTTATATGTTATTCATCTTTCAACTATCCTTTATATTATTATAATTTTACATTATTTTTCGACAATTTGGCTTCTATATGTTATTTATCTTTCTATCATTTGACTTTATATGTTTTTAAACTCTCTTTTTTTTACATTATATTCGAAAACTTCTTTTCCAAACTTTATTTTCAAAGCGTAGTTTCGACATATTTCTATCATTTGACTTTTATATATTTTTAACTATCCTTTTATATTATAATCCAAAATATTATTTCCAAATTATAGTTTTGATATTTTTCTACCATTTGACTTCTATATGTTTTTCAACTACCGTTTTACATTATTTCCAAAACTTTATTTTCAAAGAATAGTTATGATATCTTTCTAACATTTGACTGCTATATGTTTTTCAAATATGTTTTTACATTATAATCCAAAAATTCATTTTCAAATCGTAGTTTTGATATATTTCTTCCATTTGACTTTTATAAGTATTTCAAGTATCCTATTACGTTAAGTTCCTCATTTCGAAATCCTAGTTTCGATTTATTTCTTTCATTTGACTTTTAGAAGTATTTCATATTTTTTTTTATGTTATGTTCCACATTTCCAAATCGTCGTTTCGATGTCTTTATTCATTAGACTTCTATATATTTTTTAACTATCCTTTTATATTGTGTTAAAAAACTCCACTTAATTTTCAAATTATAGATTTGATATCTTTCTACCATTTGACTTCTATATGTATTTAAATTATCCTTTTATATTATGTTCCAAAACTTTATTTTCAAAGTATATATTTTTCAACTATCCTTTTACATTATAATCCAAAACTTCATTTTCAAATTGCGGTTTTGATATCTTTCTATCATTTGACTTTTATATATTTTTCAACTATCATTTTACATTATGTTCTAAAACTTTATTTTCAAAGCATCTTTACGATATCTTCTTATCATTTGACTTGTATATGTTTTTCAACTATTTTTTTTACATTATCTTCGAAAACTTCTTTTTCGAAATCTTCCAAACTTCATTTCCAAATCATAATTTCGATATCTTCCAAAATTTATATCCAAATTGTAATTTCGTTATATTTCAACAATTTGACTTCTATATGTTTTTACATTGTCTTCCAAACTTTATTTCCAAATCGTAGTTTCAATATATTTCTACCATTTGACTTCTTTATGATCATATTCAAAGCATAGTTTCGATATATTTCTATCATTTGACTTCTATGTATATTTTTTACTATCCTTTTACATTATAATCCAAAATATCATTTCCAAATTGTAGTTTCGATATATTTCTTCCTTTTGGTTACTATATATTTTTGAACTACCGTTTTAGTTCCAAAACTTTATTTCCAAGCATATTTTCGATATCTTTCTATCATTTGACTTCTATATATTTTTTCAACTATCTTTTTACATTAAATTCCAAAATTTTATTTTCAAGTCGTAGTTTTGATATCTTTTTTCCATTTAACTTTTATAAGTATTCCAACTATCCTTTTTTATGTTATGTTTTAACTATCTTTTTACATTATAAACCAAAAATTTATTTCCAAATCATACTTTCGATATCTTTCTTCCATTTGACTTTTATAAGTATTTCAACTATCCTTTTACGTTAACTTTCGATATCTTTCTTCCATTTGACTTTTATAAGTATTTCAACTATCCTTTTACGTTATCTTCTTCATTTCCAAATCGTAGTTTCGATATCTTTATATTATTTGACTTCTTTATATTTTTCAACTATCCTTTTATATTTTGTTCCAAAACCCCACATTTTGAAATACAATTTTAAAATTATGCCCCGATTTGACTTATATTTGTTTTCAACCATTATTTGTTTTCAACCATCATTTCTACGATTTGACTTCTATATGTTCATATTCAAAGCGTAGTTTCGATATCTTTCTATCATTTGACTTATATATATATATTTTACTATCTTTTTAGGTTATAATCCAAAATATTATTTCCATATTGTAGTTTCGATATCTTTATACCCTTTGCTTCTATATGTTTTTGAACTACCGTTTTACATTATGTTCCAAAACTTTATTTCCAAATTATAGTTACGATATCGCTCTATCATTTGACTTCTATTTGTTTTTCAACTATCATTTTACATTATGTTCCAAATCTTTATTTTCAAAGTATCGTTACGATATCTTTCTATCATTTGACTTGTATATGTTTTTCAACTATTTTTTTTACATTATCTTTGAAAACTTCTTTTCCAAAATCTTTCAAACTTCATTTCCAAATCGAAGTTTCAATATTTTTCTACAATTTTACTTCTATATGTTTTTACATTATCTTCCAAAATTTATTTCGAAATCGTAATTTCGATATATTTCAACAATTTGACTTCTATATGTTTTTACATTGTCTTCCAAACTTTATTTCCAAGCGTAGTTTCAATTTATTTCTACCATTTGACCTCTATATGATCATATTCAAAGCATAGTTTCAATATATTTCTATCATTTGACTTCTATATGTTTTTTTACTATCCTTTTACATTATAATCCAAAATATCATTTCAAAATTGTAGTTTTGATATATTTCTTCCTTTTGGTTTCTATATATTTTTGAACTACCGTTTTAGTTCCAAAACTTTGCTTTTATATTTTTTTCAAACTTCTTTTCCAAACTTTATTTTCAAAGCGTAGTTTCGACATATTTCTATCATTTGACTTTTATATATTTTTAACTATCCTTTTACATTATAATCCAAAATAATTTTTCCACTATCCTCTTTGTTTTTTTACATTATAAGTATTTCAACTATCCTTTTACTTTATCTTCCTCATTTCAAAATCGTAGTTTCGACGTCTTTATATCATTTGACTTCTTTACATTTTTCTACTATCCTTTTATATTTCGTTCCAAAACTCCACCTTTTGAAGTTTAATTTCAAAATTATGCCCTGATTTGACTTCTGTATGTTTTCAACCATCCTTTCTACGATTTGACTTCTCTTTGTTTTTCAAGTGTCATCTACATTACGTTTACAACATCACTTCATAAGCGTAGATTCAAAATCTATCTACATTTTGACTTTCTATCATTTCAATAAACTTATTTTATTATATTCCAAACTTAAGAAGTGAAGTTTTGAACATAATGTAGACTCGACGTTTCCTCGAAGTTATGTTCAAAAACATCACTTCTTAGGTGCAATTCATAATTCTTTCATAAATTTGACCTCAATTTGATTTTTAAGCGGTCCGTCTACATTATCTTCAAAACTTTACTTCTTAAGTATTGTTTCAATATCTTTCTTTCATTGGCTTCTATATGTTTTTTTAACTATTATTTACATTATCTTCCAAAATTTTATTTCCAAAACGTAGTTTCAATTTCTTTCTGTCATTATTTGACTTCTATATGTTTTTGAACTATCATTTTACATTATATTTAAAGCATAATTAAATATCTTTCTATCTTTTGACTTCTATATGTTTTTCAACTATCCTTTTACATTATAATCTAAAACTTAATTTTTCAATTGTAGTTGAGATATCTTTCTACCATTTGACTCCGATATGTATTTCAACTATCTGTTTATTATGTTCCAAAAATTTATTTCCAAAGTATATGTTTTTCAACTATCCTTTATATTATAATATAAAACGTCATTTTCAAATTATAGTCTCGATATATTTCTACCATTTGGCTTCTATATGTTATTCATCTATAATTTTACATTATGTTCCAAAACTTTATTTTCAAAGCATAGTATTTTTAACTTTATATATTTTTCATCTTTCTATCATTTGACTTTATATGTTATTCATCTTTCAACTATCCTTTATATTATTATAATTTTACATTATTTTTCGACAATTTGGCTTCTATATGTTATTTATCTTTCTATCATTTGACTTTATATGTTTTTAAACTCTCTTTTTTTTACATTATATTCGAAAACTTTTTTTCCAAACTTTATTTTCAAAGCGTAGTTTCGATATCATTTGACTTTTATATATTTTTAACTATCCTTTTACATTATAATCCAAAATATTATTTCCAAATCGTAGTTTTGATATCTTTATACCCTTTGCTTCTATATGTTTTTCAACTACCGTTTTACATTATGTTCCAAAACTTTATTTCCAAAGCATAGTTACGATATCTCACTATCATTTGACTTCTATTTATTTTTCAACTATCATTTTACATTATGTTCCAAATCTTTATTTTTAAAGCATCGTTACGATATCTTTCTATCATTTGACTTGTATATGTTTTTCAACTATTTTTTTACATTATCTTCGAAAAATCTTTTTCGAAATCTTCCAAACTTCATTTCCAAATCGTAGTTTCAATATGTTTCTACAATTTTACTTCTATATGTTTTTACATTATCTTCCAAAATTTATTTCGAAATCGTAATTTCGATATATTTCAACAATTTGACTTCTATACGTTTTTACATTGTCTTCCAAACTTTATTTCCAAATCTTAGTTTCAATATATTTCTACCATTTGACTTCTATATGATCATATTCAAAGCATAGTTTCAATATATTTATATCATTTAACTTCTATATTTTTTTTTACTATCCTTTTACATTATAATCCAAAATATAATTTCCAAATTGTAGTTTCGATATATTTCTACCATTTGGCTTTTATATATTTTTGAACTACCGTTTTATATTATGTTCCAAAACTTTATTTCCGAAGCATAGTGACGATATCTTTCTATTATTTGACTTTTATATATTTTTTCAACTATCTTTTTATATTATAAACCAAAAATTTATTTCCAAATAGTAGTTTCGGAATCTTTCTTCTATTTGACTTTTATAAGTATTTCAACTATCCTTTTACGTTATCGTTCTCATTTCCAAATCGTAGTTTCGATGTCTTTATATCATTTGACTTCTTTATATTTTTCAACTGTCCTTTTATATTTTGTTCCAAAACTCCACATTTTGAAGTATAATTTCAAAATTATGCCCCGATTTGACTTATATATGTTTTCAACCATCCTTTCTACGATTTGACTTATATATGTTCATATTCAAAGCGTAGTTTCGATATCTTTCTATCATTTGACTTATATATATATATTTTACTATCCTTTTACATTATAATCCAAAATATCATTTCCATATTGTAGTTTCGATATCTTTATACACTTTGCTTCTATTTGTTTTTGAACTACCGTTTTACATTATGTTCCAAAACTTTATTTTCAAAGCATAGTTACGATATCTCTCTATCATTTGACTTCTATTTGTTTTTCAACTATCATTTTACATTATGTTCCAAAACTTTATTTTCAAAGCATAGTTACGATATCTCTCTATCATTTGACTTCTATTTGTTTTTCAACTATCATTTTACATTATGTTCCAAATCTTTATTTTCAAAGCATCGTTACGATATCTTTCTATCATTTGACTTCTATTTGTTTTTCAACTATCATTTTACATTATGTTCCAAAACTTTATTTTCAAAGCATAGTTACGATATCTCTCTATCATTTGACTTCTATTTGTTTTTCAACTATCATTTTACATTA
Source organism: Iris macrosiphon (assembly GCA_036927795.1). Taxonomy (NCBI): domain Eukaryota; kingdom Viridiplantae; phylum Streptophyta; class Magnoliopsida; order Asparagales; family Iridaceae; genus Iris; species Iris macrosiphon. Next base: position 220,679,510 of record JAYESA010000004.1, on the reverse strand, counting down.
TGTTCCAAATCTTTATTTTCAAAGCATCGTTACGATATCTTTCTATCATTTGACTTGTCTATGTTTTTGAACTATTTTTTTACATTATCTTCGAAAACTTCTTTTCCGAAAATTTTCAAACTTTATTTCCAAATCGTAGTTTCGATATATTTCTACAGTTTTACTTCTATATGTTTTTACATTATCTTCCAAAATTTATTTCGAAATCGTAATTTTGATATATTTCAACAATTTGACTTCTATATGTTTTTACATTGTCTTCCAAACTTTATTTCCAAATCGTAGTTTCAATATATTTCTACCATTTGACTTCTATATGATCATATTCAAAGAATAGTTTCAATATATTTCTATCATTTGACTTCTATATATTTTTTTCACTATCCTTTTACATTATAATCCAAAATATCATTTCATAATTATAGTTTCGATATATTTCTACCATATTGTAGTTTCGATATCTTTATACCCTTTGCTTCTATATGTTTTTGAACTACCGTTTTACATTATGTTCCAAAACTTTATTTCCAAAGCATATTTACGATATCTTTCTATCATTTGACTTCTATATATCCTTTCAACTATCTTTTTACATTATAATCCAAAAATTTATTTTCAAATCGTAGTTTCGATATCTTTTTTCCATTTGACTTTTATTAGTATTTCAACTATCCTTTTACGTTATGTTTCAACTATCTTTTTACATTATAAATCAAAAATTTATTTCCAAATCGTAGTTTCGATATCTTTCTTCCATTTGACTTTTATAAGTATTTCAACTATCCTTTTACGCTATCTTCCTCATTTCCAAATCGTAGTTTCGACGTCTTTATATCATTTGACTTTTTTATATTTTTCAACTATCCTTTTATATTTTGTTCCAAACCTCTACCTTTTGAAGTATAATTTCAAAATTATGCCCTGATTTGACTTCTATATGTTTTCAACCATCATTTCTACGATTTGACTTCTCTTTGTTTTTCAAGTGTCATCTACATTATGTTTACAACATCACTTCATAATCGTAGTTTCAAAATCTAACTACATTTTGACTTTCTATCATTTCAACAAACTTATTTCATTATATTCCAAACTTTAGAAGTGAAGTTTTGAACATAATGTAGACTCGACGTTTTCTTGACGTTATGTTCAAAAACATCACTTCTTAGGTGCAATTCATAATTCTTTCTTAAATTTGACCTCAATTTGATTTTTAAGCGGTCCGTCTACATTTTCTTCTAAACTTTACTTCTTAAGTATAGTTTCAATATCTTTCTTTCATTGGCTTCTATATGTTTTTTAACTATTATTTACATTATCTTCCAAAACTTTATTTCCAAAACGTAGTTTCAATTTCTTTCTATCATTATTTGACTTCTATATGTTTTTGAACTATCACTTTACATTATATTTCAAAATTTTATTTCTAAAGCATAATTCAATATCTTTCTATCATTTGACTTCTATATGTTTTTCAACTATCATTTTACATTATAATCTAAAACTTATTTTTTCTATTGTAGTTGAGATATCTTTCAACCATTTGACTCCGATATGAATTTCAACTATCTTTTTATTATGTTCCAAAAATTTATTTCCAAAGAATATGTTTTTCAACTATCATTTATATTATAATATAAAACGTCATTTTCAAATTATAGTCTCGATATATTTCTACCATTTGGCTTCTATATGTTATTCATCTATAATTTTACATTATCTTCCAAAACTTTATTTTCAAAGCATAGTATTTGTAACTTTATATATTTTTCATCTTTCTATCATTTGACTTTATATGTTATTCATCTTTCAACTATCCTTTATATTATTATAATTTTACATTATTTTTCGACAATTTGGCTTCTATATGTTATTTATCTTTCTATCATTTGACTTTATATGTTTTTAAACTCTTTTTTTTACATTATATTCGAAAACTTCTTTTCCAAACTTTATTTTCAAAGCGTAGTTTCGACATATTTCTATCATTTGACTTTTATATATTTTTAACTATCCTTTTACATTATAATCCAAAATATTATTTCCAAATTATAGTTTTGATATTTTTCTACCATTTGACTTCTATATGTTTTTCAACTACCGTTTTACATTATTTCCAAAACTTTATTTTCAAAGAATAGTTATGATATCTTTCTAACATTTGACTGCTATATGTTTTTCAAATATGTTTTTACATTATAATCCAAAAATTTATTTTCAAATCGTAGTTTTGATATATTTCTTCCATTTGACTTTTATAAGTATTTCAAGTATCCTATTACGTTAAGTTCCTCATTTCGAAATCCTAGTTTCGATTTATTTCTTTCATTTGACTTTTAGAAGTATTTCATATTATATTGTGTTAAAAAACTCCACTTAATTTTCAAATTATAGTTTCGATATCTTTCTACCATTTGACTTCTATATGTATTTAAATTATCCTTTTATATTATGTTCCAAAACTTTATTTTCAAAGTATATGTTTTTCAACTATCCTTTTACATTATAATCCAAAACTTTATTTTCAAATTGCGGTTTTGATATCTTTCTATCATTTGAATTTTATATATTTTTCAACTATCATTTTACATTATGTTCCAAAACTTTATTTTCAAAGCATCGTTACGATATCTTCCTATCATTTGACTTGTATATGTTTTTCAACTATTTTTTTTACATTATCTTCGAAAACTTCTTTTTCGAAATCTTCCAAACTTCATTTCCAAATCATAATTTCGATATCTTCCAAAATTTATATCCAAATTGTAATTTCGATATATTTCAACCATTTGACTTCTATATGTTTTTATATTGTCTTCCAAATTTTATTTCCAAATCGTAGTTTCAATATATTTCTACCATTTGACTTCTTTATGATCATATTCAAAGCATAGTTTCGATATATTTATATCATTTGACTTATATATATATATTTTACTATCCTTTTACATTATAATCCAAAATATCATTTTCAAATTGTAGTTTCGATATATTTCTTCCTTTTGGTTTCTATATATTTTTGAACTACCGTTTTAGTTCCAAAACTTTATTTCCAAGCATATTTTCGATATCTTTCTATCATTTGACTTCTATATATTTTTTCAACTATCTTTTTACATTAAATTCCAAAATTTTATTTTCAAATCGTAGTTTTGATATCTTTTTTCCATTTAACTTTTATAAGTATTCCAACTATCCTTTTTTACGTTATGTTTTAACTATCTTTTTACATTATAAACCAAAAAATTATTTCCAAATCATACTTTCAATATCTTTCTTCCATTTGACTTTTATAAGTATTTCAACTATCCTTTTATGTTATCTTCTTCATTTCCAAATAGGAGTTTCGATGTCTTTATATCATTTGACTTCTTTATATTTTTCAACTATCCTTTTATATTTTGTTCCAAAACCTCACATTTTGAAATATAATTTTAACATTATGCCCCGATTTGACTTATATATGTTTTCAACCATCCTTTCTACGATTTGACTTATATATGTTCATATTCAAAGCGTAGTTTCGATATCTTTCCATCATTTGACTTATATATATATTTTTTACTATCCTTTTACATTATAATCCAAAATATTATTTCCATATTGTAGTTTCGATATCTTTATACCCTTTGCTTCTATATGTTTTTGAACTACTGTTTTACATTATGTTCCAAAATTTTATTTCCAAAGCATAGTTACGATATCGCTCTATCATTTGACTTATATTTGTTTTTCAACTATCATTTTACATTATGTTCCAAATCTTTATTTTCAAAGCATCATTACGATATCTTTCTATCATTTGACTTGTATATGTTTTTCAACTATTTTTTAACATTATCTTCGAAAACTTTTTTTTTGAAATCTTCCAAACTTCATTTTCAAATCGTAGTTTCAATATATTTCTACAATTTTACTTCTAAATGTTTTTACATTATCTTCCAAAATTTATTTCGAAATCGTAATTTCGATATAATTCAACAATTTGACTTCTATATGTTTTTACATTGTCTTCCAAACTTTATTTCCAAATCGTAGTTTCAATATATTTCTACCATTTGACTTCTATTTTTTTTTTTTACTCTCCTTTTACATTATAATCGAAAATATCATTTCCAAATTATAGTTTCGATATATTTCTACCATTTGGCTTCTATATATTTTTGAACTACCGTTTTATATTATGTTCCAAAACTTTATTTCCAAACCATAGAGACGATATCTTTCTATCATTTGACTTCTATATATTTTTTCAACTATCTTTTTACATTATAATCCAACAATTTATTTTCAAATCGTAGTTTTGATATCTATTTTTGCATTTAACTTTTATAAGTATTTAAATTTTCCTTTTTACGTTATGTTTTAACTATCTTTATACATTATAAATCAAAAATTTATTTCCAGATCGTAGTTTCGATAACTTTCTTCCATTTGACTTTTATAAGTATTTCAACTATCCTTTTACGTTATCTTCCTCATTTCCAAATCGTAGTTTCGATGTCTTTATATCATTTGACTTCTTTATATTTTTCAACTATCCTTTTATATTTTGTTCCAAAACTCCATATTTTGAAATATAATTTTAAAATTATGCCCCGATTTGACTTATATATGTTTTCTACAATCCTTTCTACGATTTGACTTCTATATGTTAATATTCAAATCGTAGTTTCGATATCTTTCTATCATTTGACTTATATATATATATTTTTTACTATCCTTTTACATTATAATCCAAAATATCATTTCCATATTGTAGTTTCGATATCTTTATACCCTTTTCTTCTATATATTTTTGAACTACCGTTTTACATTATGTTCCAAAACTTTATTTCCAAAGCATAGTTACGATATCGCTCTATCATTTGACTTCTATTTGTTTTTCAACTATCATTTTACATTATGTTCTAAATCTTTATTTTCAAAGCATCGTTACGATATCTTTCTATTATTTGACTTGTATATGTTTTTCAACTATTTTTTACATTATCTTCGAAAACTTCTTTTCCGAAATCTTCCAAACTTCATTTCCAAATCGTAGTTTTAATATATTTCTACAATTTTACTTCTATATGTTTTTACATTATCTTCCAAAATTTATTTCGAAATCGTAATTTCGATATATTTTAACAATTTGATTCTATATGTTTTTACATTGTCTTCCAAACTTTATTTCCAAATCGTAGTTTCAATATATTTCTACCATTTGACTTCTTTATGATCATATTGAAAGCATAGTTTCGATATATTTCTATCATTTGACTTCTATATATTTTTTTCACTATCCTTTTACTTTATAATCCAAAATATCATTTCAAAATTGTAGTTTCCATATATTTCCACCCTTTGGCTTATATATATTTTTGAACTACCGTTTTATATTATGTTCCAAAACTTTATTTCCAAAGCATAGTTACGATATCTTTCTTTCATTTGACTTCTATATATCTTTTCAACTATCTTTTTACATTATAATCCAAAAATTTATTTTCAAATCGTAGTTTCGATATCTTTTTTCCCTTTGACTTTTATAAGTATTGCAACTATCCTTTTACGTTATGTTTCAACTACATTTTTACATTATAAATCAAAATTTTATTTTCAAATCGTAGTTTCGATATCTTTCTTCCATTTGACTTTTATAAGTATTTCAACTATCCTTTTAGGTTATCTTCCTCATTTCAAAATCGTAGTTTCGATGTCTTTATATCATTTTACTTCTTTATATTTTTCAACTATCCTTTTATATTTTGTTCCAAAACTCCACCTTTTGAAGTATAATTTCAAAATTATGCCCTGATTTGACTTCTGTATGTTTTCAACCATCCTTTCTACGATTTGACTTCTCTTTGTTTTTCAAGTGTCATCTACATTATGTTTACAACATCACTTCATAAGCGTAGTTTCAAAATCTATCTACATTTTGACTTTCTATCATTTCAACAAACTTATTTTATTATATTCCAAACTTAAGAAGTGAAGTTTTGAACATAATGTAGACTCGACGTTTGCTCGACGTTATGTTCAAAAATATCACTTCTTAGGTGCAATTCATAATTCTTTCATATATTTGGCCTCAATTTGATTTTTAAGCGGTCCGTCTTACATTATCTTCAATACTTTACTTCTTAAGTATAGTTTCAATATCTTTCTTTCATTGGCTTCTATATGTTTTTTAACTATTATTTACATTATCTTCCAAAATTTCATTTCCAAAACATAGTTTCAATTTCTTTCTGTCATTATTTGACTTCTATATGTTTTTGAACTATCATTTTACATTATATTTCAAAATTTTATTTCTAAAGCATAATTAAATATCTTTCTATCTTTTGACTTCTATATGTTTTTCAACTATCCTTTTACATTATAATCTAAAACTTAATTTTTCAATTGTAGTTGAGATATCTTTCTACCATTTGACTCTGATATGTATTTCAACTATCTTTTTATTATGTTCCAAAAATTTATTTCCAAAGTATATGTTTTTCAACTATCCTATATATTATAATATAAAACGTCATTTTCAAATTATAGTCTCGATATATTTCTACCATTTGGCTTCTATATGTTATTCATCTATAATTTTACATTATGTTACAAAACTTTATTTTCAAAGCATAGTATTTTTAACTTTATATATTTTTTATCTTTCTATCATTTGACTTTATATGTTATTCATCTTTCAACTATCCTTTATATTATTATAATTTTACATTATTTTTCGACAATTTGGCTTCTATATGTTATTTATCTTTCTATCATTTGACTTTATATGTTTTTAAACTCTTTTTTTTTTACATTATATTCGAAAACTTCTTTTCCAAACTTTATTTTGAAAGCGTAGTTTCGATATCATTTGACTTTTATATATTTTTAACTATCCTTTTACATTATAATCCAAAATATTATTTCCAAATTGTAGTTTTGATATTTTTCTACCATTTGACTTCTATATGTTTTTCAAACACTATTTAACATTATTTCCAAAACTTTATTTCCAAAGAATAGTTATGATATCTTTCTAACATTTGATTTCTATATGTTTTTTCAAATATATTTTTACATTATAATCCAAAAATTTATTTTTAAATCGTAGTTTTGATATATTTCTTCCATTTGACTTTTATAAGTATTTCAAGTATCCTATTACATTATGTTCCTCATTTCGAAATCCTAGTTTCGATTTATTTCTTTCATTTGACTTTTATAAGTATTTCATATTTTTTTTATGTTATGTTCCACATTTCCAAATCGTAGTTTCGATGTCTTTCTTCATTAGACTTCTATATTTTTTTTTAACTATCCTTTTATTTTGTGTTAAAAAACTCTACTTAATTTTCAAATTATAGTTTCGATAACTTTCTACCATTTGACTTCTATATATATTTCAATTATCCATTTATATTATGTTCCAAAACTTTATTTTCAAAGTATATATTTTTCAACTATCCTTTTACATTATAATCCAAAACTTCATTTTCAAATTGCGGTTTTGATATCTTTCTATCATTTGACTTTTATATATTTTTCAACTATCATTTTACATTATGTTCCAAAACTTTATTTTCAAAGCATCGTTACGATATCTTCCAATCATTTCACTTGTATTTGTTTTTCAACTATTTTTTTTACATTATTTTCGAAAACTTATTTTCCGAAATCTTCCAAACCTCATTTCCAAATCATAGTTTCGATATCTTCCAAAATTTATATCCAAATTGTAATTTCGATATATTTTAACAATTTGACTTCTACATGTTTTTACATTGTCTTCCATATTTTATTTCCAAATCGTAGTTTCAATATATTTCTACCATTTGACTTCTTTATGATCATATTCAAAGCATAGTTTCGATATATTTCTATCATTTAACTTATATATATATTTTTTACTATCCTTTTACATTATAATCCAAAATATCATTTCCAAATTGTAGTTTCGATATATTTCTAGCTTTTGGTTTCTATATATTTTTGAACTACCGTTTTAGTTCCAAAACTTTATTTCCAAGCATATTTCCAATATCTTTCTATCATTTGACTTCTATATATTTTTTCAACTATCTTTTTACATTATATTCCAAAATTTTATTTTTAAATCGTAGTTTTGATATCTTTTTTTCCATTTAACTTTTATAAGTATTTCAGCTATCATTTTTTACGTTATGTTTTAACTATCTTTTTACATTATAAATCAAAATTTTATTTCCAAATAGTAGTTTCAATATCTTTCTTCCATTTGTCTTTTATAAGTATTTCAACTATCCTTTTACGTTATCTTCCTCATTTCCAAATCGTAGTTTCGATGTCTTTATATCATTTGACTTCTTTATATTTTTCAACTATCCTTTTATATTTAGTTTCAAAACTCCACATTTTGAAGTATAATTTCAAAATTATGCCCCGATTTGACTTATATATGTTTTCAACCATCCTTTCTACGATTTGACTTCTATTTGTTCATATTCAAAGCGTAGTTTTGATATCTTTCTATCATTTGACTTATATATATATATATATTTTTACTATCCTTTTACATTATAATCCAAAATATCATTTCCATATTGTAGTTTCGATATCTTTATACCCTTTTCTTCTATATGTTTTTGAACTACCGTTTTACATTATGTTCCAAAACTTTATTTCCAAAGCATAGTTATGATATCGCTCTATCATTTGACTTCTATTTGTTTTTCAACTATCATTTTACATTATGTTCCAAAGCATAGTTATGATATCTTTCTAACATTTGACTTCTATATGTTTTTTCAAATATCTTTTTACATTATAATCCAAAAATTTATTTTCAAATCGTAGTTTTGATATATTTATTCCATTTGACTTTTATAAGTATTTCAAGTATCCTATTACGTTATGTTCCTCATTTCGAAATCGTAGTTTCGATTTATTTCTTTCATTTGACTTTTATAAGTATTTTTTTTTATGTGATCCACATTTCCAAATCGTAGTTTCGATGTCTTTCTTCATTAGACTTCTATATATTTTTTAACTATCCTTTTATATTGTGTTAAAAACTCCACTTAATTTTCAAATTATAGTTTCGATAACTTTCTACCATTTGACTTCTATATGTATTTCTATTATCCTTGTATATTATGTTCCAAATCTTTATTTTCAAAGTATATATTTTTTAACTATCCTTTTACATTATAATCCAAAACTTCATTTTTAAATTGCGTGTTTGATATCTTTCTATCTTTTGACTTTTATCTATTTTTCAACTATCATTTTACATTATGTTCCAAAACTTTATTTTCAAAGCATCGTTACGATATCTTCCTATCATTCGACTTGTATATGTTTTTCAATTATTATTTTTACATTATCTTCGAAAACTTATTTTCGGAAATCTTCCAAACCTCATTTCCAAATCATAGTTTCGATATCTTCCAAAATTTATATCCAAATTGTAATTTCGATATATTTTAACAATTTGACTTCTACATGTTTTTACATTATCTTCCATATTTTATTTCCAAATCGTAGTTTCAATATATTTCTACCATTTGACTTCTTTATGATCATATTCAAAGCATAGTTTCGATATATTTCTATCATTAGACTTATATATATATATATACATATATATATATATATATATATACATATATATATATATATATACTATTTTTTACATTATAATCCAAAATATCATTTCCATATTGTAGTTTCGATATCTTTATACCCTTTGCTTCTGTATGTTTTTGAACTACCGTTTTACATTATGTTCCAAAACTTTATTTCCAAAGCATAGTTACGATATCTTTCTTTCATTTGACTTCTATTTGTTTTTCAACTATCATTTTATACTAAGTTCCAAATCTTTATTTTCAAAGCATCGTTATGATATCTTTCTATCATTTGACTTGTATATGTTTTTCACCTATTTTTTTACATTATCTTCGAAAACTTCTTTTCCGAACTCTTCCAAACTTCATTTCCAAATCGTAGTTTCAATATATTTCTACAATTTTGCTTCTATATGTTTTTACATTATCTTCCAAAATTTATTTCGAAATCGTATTTTCGATATATTTCAACAATTTGACTTCTATATGTTTTTACATTGTCTTCTAAACTTTATTTCCAAATCGTAGTTTCAATATATTTCTACCATTTGACTTCTATATAATCATATTCAAAGCATAGTTTCAATATATTTCTATAATTTGACTTCTATATTTTTTTTTACTATCATTTTAAATAATAATTCAAAACATCATTTCCAAATTGTAGTTATGATATATTTCTACCCTTTGGCTTCTATATATTTTTGAACTACCGTTTTATATTATGTTCCAAAACCTTAATTCCAAAGAATAGTGACGATATCTTTCTATCATTTGACTTATATATATTTTTTCAACTATCTTTTTTACATTATAATCCAAAAATTTATTTTCAAATCGTAGTTTCGATATCTTTTTTTCATTTGACTTTTATAAGTATTTCAACTATCCTTTTACGTTATGTTTCAACTATCTTAAATTTGACCTCAATTTGACTTTTAAGCTGTCCGTCTACATTATCTTCAAAACTTTACTTCTTAAGTATAGTTTCAATATCTTTCTTTCATTGGCTTCTATATGTTTTTTAACTATTATTTACATTATCTTCCAAAATTTTATTTCCAAAACGTAGTTTCAATTTCTTTCTATCATTATTTGACTTCTATATGTTTTTGAACTATCACTTTACATTATATTTCAAAATTTTATTTCTAAAGCATAATTAAATATTTTTCTATCATTTGACTTCTATATGTTTTTCAACAATACTTTTACATTATAATCTAAAACTTATTTTTTCTATTGTAGTTGAGATGTCTTTCTACCATTTGACTCCGGTATGTATTTCAACTATCTTTTTATTATGTTCCAAAAATTTATTTCCAAAGTATTTATTTTTCAACTATCCTTTATATTATAATATAAAACGTCATTTTCAAATTGTAGTCTCGATATATTTCTACCATTTGGCTTCTATATGTTATTCATCTATAATTTTATATTATGTTCCAAAACTTTATTTTTAAAGCATAGTATTTTTACCTTTATATATTTTTCATCTTTCTATCATTTGACTTTATATGTTATTCATCTTTCAACTATCCTTTATATTATTATAATTTTACATTATTTTTCTACAGTTTGGCTTCTATATGTTATTTATCTTTCTATCTTTTGACTTTATATATTTTTAAACTCTTTTTTCTATCTTTTGACTTTATATATTTTTAAACTCTCTTTTTTTTAACATTATATTCGAAAACTTTTTTTCCAAACTTTATTTTCAAAGCGTAGTTTCGACATCTTTCTATCATTTGACTTTTATATATTTTTAACTATCCTTTTACATTATAATCCAAAATATTATTTTCAAATTGTAGTGTTGATATTTTTCTACCATTTGACTTCTATATGTTTTTCAACTACCGTTTTACATTATTTCCAAAATTTTATTTCCAAGTCATAGTTATGATATATTTGTAACATTTGACTTCTATATATTTTTTCAAATATCTTTTTATATTATAATCCAAAATTTTATTTTCAAATCGTCGTTTTTATTTATTTCTTCCATTTGACTTTTATAACTATCCTTTTATATTATGTTAAAAAACTCCACTTAATATTAAAATTATAGTTTCGATATCTTTCTAACATTTGACTTCTATATGTATTTCAATTATCCTTTTATATTATGTTCCAAAATTTTATTTTTAAAGTATATATTTTTCAACTATCATTTTACATTATAATCTAAAACTTCATTTTCAAATTGCGGTTTCGATATCTTTCTATCATTTGACTTTTATATATTTTTTAACTATCATTTTATATTATGTTCCAAAACTTTATTTTCAAAGCATCGTTACGATATCTTCCTATCATTTTACTTGTATATGTTTTTCAACTATTTTTTTTACATTATCATCAAAAACTTCTTTTCCGAAATCTTCCAAACTTCATTTCCAAATCATAGTTTCGATATCTTCCAAAATTTATATCCAAATTGTAATTTCGATATATTTCAACAATTTGACTTCTATATGTTTTTACATTGTCTTCCAAACTTTATTTCCAAATCGTAGTTTCAATATATTTCTACCATTTGACTTCTTTATGATCATATTCAAAGCATAGTTTCGATATATTTCTATCATTTGACTTCTATATATATTTTTTACTATCATTTTACATTATAATCCAAAATATCATTTCCAAATTATAATTTCTATATATTTCTACCTTATTGTTTCTATATATTTTTGAACTGCCGTTTTAGTTCCAAAACTTTATTTCCAAGCATATTTCCAATATCTTTCTATCATTTGACTTTTATATATTTTTTCAACTATATTTTTACATTATATTCCAAAATTTTATTTTTAAATCGTAGTTTTGATATCTTTTTTCAATTTAACTTTTATAAGTATTTCAACTATCATTTTTTACGTTATGTTTTAATTATCTTTTTACATTATAAACCAAAATTTTATTTCCAAATCGTACTTTCGATATCTTTCTTCCATTTGACTTTTATAAGTATTTAAACTATCCTTTTACGTTATCTTCCTCATTTCCAAATCGTCGTTTCGATGTCTTTATATCATTTGACTTCTTTATATTTTTCAACATACATTTTATATTTTGTTCCAAAACTCCACATTTTGAAGTATAATTTCAAAATTATGCCCCGATTTGACTTATATATGTTTTCAACCATCCTTTCTACGATTTGACTTATATATGTTCATATTCAAAGCGTAGTTTCGATATCTTTCCATCATTTGACTTATATATATATTTTTTACTATCCTTTTACATTATAATCCAAAATATCATTTCCATATTGTAGTTTCGCTATCTTTATACCCTTTGCTTCTATATGTTTTTGAACTACCGTTTTACATTATGTTCCAAAATTTTATTTCCAAAGCATAGTTACGATATCGCTTTATCATTTGACTTATATTTGTTTTTCAACTATCATTTTACATTATGTTCCAAATCTTTATTTTTAAAGCATCATTACGATATCTTTCTACCATTTGACTTGTATATGTTTTTCAACTATTCTTTTACATTATCTTCGAAAACTTTTTTTTCGAAATCTTCCAAACTTCATTTTCAAATCGTAGTTTCAATATATTTTTACAATTTTACTTCTATATGTTTTTACATTATCTACCAAAATTTATTTCGAAATCGTGATTTCGATATATTTCAACAATTTGACTTCTATATGTTTTTACATTGTCTTCCAAACTTTATTTCCAAATCGTAGTTTCAATAATTTTCTACCATTTGACTTCTATATGATCATATTCAAGCATAGTTTCAATATATTTCTATCATTTGACTTATATATATATATTTTTACTATCATTTTACATTATAATCCAAAATATCATTTCCAAATTATAGTTTCGATATATTTCTACCATTTGGCTTCTATATATTTTTGAACTAACTTTTTATATTATGTTCCAAAACTTTATTTCCAAAGCATAGTGATGATATCTTTCTATCATTTGACTTCTATATATTTTTTCAACTATCTTTTTACATTATAATCCAAAATTTTATTTTCAAATCGTAGTTTTGATATCTTTTTTTGCATTTAACTTTTATAAGTATTTCAATTTTCCTTTTTTACGTTATGTTTTAACTATCTTTTACATTATAAACTAAAATTTTATTTTCAAATCGTAGTTTCGATAACTTTCTTCCATTTGACTTTTATAAGTATTTCAAATATCCTTTTACGTTATCTTCCTCATTTCCAAATCGTAGTTTCGATGTCTTTATATCATTTGACTTCTTTATATTTTTCAACTATCCTTTTATATTTTGTTCCAAAACTCCATATTTTAAAATATAATTTCAAAACTATGCCCCAATTTGACTTATATATGTTTTCAACCATCATTTCTACGATTTGACTTCTATATGTTAATATTCAAAGCGTAGTTTCGATATCTTTCTATCATTTGACTTATATATATATATTTTTCTATCCTTTTACATTATAATCCAAAATATCATTTCCATATTGTAGTTTCGATATCTTTATACCCTTTGCTTCTATATGTTTTTGAACTATCGTTTTACATTATGTTCCAAAACTTTATTTCCAAAGCATAGTTACGATATCGCTCTATCATTTGACTTCTATTTGTTTTTCAACTATCATTTTACATTATGTTCCAAATCTTTATTTTCAAAGCATCGTTACGATATCTTTCTATTATTTGACTTGTATATGTTTTTCAAATATTTTTTTACATTATCTTCGAAAATTTCTTTTCCGAAATCTTCCAAACTTCATTTCCAAATCGTAGTTTTAATATATTTCTACAATTTTACTTCTATATGTTTTTACATTATCTTCCAAAATTTATTTTGAAATCGTAATTTCGATATATTTTAACAATTTGACTTCTATATGTTTTTATATTGTCTTCCAAACTTTATTTCCAAATCGCAGTTTCAATATATTTTTACCATTTGACTTCTTTATGATCATATTCAAAGCATAGTTTCTATATATTTCTATCATTTGACTTATATATATATTTTTTACTATCCTTTTACATTATAATCCAAAATATTATTTCTAAATTGTAGTTTCGATATATTTCTACCTTTTGGTTTCTATATATTTTTGAACTACTGTTTTAGTTCCAAAACTTTATTTCCAAGCATATTTCCAATATCTTTGTATCATTTGACTTCTATATATTTTTTCAACTATCTTTTTACATTATATTCCAAAATTTTATTTTCAAATCGTAGTTTTGATATCTTTTTTCCATTTAACTTTTATAAGTATTTCAACTATCATTTTTTACGTTATGTTTTAACTATCTTTTTACATTATAAACCAAAATTTTATTTCAAAATCATAGTTTCGATATCTTTTTTTCATTTGACTTTTATAAGTATTTCAACTATCCTTTTGCGTTATCTTCCTCATTTCCAAATCGTAGTTTCGATGTCTTTATATCATTTGACTTCTTTATATTTTTCAACAATCCTTTTATATTTTGTTCCAAAACTCCACATTTTGAAGTATAATTTCAAAATTATGTCCCGATTTGACTTATATATCTTTTCAACCATCCTTTCTACGATTTGACTTCTATATGTTCATATTCAAAGCATAGTTTCGATATCTTTCTATCATTTGACTTATATATATATTTTTTACTATCCTTTTACATTAGAATCCAAAATATCATTTTCATATTGTAGTTTCGATATCTTTATACCCTTTGCTTCTATATGTTTTTGAACTACCGTTTTACATTATGTTCCAAAACTTTATTTTCAAAGCATAGTTACGATATCGATCTATCATTTGACTTATATTTGTTTTTCAACTATCATTTTACATTATGTTCCAAATCTTTATTCTCAAAGTATCATTACGATATCTTTCTATCATTTGACTTGTATATGTTTTTCAACTATTTTTTTACATTATCTTCGAAATTTTTTTT
Source organism: Iris macrosiphon (assembly GCA_036927795.1). Taxonomy (NCBI): domain Eukaryota; kingdom Viridiplantae; phylum Streptophyta; class Magnoliopsida; order Asparagales; family Iridaceae; genus Iris; species Iris macrosiphon. Next base: position 220,663,975 of record JAYESA010000004.1, on the reverse strand, counting down.
TTTGAAATCTTCCAAACTTGCATCATTATCTAGTCAGCCGATGCCCTAGTCATTACTCTTTTATCTATCATTTCAGTATTTTATTCCGTCATAGTAGTGGGTTTGTTCCCACCAAACATTATTGGTTGTACTATGATATCTTGAGACTGGTGTTTATCTTCCAGCAGTTTATTTAGTACTTCTTGCTGTTATATTGTGGATGGAATTAGTTTACCTGTTGTTGACTGATATTGGACATGTAGTATTTTAGGATAGCGTAGCACTCTTCGCTAGGTTCCATTAAATTGGGATATCCTCGGAGACGTGACAGCTGGCTATTGCCACATGACCTGGTCCCGTGTATTTTGGGACTGGGGCGTGACAGAAGACATGCCGGGATTGGACCCCCAGATCGCAGTCCACAAACTCAATATCCTGCCAAACACTAAGCCAATGGAGCAACCCTCAGTAAGACTATTCTTCAGATAATTTCTTCGGGACACTAGTTCATGTCCATATTACCTCTGAACTATGTTCTTGGCATATTCTCCAGTAAAAGTCTTTGCCATATCTACATTACCTCTGGGCAAAACTTTCCGTTTGACTATCGACTGTCACGTCCACAATACCTCAGGTATCGGTCGTCATCTAAGCTTATCACCCGTACTCAAGTTTAAGTACACCAGCGATGATAAGTCCACAAACCTATCACGTCTATATCACCTCTAATAGGACTTCATTTCGAACTTATTATTTGCACTCAAGTGCGCTTGAAGTAATAGGTCCACTAAAGATCCCCCAAGTAGGATATCCGTGACAATTACGGTATTGTACTACGTCCACATTACCTCTAATATCATACCCAAGTTCACAATATATACCATGACAAGTACATGAAGACATTCTGGAAGAGTAGAGACTTTCTCATTAATATTCAAGATCGTAATCCATTTTCGAAGATTTTTCATTAATATTCAAGATCATGAGTACATATGATGAAAATTCATTTTTAAGAGTTTCCATGAAGTCTCGTTGATAAGAATCTTTTCCATTAAAGGCGCCCCTCCGTGCTGTTTCTGCTACTGATACAAGTGAAGCAGGTGGCAGAACTCAATGTACTCTGGGTTATCCCTCCACAACACAAACCTCAGTACATGGAAACGAATCTATACTGATGGGTAGCAAAAGAGGGAACGACCAGGCGCTCCTCGGCCACGCGGAAAGACTGGACACAAGGAATGACAATCAATCCAAATCTAGTAATCAGTGCTACAGGCCCCCAACCGGTAACATGGCCGCATAAATAGGAGAGACGCGCTAGCATGGTGCATAAACAAGGGTGATTCCACTTACAACGACAATCGTCCACCCTCGTCTCCTAGATCAGTTCTTGGTGAACCATCGAATAAAGTTGGTCTTTTTCACGAACAATGGACGTTATGATATCCTTCCATGCTCCATCATAGGCAATACGAGCGAGGACAAAACCTGCACAAAAAGAACGCACATCATCAGCATACAAAAAAGTTGTGCCTGGTCTAGACGACTTGTCATGCGACTGGTAATGTCAGGAGCCCGCACATAATTATTAATGACCCTTCATCCATGCGGCAGAGATTAGAAGAAACGCCGAGCATGTCTCTTCATCCATGCGATAAGCCGTGACATGTCTCTGCGTCCCGGACAACGTGAAGTAAAGGCTGAAACACCATCATACCTCATATTGGGAGGACAACATCTGGTGGCCACGTGTCCTCCTAATTTTTGTCAAACTCCTTAGCCAAAGAGAGAAATGACCCTCTCTCTCTCTCCTCACTGGGTAGCCTATTTATAAGCTCTAAAGCTGCGTGGGGGGGGGGATTGAGGCAATGAACCAAGCAGTTATGGGAATGAATTTGACGCCTCAATTTACGTGATCCACTTTCAACTCCTTAGAAATCGTCGCCCCGACAAATACGTCAAATGGCGGCTCAGAATCCCTAGAGATTTGTTTGAAGATTGAGCCAAATCTTGGCATTTAATGCAGATTTGACATCGTGGCAGACCCGTCCTTGCGACAATAAGTACATGCGTCAAAGACAGCTGAAGGACTTCCATGAGACAGATAACCCATGCGTTCAGAAGATCCTTTTTCCATGCTTCTTATTCAAAGTATTCCATACTTATCAGTTTGAAAACTTTGAAGGGGGACTTGTAGAAGCATAAAAAAATCTCACAAGTGCCTATGCGCCTCAGCCCTCATGCGTCGAAGAAACTAAAGTGCTTGCGTCAAAACTCAAGTGGCGCATGGCTAGTTAGACGCATAATGTCACCTTAGTCAAGTCAGAGCATTTTTGACTCTAACAACAATGATGCTCTAAAATGCCTCGATTCTGAGGCTGACAATTGGTCTCAGAGCGTCAGTCACTGCCATAATTACCTTTGTTATTTTTCAGTCGTACAACGCTATGTGTATGAGAGACAAAATTTCATGCGTCTCTGGTCCCATGCGCCTCAGACTCCATACGTCCTATGCGTCTCTGGCCCCCATGCGCCCCAGACTCCATGCATTTCATGCATTTCTGACTCCACGTGTCTCTGGCCCTATGCGTCCCAAACTCCATGAATTTAGTATGGCAGTGCTCCTCAAGTCAAGATCTTTCTGTTGCAACTGGGGAGATTCTCTATAGGCTAAGTGTCAAGTGACAAAGTCATGCACACCAAGTATGTGAACTGACCAGATTTTCAATAACAGTATATCCCAATAATAAATCCATGTGGCAATTTGACCGTGACATGTGTCCACGGTTGCAACCGCACCCTGTTGAGGATGGACACGTAGCAGCTCCAACATCCGTGCACGCATAGCACATGAGCGCATGGGCCCGTGAGCATGGCGGCTATAAATAGTAGGGTTGCATACCCACTAAGGCAGGGGAGACATACATACATACAAACAAGCACAGGAGAGAGAACTGTAGAAAGCATTCTCATTACATCGTCGGACCGTCAACGGAGTAAATGAGTCACTACAGTACTCGACCTCCATTATCACATTTTCCAGAATAAAAAATAATTGTACTTATATTTTCTATCTAGGATTTCTTTGTACTCTTTTGTTTGTTAAACACACAGTTTATTACGACTTTGGATCAATGGCAAACACGCTCGAGCGAGTTAGACGTGTAGTGTTGAAGCATGTTATATGGATAAGAAACAGAGCATGCCGATAGTTTCGAAAAATATTGCAAGTAGTGGTGTGAGAAGTCGAACAAGGCAGTTCGATATTTTTGATGGATTCAGGACAAAACGACGGAGTATTGAAAGACGATTTCAGCGAGAGTAGTTGTTTTAATTAGTGGCTTGGATAGATAGTCATACTTTAGGAGGTTAGGCGATGTTTGGTTAGCTGATACGTCAGCGGTAGTGCATGAAGTGCTCAAATTCAGAAGTGTGTTCGAATTTGATTGTTGGGTTATGGATCAATTTGTTGAAGAGATCGAGCATGTTCATTATAACTGTCATTTGTGATGACTTATAATTATCGAGCGTAGCTTCGGGACAGCTGACCCTAGCGACTTGATTGTCAAATCGAAATAAATATTGTAGACCCTAGAATGACCCTTACGGCAGCGTATTTGGGAATGCATAGAGGATGAATATTGAGTGGTGTATGTTGAAGATAGGCCTAGGTGACCGAGTGTTGGATTTGAGAGATCCTTGGGATAGCCTTCATTTGAAGATGCAGCCAGAAGATCGAAGCAATGATGAAAATGGCCTAAGTCAACTGATCAGATTCGGAGTCGCAGATTATAGAAGATGGTATCGCCTCTGACTCGTCGTGCCCCAGAAGGAAATAACATTCATATGAATTGGCGACTGTATGACTAACTTCAAGAAGTTAAAGCTGCAACTCAGATCCTTGCACTTCCGGAAGGGACAGATGTGCCACAAATCTACAAGATAAAATCGGACCTAGTTTGCGGTACGTGCTCATGCAAAGGGCGAAAGGTGGTATCTTGTGGTTCAAGGCAGTGGAAGCAGCATAAGAAGAACTATTTCATGCGCGACCTAGGATTGTGGCGATTGTGTCCGCGTCAAAATCGTGGTGACACTATCCCTATGGCGTGGCGACAAAATCTTCGCGGATCACATGAACCCCAATATAGATATTCACCCATACATGAATTGAATGTTTGGATAAGTCACTTAGCTGGGGTAGTGCCAGATGTGATGATCGTTCGGAGCATGGAGATAATATGGAGGCGGTGCAAGCGGAACATGGTGCGATTGAAGTCAAGCTAGAGTTTGGTTGGTTGAGCTAGGATAATACAAGTATAAATTCAAAAAAAGTTGGATAATAGGGCATTGCAGAATACTCGTTGCGCTTGGATGCACAAGGACTTGAAGGGTGCGTGGTTTGGGTTATCGTTAGAAAATGCATCGAGTTGGAACATGAACTGAATTGGGTAAGGTGGAAATATTGTTAGTGGAGAATCATCATTTCTGAGAATAGCGTGTGTGCGAATGAGTTATGGAATGAACGTTAGGATCGGTTCAGTCGAGAGTGGAATGATTGGTGTTTTGGATGTCAATATACCCTTATAACTTGTCCAAATTTGCTATCGCTAAGCTTCGCTGAAATGCAGTTATTTTGGGGACGTCTTAAATGTGCGTTTGATCCAAACTAAGCGATATGTTGAATTCGAATTGAGCTACAAGGAGGATGTGGGGATATGAATTTTGTGTGTGAGCGTTGTGTGTGAAGAGAAGATGAGTCTGGATCAGTGAAGTATGAGTTACTTGGAGCAAAGTTTATGAAATGTGCAAGCAACATACGAGAAAGGGATGAGTAGTGGTTTGGTTCAAGGACGAACCTTATTCTAAGTGGCATATTATGTAATGTCCCGCACTCACACGGCGCATTAAACTGAGTCAGATTGGAACGAGACAAATATTTGGTTACATTTTAATAAGTTAGATTTGGAAACAAGTATTGATTTGAGTTGGTTTCATGTGCAGATTGCGTGCAGAGTTCAAGGCAATCAGAGTAGCGCCTCACAACGGGCTGAGGCATGGACGACGCAGATGGAATCAATGTGTTCGTTCAGGGCCAGTGCAGAGATAGCTGGATTGGAGCGATAATATCGTATTCCTTAATCCGATCGGATCGAATTATTTGGAGAGCACAGCCTACTCGCATGGTCATACCAATTGAGTAGATCGTGCTTCGCATTGGACCACGGATTCAAGGAATCGGCCGTATCGGCAAGGCAGAGTATCGAGTGGATTCAGACTTGGTGAGTAGGCTCTATCCCTTCTCCTCTACTCTTTCATGCCTAATAAAGAGAAAACATGTAATGACTTGGACACTTGGACTGGAACATGGAAAGTACCACACTATGGCGTGCATAGAGTGTGCGTCGTTTGTATGTATATAAACTGTGGCGTTGAGTTGAGCTTTACGATTGGGACTAGTGAGAATACTTTATCGAGCGTACGTTGTGCACGAGTATCAAGTTGGAACGCTTTGTCAAGCAAAGCGTGCAATTGTGTTCAAAATTGTGTAACTGCATCGGAGAGGGCATTGTGCCACTGTTGGGGCATTGTACCACGGAGCTTTGAGAGCGAGGAGTGTTGCACCTAACGGAGCATCGGGAGCGAGGGGTGTTGCAACTATCGAAGCACTGTGTCGAGAAGTGGCATGGTGCCTAGTGGAGATTAATTGAGAATGATGCCTTAGGCTATAATTTGAGAACGCCTTGGTGAATCAGATGAGACATGTCGAGTATTGTATGGTGGGGTGAGAAGGCGCAATTCCTCGTCGTACCTACTTTTCTTCGTTGCATGGTCACAAACAACTTGTGCGCAAGGTTTGGTTTTCTCGAACGGGATAGGCACCAGGGCACCAGGACCGTTCGACCATGGGAAAATTATTTGGAAGTGCTCTGGGAGCACGGTATAGCGAGACATACAACTGAGATGTTGCAACTTTCGAATGGATGTCACATCGCTTACTTGAACTTGTGTTTCGGCATGAGACATTTGCGAGAACTACAGTTGAGATGTTGCAACCAAATATACTGGAAGGATACCCGCATTTGTTATATATGTCCATTATGGCTTGGCCGGTGACCTTCATATAGATAGGAATCGTTTGAGATTGTGCATTTGAGTATGCGACGGGCGGCCACCTTGCCTCGGGCAAGAGTAAGCATATCGAGATTGGATTTGAGACTTGGAGTGCGATGTGGTTCGATAGGTTCACGCTTAACTTACAGGATTTGAGTAGAACGGATTGCCTACTTAGTACCTTTGTGATAAAATATAACATGCTAGTGAGTTTATTGCTTTCAGGAACATGCTTTACTGCTTTCAATGCATGTCTTACCATGAAATCGATCTAGGTTTAAACTAGCAAGATCACTTTGTAATAATTTGTATGCTTCATATATTTTACTTAGTGTCGGTTTTGGCGAGTGGGTTACCCCGCTTACCAGTACGACTATCTACTGACCCACGTTTGTGGACATAATTTTCAGGTACGCAGGGGTAGTGGCTCAACTTGGATATACGGGACATGATGTATGGAACGGTAAGTACCTTTGTGGACAAGAGAAAGAGCAAGAGTATTGCAAGTCATTGTGGCATTCTCCTTTCTGGCATCTTCATTTGGTAGACCCCTTTGAGAGCTTCACTGCGTATACTTTGATGTGATCTTGTTTGTAACAATACTTGGCTTTTGCTGCAATTTGGTCGTTTCGATGATAACCATGACGTTTGACGTCATTGTCTTGTGCGAGCACAACTCCAGCCTCGTACGACATCATGCCCCGATGAGAACGATTGTCCTACGGGAGCGTAGACGTGGTGATCTCACGTCCAGCGGGGACGATCGAACTTGTGGGATATTGGGACGTGACACGACATGACAAGTAAGACACGAACAAGACACATGAGAAGGTGCAAAAATAATTATGAAATGCAATATTGTAAAGTAAAGTGAAGGAGTATTTACTTGTCTCTGGTCCAATTTGTTGACGTTGCTCCTAGTCCCAAAACCTATTCAAAATTCAATACTCACGTATTAGGGTTCCATCGCATACAATTCCTATTTAGGTCCTTGAATAATTTCCAAAGAGAATCCAATGGTCTAATTCAAAGCCCCTCTTCGATCATTTAAAGATTAGGCCGGCAGATTATTCTTTGCCAAATATTCTTAAGCTAGATCAATTGGGGCCCAATAGACAATGGCAATAGGAGCCAACCCAACTACCAAAATCGAAGCCCTCAATTCACATATTCCTAACTAAATGTTCAGCCTCAATTTAAATACCTAAAATATTATCCACTTCATTATCTGGTTTTGGCCTATTACGAATTAGTTCATATATTAATTCAGATTGAATTTGTTTAATGGCTTAAGACCGAATCCATATTTCTGAGCCCAATCGAATTTATAGGCAAACATAGTTCTACAAATTTCTCATTAGTAATCTCTATCTAAACTAATTCTTACTCAAAGTCAGCCCATCAGTTTTGTCACAGGTTTCAAGAAGTGAGAGAAAGAAGAAGTTGGGAAAATTCACCCACATAATTACTCTGCTCTCTCCCCCAACAGCCTTGAACTAAAATCCAAAAATCCTATTCTGACTGCTTGATTTCTCCCCCAGTCTATTCACTCTCATACTCAAAGCCGAGTAGTCTAATAGAAACAAGGAAGGAAGGAACATTACCTAGGGAATCAGTCGAAGAGGTTCTGGGAAGAAGTATGGTTGATCAATCGCAGGGGTGGTTCTCACCGGAAGGCGGCGCGAGGACGGGTCCGGCTACGGACGGTGCAGCTGAGGAGAAGGTCACGCCTCGAGGCTTGAGCGCCGGAACGAGGGCGAGGTGCAGTCGGTTGCAGGGACAGTGGCGAAGCTGGACGGGAGAGAAGACGTGGCGTGGCTTGCGGACACGGGGACGCGGTTCGAGGCGGTGGACGCGATTCCCGTCGGGGGAAGGAGCACCACGTGGGCGGTCACGGTCGAGGTGATAGGCGCGGATCTAAGTCGACACGGAGAGCTCCGGGGTGTCGACGCGGTTCCGTTCGGCGGGTGCTCGCCGACTGAACTGGGCGGAGTCGGATGACGCCGGTGGTCGGAAGTCGTGGATCTGAACAAGTCGACACATTTGTGGAATGGATGATTGATGTGTCGGACAAACCGGGGTCGGACCCGAGTCCTGACACTGGCTGGACACGAGATTATCGGATCTGGACACGGAACAGGACACAAACACAATAAGAAATGGGTTTGGGTTGATTGGAGTGGGGCTTGGGCTTGGGCTTGGGCTTGGGGAATGAATAACTCTGGGAGAATTGGGGGTATTTATAGGGTGGGGCTTGGCCCAAAGACACGTGGGTTTAGAAGCACTTAGAAAAAGTTAGTTTCTAGAAAGTTCTTACAAAAGGGCATGCTAACTTCTGATTAATTACCTAGTTAATATGCTAACTTCTTCCTTAATGGTTTTCTAATAATGAACAGTTGGTCCATTCCTAACAAATAGAACGGGCACGTTAGTTATATAATAATTCTTCCTGCTGACATGCTGTATTGGAATCCTTTAATATTCAGAAAATTACCTATAAAGCATCAGGAGTTGAGTTTATAAAATTGTTCCTTAGTTTTGCAAATTGCGAGAAAAGTATCAAAATGTTCTTAAAATTACGTATTTAAGGTTATCTTAGAGCTCCGTTGCGTTAAACAAATTAGTTACATAATTAATTCGACGTAATTCGATTTAAACGAATTCAAATATGTCAGCATGCATAAAAATGTTCTTATTATGGACGTTTTGAGCTTTGACTTAATTGAGGGCGGGAGACCGGATTTGTTGGATGGACGGGTAAAATTTTGTATCCGTTGGGAAGATTTTCTATCCGTTGGTAAATTTTTTCTATCCATTGGTAAATTAATTTAGCCGTTATGTTGTTTTGCTTAGAAAACGTCTTTATTCCGATAAACGTCTTTAAAATAGGTATTTTTTGTTATGGTAATTAATATTAACGATTTATTAATCATTAAGTAATCGGAAGGAAATTTATTAATCAAAATGTTGCTTAAAACGTCTGTAGTTTTTGAACAAAAGCAAAAAAAAGTTATTTTTAAGGACGTTTGTATATTTTTTTTTGCAATTAGCGAAACTATAATGTTCTGGAAACAATTTCCTAAAATTATGATGCTTTATGCATAATTTTTTGTTTAATATTCTATCATGAGACCTTCAAGGAAAACTACAAAGAAGGGTCCAGATATTTATACACTTTATTTATTAACCCGAAATCCAATGCTTTAACCAGTACCCAGTGAGCCCATTCCTACTAAATCTAAGGACTGGATAAAATCGTTGAGTTATGGGCTTCTGATATCATTTGAACCTGAGGAGGGCTAAAGTGTCACGTCCTATTATTTGAGTATCTGTCATTATGTGTTGCTTAAATTACAGAAGGAGATAGAAAATAAAAAACTAAATAATATTCAACAGAAATGAATTCATTTGAAAGGTTTTACTATTTATTTATTTATTTATTTATTTTAATACACTTTTAGAGAAGGAAAAACTAAATAACTTTGGAAAATAAATTGAACATCAAGAATTGGGGATTACATAGAATATGTAAGATACAATAGTAAGACATCCCAGACACTCTATCAAAATGATATAGAAAATAGTCGTATAAAATGATAGACTAATAGAACAACAATAGTACATGACTGAAATTAGCTGCAGTCTGAATAAGTATAATCATATAAAGGAAACTAAGGTCCAGACTTGCCGGCTAACAGGTGCCGGTGGTTAAAAGTCAAAAAAAAAAAAAAAAAACGAATGTACAATATGAGTGGTGAAAAAGAAAGCCACTCATGTTCCTCAGCGGGCATACGTTTAGTGCGCGCCATCAGTTAAGAAAAGATACGTCGGAACCTCGGACTCTGGCTCTAAATCTGGCCATGCAAAACTAGTAGAGTTAGACTCCAAAAAACAAGTACCACAAGGAAGCACGAGAGAAGAAACAAAAACCCAAATCAAAGCATAAGAAATGCACGAGCCAAGAATCATAGGTGTATACCCCATCATCGAGGCAATGCGACATTCCTACACTAAATAAGGACAAGAAATACCGTATCACTCCGAGATAGAGTACATCATCTGATTAAGGTCAACCTAAAGGTTCTGCATCGTAATTTCGGTTCATATCCTATCGTAGCACAATAGCCCAAGCCTACAACCAAACAAGGACAATGGTTGGACCATTGAACCATGACAGTCCACGCCCTAGACTGCAAACAAAATAACGTAATACACAGTCAAGTTCGGTTAAATAATCAGCCAAACAATCCTATGACTTTCTATGTGATGTAAACTCCCCTTTTTTATTTATATATAATTTATTTTATTTAATTATTGAATATGATTGGGGTATTTAATTGTTTTGAGTTACTAAACAGTACAAATACTTATTTAATTTTTAGTAATTGAAATTATTGACAAAAAATATTTTGGCTGTAAAATTATTCAATAAAGTATCATGAATTTTTCTAGAATTTATTTTATGTATAAACCTAATTTTTTCGGATTTTTCTTTTCACTATATAAATATATAAATACTATAAAAGGAAGGAAAAGAAAAGAAAAATAATTTTAAACCTTAGCGTAAACACTAACCCAATTCCTACACCTACCTGAACTCACTCGCGACCCCCCTTCAGCACACGCGACCTTCTCTCCATATATATATATATATATATATATATATATAACCATCAAAGCCCTAACCCTAGACACTATCCCCTGACCAGCGCTGCCCCCTGGCCGCCGCCGTGCGGGTGACAGCAGCAGCAAAGACCCGCCCCCCCCCATGGCTCTTGTTTGCGTGCAATTTCTCCCTCCTCAATTATTCTATTTTCAATCCGTCTTCGCAAGTACACAACCTACATAAACCCCTTCAATACCCATTAATTATTTTTAATTAAACAACATAAAAATTAGGTAAAAATTGACCCAAAGTCGAGGAAAAACTATTTTCGGAACAGTGCATAAAACTGCCCATGACCTCGTCTTTCGAGACGTGTATCTTCCTCCACAGATGGAGAAACGTCAAACAAATTTTACCTTTGTGTAGACCACCTGACCGGTTACAGAACCCATAAAATAATTTATTTTAATTTGTAATTTTTAGCTATTAAAAATTACGTACAAAACCCAAAAAAAATTATTTTAAAAACTTTAAAAATCTCCGATACGGAGTTGGTCCTATCAAACCAGACCTCCTCGTCGCGTACCAATTGCACTGAAAGATGCGTATTGTATATCCTGATGTGTGAACTTTCACGAAAGTTAATTCAGACATGTGTGCACGCCGAAATCAACCTGTATCAGTTAAAAGTTTTATATATCGACGTTTTGCAAACTACCCCATTAGTTTATGTAAGCTCATCGGATCGCAACGAAACTTGTGCCACTGGAATCCCAGTGTTTGAAATTTTTTGTGACCAGAGTTTCGTCCGATTCTGAGTCAGTTTATGAATCGCCATTTCGCGGTCGCCACGATTTGACTTGACGAGTAATTTTATGATCGGCTCATCGAAATTCAAAACTGAACATACTATTGAGTTCGTATCATCGATTATGATTCCTTTTGACCTATAAGATGTCCAATTTAGAGACATTTAGCTTTGGCATACTTTTCGGTGCAAAGTGCACTACATGTGGACTCCGCTTTGACCCGAAATGACCTTTTTAGCCCCTGTGTCCAAATTGGATGAAAGGATAGTGTCTTATAACTATTTCGCTTATTTCAGGAATGTTGTTGATGTCTGTTGCAGCATCCGGAGATGTTTATTCAACTTTCATATTTTTTGGTTTATTGTACCAGTTGTCTTGCATCGTCTCAACTCCAAATAACTATCAGGCAAGTATACATTGCCATGATTACTGCTTATTTATATTCAGTATGCATGTTTCATTTCTGTCATTTATTTTCTTAATTATTTTATATTATTAAACTTTGCGTCCAAGAAGACTTGGGTGCAACGACGGTATGCGTCATTTATTTGTCTTTTTTTTTGCCATGCATAATGACCTAGAGTTAAGAGACCGCCCTATGATTTTGAGACATTATTATGTTTCATTTGGCCATAACACATATTTTACGGGTGTGTCTCATGTAGATTACGGGCTGGCATATTGACTGATCATCAATACGGGTGGGACGTACGATAGGAAATAACTGCTAATAGAGGTATATGCTAGAAGACTTGGAAGTTATTAGAGGTTTCATCTTGTCGTGGATACGACATGTATAAAGCATGGGATGGGAAGAACAATGAGTAGGCATATGTGTCTCCTTTACACTTTTTCTTATTTACCCGTAAGTTCCGCTGGAGACACGAGATATTATGACCCTATACTGACTGTAGGCCTATGACGATTGAAAGACGTTATGCCCATGGCCCCTGGTTCTCCTAGAGAACTATGTCCATCCCATATTTTAGGCAGATAGTCCATACATAGGAAAGTTGTTCTCAAAAGTGCATTTCACTTAGAATGGTTAGGAACCTTTTTTGGATGTTTATTGCAGTTTATAATGACATGCTTTTATTGTATCTTGTTACGTCCCTCTGAGGACCTAGATCCAGATTTTTTTTTTCCTAAGTGTAGACGATCAAGACTATTCACAAAAGTACGGACCAGTACTTGCTACTCTATATTCTCTTCGAGTTTATCGGATTCATAGTTGATGGACTTATTAGGTTGCTACTCTATCTTATGTTTATTTATCTTAGTAGTTAGACTCTGTTCTTATTCTGGTTTGGTAGTGGATTTGTCTCTACCCACCCATTAGTTCTTTTCGACTATTTCATATTGGTCCATTGATATATTTGATTATTTATTTCTATTTGATTTTTAGATGAGATTTAGTATGCCTGTGACTTATATATACCACTTGTGAATTCTTATTCATAATACAACATATGTATGTGTTATGGTTTTCATATATTAGGGCTGCCATATACATACGGCTGGCATGCTTATGTATTCCTAGTCTTACATATTTTGGGACTGCAACTGACATATTTTTGTGGTAGCCCATGCAGGTCGAGAGAATATTGTTTCGGTTACGCTATTTTATCAAGCAAGCCTGCATATAGGATTAGAGTATAGGATCTCATTTACTTGCTTAACCGACTTTCTTGATTTTATTCCCGATTCTTTGAACTCGAGTATCTCCCTTGACCTCCGAAATCGAATTCGCTTAATTTTCTTGACATCACTATCATTGTTTCTTACCTCTTCCTATTTTGGAGCGATGAGTGCACTTGTTTAATAGTTCCTTGAGTATAATTTTTTGCTAGGGTATAAAAATCTATATCCTTGTTAGGTTTAGAAGATAATTATGATAACATACATAATAAACTAGAATACTGACAACTTCAAATGCTTAGTATAAAGAATGACCCTTAACATTCAACACCTGTAAGTTGATTGACCCTTATCTTTGTTACATTTAGGTATGACTTGGAGAGTAGTATAGATACTACTAGGATTAGTTAGAAAGTTGACCATATTATTGATCCTAGTATTGAGGAACAAATAGGAATTTTTGGTTGGATATTAGGGCTAAACATAACTTCCATAGTGAAATAATATATGATTTAAAAAGGGATTATAAAATTTAGATTCATGCCTTGATAGTTAGCAGAGCAGTATCTCAGAAAACCTAGGTGAATGAACCAATACCCTAGTGTGAGCATAAGTACCCTATCTTCAGCCTGACAAAGCACCTAGAACCCATGATCATTATGTATTCATAAGGGAGTATTCATAAGTCATTGACCAAGTTATATCTTTCAACCTTGAGTACTTATCCGTATGTTATCACTAAATCCCTTGCCATTGCTTAAATGAAGCGACCATGCAAATAATATGAATCTTTCTCTAATAAGGCCTAAATCTAAGAGACTATCATATCCCGATGAATACCACCTCCTCCTATAAAACCTTGTTATCATCAAGAGTCTCTATTTACTTCTATATCTTATTTTCCCATAATCTTAAGTTTTGATGCTCGTTATTTTGTACGATGACAAAAAAATTCTTCGTCTCCAAATCGTGCCACGTCCGCTAAATCCAATACTATTTGAACATTCTCTCCTTCCAATTATTTCGTTGTCTCCTTGAGGTTTTGTCACGACTCGTACCCAAAAATTGGATATGAGTCATGGGTACGTCCAGCCTACGCCGCAGCCGTAAACCCCCTCACCCAAAAATAGATATTTTGTGTGTATTTTGTAATTCTTGTATTTGTTTTAGATTATTTTTAAAATCAATTAAAAGCTAATACTTTTATTAGGATACTTTACCATGGTTTGGACATTAATAATATAGGATGGCTCCAAACCCTGTATCGTCCTTCATATGAAGTAGCCTACACAGGAGACACTACTTGTAGAATCTTTTTGTGGCACAGAAATTCGATCCCTTGGCATTAGTATGACATTAGTGTAACAACCATAGATTCTTGTGTTAAATATTTAGATAATATATATATAATTTATTTGTGGTTATTTTTTAATTTTGATTTTTTCATAATTAGTAGCCCATAATTTCCCGTGACAAAGTAGGTAAATTCTCTTTTGTAAGATGTGCATATTATTTACTGTTATTCTATTTTGTTGAATATTCACTTAATTATTTACTAAGTTAATTGGATAATATAGTTATTTGATTTTTATAACCAAATAAATATCTAATTATAAATTATAAATATTTCATAAAATATTTTGGGTGTAGTATTTTATTAAAGCTTTACAAATTTTTTTATAATTTATTTTGTGTGCAAATATTATTTTTAAATTTTTATAATTCCATCTAAATATATAAATATATATGTTAATAAATATGTGGTTAATAATAATAGTAATAGTAATAGTAATAGTAATAGTAATAGTAATAGTAATAGTAAAATAAAATAAAATAAAATAAAAAACAAATTAAAGAAAAGAAAAGAAAAATAATAAAAACCTTAAATACTAATCCTAACTAATACTAAAACCTAATAATAAAACCTAAAACCTACTCTTAAAGCAAAACCAACAAATATAAACCATTCCTATTACCTAGCGGATCCTCCCCCTACCCCAGCAAACAGACCCCGCGCGACTCTCTCTCTCTCTCTCTCCCTCTCTCTATATATTCTCTCTCTCTCTCTCTCTCTCTCTATATATATATATATATATATATACAAACCCTAAACCAAACCCTAACCTAAACCCTAACCCTAGCCTCGACTACCCCGTGCCGTCGACCCCGATGCCGCGCCGGTGCCGCCGCCCTCGCGTCGACCACCGCCGCCACCGAAGCCGCCGTCCGTCGTCGATCAGCGCGCGCGCACGCTTGCAGAAACACCGCCCCGAGTTCCCACCTTCACGGTATGATATCTCTCGGCCTTTTCTCGAGCGGTTTGTCCGTGTACGTTCACAACCTAACCCTCTAGGATTTTCATTCAAGCGGGACGAGTTTTCGTGCCCTATATTGGTCAAATTTAGACCGAAAAATGGCCGAAAAACTGACAAAAAATAGTCCAAATTTTTTAACCCAAACCCCCATGTTCACACCCAATTTACCACCATGTTTAATAATTTCAAAAACTAATTGAAGGATTTTCTTCTCAATATAACCGAGATTTTTTTTGTTCTTTTAGTTTTTATTAATTCGTTCTATGTGTTAAATTATTTGGCCTCCAAAACGACCAAAAACTTGATTTTTTAAAACTTAAATTTTGTGATACGGAGTGTGCCCCGACAAATGGGACCGTCTCGTCATATACCAATTGTATCGAAAGGCGCGTATGGTATGTCCTGACGTACGAACTTTCACTGAATTTGATTCGGACGTGTGTGCGCGTCGAAATTACCCCATATCCGTAAAAAGTTCACGTATTATAATTTTTGCAAAATATTATACCATTTTGTGTACACTCGTCGGAATACGATGAAACTTATGCCATTGGATTCGTGGTATCACGCTGGTCCTGTGACCCAAGTTTCACACGATTCCGAGACAGTTGACCAAGTCGCCTAATTGCGGCCCCCACTGTTGACTTTAAGGGCAAATTTGTGTCCGGCTCACCGAAATCCAAAATTGGACATACCATTGAGTTCGTATTGACGTTTAGAATTTGTTTGACCTATAATTTACTCCATTTAGAGACCTTTACCTCCGACACGTATTTCGGTGCAAAGTGGCCCACTTGTGGACCCCCTTTGACCCAAAATTATTGTTTTACTCCTATGTCCAAATTGGACGAAAGGGTAGTATTTTCTAGCTATCTCGCTTATTTTGGTAACGTTGGTGATGTTTATTTCAACATCCGGAGACGTTTATTCGGGGGCTATAGTTTCTGATCCTGTGTGCTTGACGTCTGAACGCTTACACTACGCAGATTGCTTGCCAGGCAAGTATACCTTGCCATTATACTGTGATTTACATTCCATATGGCACATGAATTTTATTTCTGTTATTTAGTTCATGTATTTTAACTGATATATAAACTGCGCGTCCAAGAATAACTTGGGTGCAACGACAGTAGCGTCGTATTTTGTCTTTATTATATATTATGTATGTTGACCTAGTTTTATGAGACCATCACATGATCATGAGGCATTTTTATGTTTCATTGGCCGTGACACATCTGTTACACGAGAGTGAGTCTCATGTAGGACACGGACTTGCGTGACGGATTGGCCACCTGTACGTATGGGACGTGCGATAGGGAATAACTGCTGATAGAATTTGCATGCTAGAAGACTTAGCAGTTATTAGAGGTCTCATTGTGTCATGGATATGACATGCTTAGAGCATGGGGTGGGGAGGACAACGAGTAAGGCGTTTGGGCTCCTTTGCACTTTCCTTGTGTAACCCGTACGCTCCGCCAGAGATGCGCGGTCATGATGACCAATATATTATTATTATCAGGTGGCCTCTGGCGTTCAAAAGACGTCATGCTTTGTAGGCTCCTGATTCTCCGAGAGAATTATGCCAATCCTATTTTGGCTAGATAGCCCACGTGTTGGAAAGTTGTTCTAAAAGTGCATTCACATAGATGGTTAGGCGACCCTTGGATGTTTATTTTTTAGTACTTTATTGGCATGCTTCTATGTATCTTGTTACGTCTCTCTGAGGACCTGGTCCCTTTCCAGGTGTACACGATCATGACTATTTGCAGGAGCATGGATCATGACTTGCTACTACGATCCCTTTCGAGGAGGTCTTCTCTTTGAGCCTCTTTGTTCATCAGAAGTACTTATCTTGTTTCTCTTATATTCTAGTTTGGTAGGGGATTTGTCTCTACCCAACTACTTGTTCTTATCAAACATTTTATAATTGATTCAGTTATATAGTTGATTTGTTATTTATTTCTTTATGATTATTTCTGTGGATGAGATTTAGTTATGCCCTGTGACTTATAACATAAATATATACCACTCGTGAATTATTGTTCATAATAAAGCGTACGTATGTGTTATGGTTTTCATATATTGGAGTTGCCATATACATACGGCTGGCATGCTTACGTATTCCTAGTCCTACGTATTTTAGGAATAGGGCATGGCATATTTTAGTGGTGGCCCATGCAGGTCGAGAGTATATTGTCTTGGTTACATTACTGTACCGAGCAAGCCTGCACCTAGGATTAGAGTTTTAGGTCTCATCCACAATTTGACTATGACTCACCTTCCTTTCAATTTGTTTTATTTAAATAATTGCATCATGCTTGATTCATGTACTTTTCTAATAATTTTTTGAGTATAGCCTTCTGCTAGAATATAGGAATCCTTGTTCTTAGGATGATAATTAGGGTAATATTCCTACTAAGAATACAACTAGAATATTGACACATCACTAAGTTTAGAATACCTAATGAACCCTAGAATCCCTTACCTGTAGATTAATTGACCATTATCCTTTGATATATTTATGAAGGACTTGAGAGTAGTATAGACACTACTAGGGTTATTTACAACTTTGACCATATTGTTTGACCCTAGTATTGAGGAACCAATAGAAATCCAAGGTTGAATATTAGGACTGAACCTAATTTTTATAGTGAGAAAGTATTAGAGAACTTTAAGTTCAGATTCTTGTCTTGATATTAGCAGAACAATACCTTAGGAAGCCAAGAGGAATGAATAAAATATATTTATCTTGATCATACCTCGAACACAGATATTAGCATCCCACATTTTCTTAGGAAATCATGATATTATCAAGAGTCTCTCTATTTAATTTCATATCTTGTTCCTCCGAAACCTTAACGTTCGCTAATTGTGCGACGACGAAAATTTTCTTTCATCTTTCAATTTGTGCTACCTAACCATTCTGATTGTAGGCCAAGTAATTCCTTTTATGTTAGGATATATAGTTTGCTAGGATTATAGTTGTAATCTTGAATTTTAAAATTATGTGCTTGGTAGTTAGAACTTGAAAGTTTGAGTTGTTCATTTAGATTATGATTTTATGATTACACTTTAGTTTTAAATCAAGTAATTTGTATCCATATCTCAATACAGGCTATATCCTCTTTCACTTGAGAGCTAGTTACTTCTCCATTCTTAATATTAACACTTTTGTTCTATAAGCACTATGATTGAGACTTAAGATGACCATTACCTATGAAGTTTTATAATGCAATAGGATACCCTAATAAGTACCAAGATCTTTTTCTCGTGTACCTCAACAAGAGTTTCTACTTTATTTACCAGGACAAGGTTATTTTGTAGAATCCCCTTAAGGCAGTTACAATATTGGTTTATTCTTTTAAGTTGGGTAATATGCCTCACAATATAGTATCATAAAGTTCTTTTGACGGATTAATGAAGTGTAATTGAATGACACCAACTATAGACTTGCATAAGAAGCTAGTGTTTATCCAGATTGTAGAACTTAGAGGCCCATACCCCCATTTGGCCGACTAGAGACTTAGACAAGGAGTTAGTATGACAACTTTAGAGGCACAACACCGGACGAGTCTTATCTTTTTGATGAACTTGAATTATTTTGCACCTTCGTTCATCATAATCCAGCGTACTTATATTTTCTAAACTACCTCGACCTATGATGTTATTATAGCCTAGTTTTGCAATCTTATTCTTTTATCGAGCTTGTTCATGACATATGTGTTATTGGGGTCTGATCAACCACACTAATACATTATCTGATTAGAATCAGTGTATTACGGTCTGATCAACCTTAGTGCGCTTGGTTCGCTTTTTGCATAACTACTTTACGTGGATTGAGATATAGTTGACTCAGCTTGTTAGACGAATATACTTGCCCTCTAGACAGGTCAGAGCATATCATGTCAGGTACATAACTGTTCTGATATGAACATGCGAATGGGAATTTATCAAAATAAGATTTCAATCCACGACCGCCTTGACAACTCCCTTTTGAATTCTTTAAACGCCTTGAACCCGTACTTGTATTCTATCACCTCCTCATTGAATTCTTTATTGTTGTTTTCCGTCTTCCCCTATTTTGGAAAGACGAACGCTCGTGCTTGGTATAAGTTTGATACACGGAGAGTACTAGACATACCCCATAGGCCAATCACATTACTTTGTGACTATCTTTTGTAATTAAGGGCATATCACATGTGATATATTTGGTGTTAAAATTTTTGAGGATTGAATAACACGATTAAATAATTTGAGGAATATTTTTCTTAAATGTATAGCCTTATGTGATAGATGGGTAAATTCTAAATTGGGTAGAAATTGTATTATCAACTTGAGGTAAATTTCTTTTAGATTGTGATCAAGTAAGATTAGATTAAGAGATTTAACTCATTTTAATTTTAGAAATTTTTAGAAGAATGATTAAGACGATGAGGATATAATAAATTTTGATATCTTGATATTGCGAACCAAATATTTATAATTTGAGCACATGATTTAAATTTTGAATATTGAATGTTGAATCATCGATTTAAATTTTAAGGATAAATATATAATTTTAGACTTGAACAATTGTTGAATTAGATTTGAAATTTTATAATTTGATGATTTGAATTAAAATTTGAATTTTGATTGTTGGATCACCCATTTGAAATATTGAGGATGAAAATTAAATTTAAAATTTGAAGAATACAAAATTCATAAGTTAAGAATATGAATAAGATTTGATTAGAATTGTGTATTGTTCAAAGTCTAGAGGAAATTATGATAGTTGGAAATTGTGTGGTCTTATATGTACTTACTAATTTCTCTTGATCACCTTATTATATGTTGGATAGAATAATGGGCGTAGTTCAACTCGGGGGAAGGTATAAAATTTCGGTCTTTGTTTGGTTTAAGGATTGTGGACCTAATCTCGAGGAGTTCTTGCACTACTCTTATTCTCATATATCGATATAATAAAGTGACAATTAATGTGACCAATGCTTAACTGTCCTGTCCTGAATGACTTGCTACTAAATAAATTGTCTATGATCTTGACCTTAACCTTGATACTATAACTTGTTCCTACCCTGACTATTGTATCCGTACTGATACACTTGATCGCACCGAGAGTGCTACTTGATATATATATATATATATATATATATATATATATATATATATATATATATATATATATATATATATATTGAGCCATCGTGCCACATAATCCTGCTACTTGATATATGTAATTATTTTTATGCACAAATCTGGTAGTTGGACAGTGACTGTTATCACGACTAGATACTTTTGATTATTGCATCACACTTGGGTAAATCCATATTTAACTTGTGAGTAACAATATGGGTTCGTATCAAGAGTGACTGTACTTAAAGTATGACATCTAAGAAGAATGTTCATGTGACCACGATATGAGATTCTATTGACCTAGGGTTAACTAGGCAACTTAACTTGTAGAGCACTGGAAGAAAATGGTATTCTGAGATCGTGCGTCAAGCCCCTAAAATTAGCTGAAAGTAAAGGCTGGCCACCACGGATACTGTATATCATCCGCACTAGTGGAGTGAAGTATCTGATCTAATTATAAGATCGAGCCAGTATCTTTCCTAAAGAAAGCCTGGAACTATTACTAATCGTTTATTAGCTCAGTGCCCTTATAAGGGACTGGTGCATCTTATACATATATTCTTGCTCGTATATCAATGGTTAAGCCAGCCCTGCTTGATTAGGGCACGATCTGAGGATACTTAGGTATTATATTTCTGGGATAACCACTACAAAAAAGGGTTTTCTTGACGGGTTTTTCCCGTCAAAAAGGGTTTTGTTGACGGTTTTGGATTCGTTATCTTGGCCACA
Organism: Iris macrosiphon; assembly: GCA_036927795.1. Classification (NCBI taxonomy): domain Eukaryota; kingdom Viridiplantae; phylum Streptophyta; class Magnoliopsida; order Asparagales; family Iridaceae; genus Iris; species Iris macrosiphon. The sequence goes on along the minus strand of JAYESA010000004.1, from coordinate 220,642,658 downwards.
GTCGAGAAAAGTTGCCACATTTCTTGACGTTTACTGTTTTTGTTTTCTTGATGGTTTTAAACTGTCAAGTAACAAGCCTGTCTTGACGGTTTTAAAACGTCAAGAATACATATAAAAAAAACTGTCAAGATAAATGAAAACTTTTTCTGACTGTGGCATAAATAACCGGTAATGACCGTCAAGAAAGTCCTTTCTTGACCGAGAAAAACCGTCAAAAAAAATATTTCTTGATATTTAAAAACCGTCAAGAGAAGTTAAATTTTTTTTAACAAAAATTTTGTTTATAATTATATATTATATGCTTCCTTTCGTCGTGTTTGCCGAAAAAATATCAACATAATCCAAAATATCACAAACATCAAAGAACAATAATATATATAATTTTTATATTAATAAATATGTGTTTGTACACCGTAAACATCCAATCAATTATCCAAATCGATCAACTATGTAATTTTTATACAATTTCTTAAACATCCAAAACCTATATATACAAATAAATTAAAATACATGGCACATTGTCAAACTATATAACAAAATATCTGAATCCGAAATACATCCCATCACAACAGCCTTCATTTGGAAGCACATGTAGTTTATGAGAGAACAAGAGCACAAGTTACTAATGTTAATGAGCTTATTGAACAATGAACAAGAAAACGAGATCCTTGAGAAAACAAGGAGAGTATAATAACTCAACTGAACTATTATGAACAACATCTGGAAGACTAGACTACTAATAAATGCAAAATAGTATAAATAAGTTAAAATTTCCAATATTTAGCTTCTTAATTTTATGGTACCTTTTTTCTGTTCTCGGCCATCCTATTGTCCCCTATATATACCATGGTGATACATGAGGGTATCATGAGCATTTCAATAGGTGTTTATGCGTATGATATGTTACTTGGGGAGTGAGTTATAGTGTATTACATTAGTACTCATATGTTGTTTGTGTGTGGGTCTTAGAGTGTGTTAGTGTGCCAAGGGTATATGTGTCAATATGCTTGAGTGTGTGTGTATATGGGGTGAGGGTGGACATGTATCAGGTGGTTGCACTTGATCTATGTTGTTGCAGTAACAAAAATATGCAGCAGCTCGAGGAAATATTATTCGCGTATTTTGGGGCACGGGTATGTGCAGGTTCTAGTTAGGAGATGGGGGCTGTTTGACCTACAGAATTTTGTAGTAGGGACTGCAATATTGTGCACTTGATGGACTGAATAGCAGTAGAAACTCGAGGGCAGCATCAAATATGTAGAACGACAGCTTGGGGAGAGGGTTTTGTGCACTGCAACATCTGAACTTGTAGTTGCTGTGTAGTATGAGGAGCTCGGGTATTAACTGAGTGCAAGTCAGGAGCATTTGATTAGAGTGTTTGCACAACGAGTTATACCTGGAAGTGATAATGGATTGAAGGTGAAGTGTATATCAGGATACAAATCTAGGAATCCATCTATCAGTTCTTTTGGTGTTTAGTCATGGTGCAACCATATTCAAGAGTATCAAGTGATGGTAGTGAGGTATAGTTAAGTGAGTATGGGTGTTATGAGTACAAGTGCTAGGGTGATGGCAAGTGTTTGGTGTGTTAGACTCATGTTAGTGAGTGTAACAAGAACTGGAGTGAAAGATGAAATTAGGATATATGTGTGTGTGTTAGTCGGTGCTAGGAGCTTTGGAATGTGTATTTGAGTAAGCGAGTGAGTGTCCATGAGGGGTGTAAGTAGTGGTCAGGTAATAGTATGGGGTAGTGTTGGTATTATATATCAAATGAGGTGTGTAGATTTTACAATTTTACTAGAGAGTATACATAATGTGAGGTGAGGTGTGTCTTTGATTTGAGTATGAAACATCTGGTGAGAGGTGCATATTAAGTGGTGTATATATATATATATATATATATATATATATATAGTGTGTGTGTGTGTGTGTGTGTGTGTGTGTGTGTGTGTGCGTATATCTATGAGATTGTGTTTATATATTATTAGGCAATGCCTGCTCAACAAATATGAGAATACCCAAATAGAGCAATACTGTGCAACCCTACATTCAACGTGTCCCTAATATATATATATATATATATATATATATATATATATATATATATATATATGACTTTTAAGTATAGATCCAAATAATATGCATACAGAAAAGGAGAGCTAATTAAATACTAGATATTTTATTTCATATCTTATACTTGGCTAATGAGAAAACTCAAAACTAAACCAATCAAGTAAGATATGTTAGTTAGTATATGCAGACATTTAAAGTTTGATGCTTCCTAGGCGTTAGGCAAGCTATTCGCACTAAATCTCAGGTGGAATGTGAAAAATAAACATGTGTTGTTGCTCAAACAACCCTCTTGGACACTGTTCGTGGTCATATTATCCATGTTGGGCTCTAAATTTTTAGTCTCGACAGTTATAAGAAAGAGAGGTCCTTACTTTAAAACTTAGAAAACTAGTTGATGAGTATGTAGACCTACCTTTCTGGTTATTATTTCTATATGAAGCAAATGATTACATATATAAAAAGAAGGCCTCTCAACCTACCAGTCTGGAGGAAAGACTCCGCAGCAACAGTGAATCTTGCTCGGTTTGGAGTGTGTAGTACACAGATTTCACCTAGAAATAGCAAAGCAAAGATCACCAGTTGAAGAAAGAATAATGGTATCCACTATTAATGATATGAGCAAAGATATCAGGACTTGGAGATCAATCCTCTTTGTATGAACAGAGAATATATCCGTAAGAAAAGATAGTGAAAGACGTCACCAGAGATGGATTCCTTCTTAAAATTAAGATACTCACTCCAGTCCCTACCTGCAAAACAGAAAATTAATGAAATGACTCTCAATGACCATAGTTGACATGTTATAAAAATAATGGAAACAATATAATTTAGTAGCATTAGTAGTCCCTACAGTCTAAAACATATATTTAGCAAATTTTAGAATTAGCATACTGAAACAAGTAAATGAACATATGCGACATGTTATAAAAATAATGGAAACAATATAATTTATTAGCATTAGTAGTCCCTACAGTCATAGTTACCAATTTTTCTTATGTTTTGGACAAAAATACAACACCAAACATACATTGTGATACAGACAGGGCGCTGATTGTTCCGTGTCTTAGTGTATTTTGGTGTGTCCATGTGGTATCCGATACATACCCTGAAACATATCCAATATGATACAACACTAATTTTGGAGTATCCATACTTCCTAGTTACTTTATTTGTTTATAGTATCCCCATATTGAATCTTAAAGGATCAAGTAACACCAAAGTATAAAAAAAGAAAGATCAGCATAGACCCATTAATAGGTTTCAACAAGTTAAAAAAGAATCACATAAGAAAGAAAATGATATAAAAGTACATATCTCACATTTTATTATATAATTAGAAATAACTCATTACTGAAGATAATACCTACTTTTTAAATAACTATTGATATCTTTATTGATTAAAATCAGGATCTAATTAAACAAAGAATCATAAGATGATTTTAAACAAAAAATAGAGTCGACATAAACACTTCGAGTAAAAATATGATGTATTCCCCAATATAAAGAACATATTTTTTTTCTTAATACATGCTTCAACAGGAGACCTCATTGTTGACACATGCATCCCTATTATAGATAACACCTCTTTGTGCTTTATCACCTAAGAGCAAAGATTTAACCAGGGAGCAAAGTTTTTAGCTGTAATATTGATTCAAAACTCTAATACATGCTTCAACTGGAGACCTCATTGGAACATTAATGAAAGACTCACAATCGGATTTAAGAATTTAAAATATAAAATCGAAGGGAACTTACCTCTTCGATCAATACACACAACAAAAAAATCACTAAACTGGATGCCCTATAGACTATGTTACCCGAACTCTCCACTTTAGGAAAAGTACCCGTGTCCACCAGGTAGGACATGGATATGGGTATAAAATCCGTATCCGATTCTCCATAGTGACAATCGGATCCTTCATGGTTCTTTATGGTGACAATCGATAGATTGGTAGTGAAGTAAATATTTTATTTTAATGTGGTAGTGAAGTAGATAATTTATTTTAATATGGTAGATTGGTAGTAAAGTTATACAATCTTACAACTTTAATTACATGATGTCCTTTTATGAAACCATGCAAATTTAATTATAAGCTTAAATATATAAAATAATGCAAACTTTATTACAACTGTGTCTTTTTATGAAATTATATAAATTTAATTAGAGAGTATATTTTTATGAAATCATGCAAATTTAATTACATGTCTTTTATGAAGTCATACAAATTTAATTATATGATGTGTCTTTTTATGAAACTATATTCAAATATATTTATTTTAATAGTCATATTCTCGTAGCCGTATCCAAAATTTAAATCATTTTTAGCCGAGTATGTGTGTCCTTCAATTATGAGTTTGAAGGGCCCGACTCTTGGATATGTAATTATACCCGACACCCGTACCCGAGTCCAGATAACAAAGCCTATAGATAATATCATATACTTAAAAAAGATATCTAAAAAAATTGAGATGCTTGGATGCAGAATCTGGGTTCTCGAAGATATTGGATACACCTATACAGTATAAGTAGTCGATAAAAATAGCAATTTCTTCTTTCTCAAAAAACTATCCCGGAAGAGTTTCACTTTGCAATTACAAAAATAACAAACTTAAACATCTGAAGTTGCAATTCTGGCTGTTAATAGATATGTTTATGTGGGGAACCTAGGAAATAAAAATGCAATATAGATGGTAAATGGAAACAATCTATAAACTAAGACCAGAATGTAGAACATAAATTATATTCTAAATTGCATTAAGGGCGAACTGTAGTACCAAGAATATGATAATATATGGACACAATGGCACATATATGTTTTTCGTGTTTACAATGAGACACAGACATGGAACTGGTTTGAGTGCCAATGTTTGCTTGCTAAGGCATATTAGTGCATTATATTATCATTTTAGCTGTCAATGAAGGAAATTTTTTGGGGAATTCAATTATAATTTGGCAATGCATGTCATCCTGATACTACAAATTGGGTTAGTTGTAATGTAAGACTTGCTTATATTTTTAGCTGGCTTTAGACAAGTGGTTTAGTGGTATCCTATTTTGGTTCACCTCATATTGGTGAAATTAAGATTATTAGCAACTGCTTTAGAACCAAAGAACCTAGATGGACAGAAATTGACAAGCACCTAAAAGAGGTTGTATCTTAATTATGTGAATTATCCAAAATTTTAACAAGCTTGTAAAAGAGGTTGTATCTTAATGCAGTTATGATAGCACCCTATGTGTGAGCAGGTTCCTAATTTACACCTGATGATACTATATGAAAAAAGCATGTTCTTACTTCTTACCTTGAGAATACTTGGGCTACTCTCATTGTCCTATAAGCCATCATATAGGCAAGTTTTTATCATAAGGAAAAATATTGTACTATACTCGCATAAAATAGTAAGGTGATTGATCAAACTCTCTTTTAGGCCAAGTATAAGACACTCTAAAATTCCAATGTTAAATTAGTTATCAGCTTTTCACTGCTATACACATAGCAGTTAAGATTTTAAGAAGGAAAATAAATGAAAATGCCCTTAACCTATATAACCATGGACAAAACACACAGATATCAGATTCCAGCAACAAACTCACAACCGGACATGGAAAACAAAATTGCAGTAGTATAAACCAAGCATGGATCCAATTTGATGTAAAAAGGACACCGATAATCTTCATTTCTAAATCCAGTTGGGTGGTTCTGGCGTGCGCCAGTCGAGGGATGCACCTTGGCCATGGAGGCAATTACAGTTGTGAAGGAACAAGCAACTATTAGCATGTAATCCCTAATTCATTGTCAAAATTTAACCAACTTGGCAAACTTATTTTGAAAGTTCACATAATTTAACCAACTTGGAAAACTCTTCATGCAGTTAGAAAATGCTTCATAGAATGGTACAAACATTTAGAATGCCTAAAGTTCTAGAATCAAAAGATCCATGAGAAGCAATATTAGTATAACATTGTGTCTAAACAGTAATTGTAATTTTTATATAAAAATTAGGGGTTTAAGATAATATGACCCAATTAATTCTGAATTCGTAATGATGAATGAGTTTAACATCAAATGTGCTCACCATCTAAAAGAGCTTCAGAGACCTCCTTACTTAGTAACAATCAATACTCGTAGTTCATGTCAGGCAATTACCAACCCAGAATTCTATAGAAAACCTAAAAAAGTTCATAATTTAACAGAATAATTATTTAGGAATATATTAGCATCTATGAAGCATCGATACCTCCAAGAATCAGAGCAGGTTGTGTCAAGCACTACACAAACAGTCAATGGTATCATATTTGTGTCGCTGTATCCATAATGTATTATCTCGTATCTGTGCCAGTACCACCATGCAACATAGATCAACATCTAAGCAAATTTACAAAATTTATAAAAGGACATCACATACCAAGAAGCTAAAGGGAACAAGAGAGATCAAGGCCGAAGAAGGATGTCGCTTCATTCCCCTTTAGTACTTGTGACGGTATGAAGCAATCGTCTTTATATTCCTGAAATTAAACCAAAATTAAAATTTTGGAACATGGATCATTACAGAAGTCCCTAAATAGAAATAAATTGACCACAAACAGAGAAAACTCTAATTCTGTCAATCGAGCACCTGAAAGCTGCCTCCTTTCCCATCTATGTCCTCAATCGGAGCCATATTCTGGTCTTGATCAGAGTGTACAGCTAAATCCTCTAAAAAATAAATCCACCAATCAATTTGGGGACCATTTCTTGATTTAAAATCAATAAAAACTCCAGGGTTTGATATTCTTACCATGATGTGTCCGAGTGAAAATCTTGGTCCTGATCTGAAACAAAGAAAACCCTGTCAATATAGATCTTAATCCTTTATATTCGAAACAAACTCGAGACTAGTAGGTCCGAGTGTCGGCGTCATCGTGGGCTGCTTGTCGTCGTTGTGGGGCAGCCTACGGAATCTCATCGAGGCTAAACTTAGAGAATGTCGTGTGTGTGGGAGTGTTTGGAGTGGGGGAGAAGCCGATTGATTCACCTGAGCTGCCTTGTAGGCCTCAATGGCGGCCTCGACAGCCTCCTTCCTCTCGTCAACCTTGAACGCGGCCTGGTAGCGGTAGTAGTCCCCCTTCATCTTCAAATAGAAGACATGGACTCCCCAGAGGCGGTGGAGGGAATAAGGCGGGAGTCGATTAGCGCGAGGAACCTCTTTTAGACCGTATTGAGTCGGACTTGACGTGGGTGCGGTAACCACAGACGAGCGTCGTTACGGCGGCCAGGTTCTTGCAGACGACGAAGAAGATGTTGCGCTACCGAGGGCATCATGAGGGCCAAAAATATCTAGGATTTGCGGCTAGTGTTTTGTGGTCAATGGTGCTAGGGTTTCAGTGGAGAGTTTTGGGGAGGAGGGAGAGGAGGTGGCAGAGGAGAGCAGATCTCCAGCCATGTGAAAAATGGGGAGGATGGAGAATGGAGAATAGAGAGAGGAGAGAGGAGAGGCTCGGGGATAATGAAAAAATGAATAGAAGCAGCATGGATTAAATTGACCACGGAACCGTCAACATAGAGCCTGTAATAAAAAAAATTCAAAAAATTACTAAAATGGCAGATGAAATATGCATGGTAATTTTTTTGCTCATGCATTACTTAACGATTATCAACAAACCGTCAAAAAATGCAATGGGTTTTCTTGATGCTTCATCTAAAATCGTCAAGAAATATTGTACAATCTTAATACTTAACAGAAAAAGGTTATTTTCTTGACGTATGTCTAAAACCGTCAAGATAACCCCTATTCTTGACGGTTTTTTACGACCGTCAACAAATAAACCGTTAAGGAAGTCTATTTTTCTTGTTGTGAATCCAGAGATCACATATCTAGCTGTAATACATGATTGGCCATTTAAATTTCTTGTAATGCATGCCTAGCCAGGAAAGTTGGCTATCGCGGCATGATAATTCAACCCATGTCCTTGTTTGGTTGTTGGGTTGCATCGTTATGTTACGATAATCCATGAACTGAAGCTAGATTACTTTCTCCTATGTAATATCTCTAATTGTGTATCGTGCCTTCTGTTGAGTGGAATTAGGGACATAGACTGGTATAGCATGATGATGCAACTCATGTCCTTGTTTGGTTGTTGGGTTGTGCTGTTGTGATATACTAGGCTGTGGACTAAAACTATGACGCAGAGTTATTTCATCTTAACCATAACCAAGGGACGTATTCTATCTTGATGTGATAAGGGGTGTCATGTCATGTCATGTCATATCATATCATGGATATGACATATGTCATTGATTGTTGGCTCACGCATCTCATGCTATATAACTGGTTTTGTTTCTTCTTTTCGTGCTTCCTTTGTGGTACTTTCTATTTGGGGTCTGACCCCACTGGTTTTGTATGACCAGGTTTCGAGCCAGTACCTGAGGATCAAGCTTAATTTTTCCTCACTGATTGCACGCACTCGTAGGATGGCTGTTGAGGGACACGCGTGGGTTCCTTTATTCACCGCTCATCTTTTATTAACTATATTCTTTTGAGCGTTTAGCCAACTGACACCTGTTAGCCGATAAATCTGGATACTAGTTCCCTACATGATTGTAATATATTCAGACTGCAGCTGACTCACTGTCATGTATACTTTTGATCTTGTATTTGGCTTATCATTTTGTCTTGCTAGATCTCTAAGAATTTTCTGATGCGGTATTTGAGATGCCTTACTGCTTATTATGAAATATTCAATGTTATTGCTGTAACATTCCATTCCCAAAATATGTAGGACTAGGAATACGTACCATACCAGCTACACATTCGACCAGACTCTGGTCCGACTCGAATACGTATAAGCAGTATTATAATGGTCACTATCTAGATAATTCAGTAAATATAAATATCTATGCCTCAATCCATAATGAATAGAATACAACAAGAATGAGATACATGTGCTAAAGTCGGCCGTCCAGTAACACACAAGCTCGAATAGACTCGAGAAAGAAATATGAGTCTATAAAACTAGGCTACATCAGTAGATAAATCAATAATATAAATGAATAGCATAACTCTGGTATAAATGATATAAGTACTTGGTACCAATGTCCACATAGCAAAGCAACCCAAATCAGCAACTCCAGGCAGGCTCCACAATGGTCTATGCTGCAAAACTGGCAAGGGACCAGGTTCTCAGAGGGACGTAACAAGGTACAAGAAACAGTATGCCAAAGTAAAACAATATAATGCCACATACTCAAGGGTAAACTACTGTAAATATCTAAGTGATATGCACATGAGGACATCACTCGTACTCAGGCTGAAACCACTACAGACTCTGTGTCGGGGAGCTCATAGCAGCAAGTAATATTTTGTAGGGCCAGTAAATATGCCAAAGATCTGGGACTGAGTCTAAGGCACCTCCAGTAACATAGTGTGTGTGTGTGTGTGTGTGTATATATATATATATATATATATATATATATATATATATATATATAATCAGCCTGTAGTATGGTGTGTCTCTCCCCACCTAATGTAACCTCACGTCTCATGTCCACGACGTCTCATATCCATAACACGCAAGATCAGGACCTCTAGCTAGTACAACGAGTCATAATAATATATGTATATAATATGCAAGTCTTATATCATGAGTCTTGTAATCCTATTCAGAATCACCATGAATACCTCAAGAAGGATTCTGTCACATAAAATAGTGTCAAGTGTCCTACGGTCTGACGTGCAAGGATGCAAGCACGTGAAATGGGATTATGGTATTAACTATCTAAGTGACGTTACTCGACTCCGTGTACGGCGTCAACACCCGAATATTGTTCAGACGCTAAGCAATATCTCACGGCCCTAGGGTAAACACACACATCGACCATATCAAATAACTATAATAACCAAATAAGATAATTAAGGCAAGGAACTCTGATACATCATGACAAGGTACACTTGCATGCTGTTTGTGGCTGCGATAGTATTTTTCTGACGTCCTCTGCTGAAAGAGTAGCAGATCCAAGATGTCATGTTAAATATATTCTAATCAATAACCATACACGCTAACTACTCTAGGACAACACGAAAGATCGTTGCACAACCTCAACTTTCAGTTGACGTTCTTGTCCAACAATCCAATAGTTGCGTAGCATTGAACAACATGCCAAGATACACGTGCCATACCACTCTTAAAATACTTTATGAGGGTATCTTATATTGACATACCATACGTACTTATAGGAACTTACATATGTTTGGCTACACGTAGTCCTATATGTACGTAGGAACGTATTGATGTCACAAAACTTGCACCATTGCTATCATATTCATCTACCATGCATGGAACCTCTTAATCATGTATTTTAAAATCATTTATTACTTAATTAATCATAATTAATATTCTAAAATTATTTTTAAATAATCAAAAATAACCAAACATCGGTATTGCATGCCATTATTTGCTTCGGGTGACAACTAGTCATTCTAACCAACTTTGGCACGTAGTCTTGACATACAACCTCCATGCTTGCATCAAAATATGATTAAATAAGAAATTAATATATTAAATATTCTGGAATTAATATACATTAATTTTTGAAATTTATTTACTTCAGTAAAATATAACAACTATCAAAGAACTATAACTAGTCTTGATGCGACGTGGCCGTGTCAAGGTTGTTCATTGGTTTGGGGTAGTTTTTCTACGTTAAAATATAGATCTAATGTATGGAAATAATTATAAACATCATATCATTAATATAATTTATCCAAGATTTTATTCATGAAAAAATAGGAAAAGAAACAAAGTTGAAAAACTTACGCGATTGCGATTACGGCGGGGATATTTTTCGCGACTACGGCCAAACGGAGTACCAAACGAACTCCAAACCTCACGAAACTTGACGAGGATCTTCGGTACTTCAATTATGATGTAAATCTATCACTTTTAGAATTTTTTCTGCTGTGGAGGGGTCTGAACTGTTGCTGCAACCAGCAGTAAATATTTGGCCAAAAAGGGGTTCGGTTGGAATTTTTGTGGAGTTGTGGCATATGGAGAAGGAGAGAGGAAGAGGAAAAGAAGTAGAAGAGGGAGAGAATGTGAGAAAGAAGTTTTTTTTGTGAAGAAGAGAAAAGGGGGGGCCGAACCTTATAATTAGGTTTAAGTGTTGGGGAGTTGATAAATATATGTAGTTTAAATAGGTGAGTAGTTAGGATTTGATTTAATGTTTAAAAATATATGGGTAAGATTTTGTGGAGTCTTAATATGTTAAGGGTCTAAAATTTAAATTAGGAGATTGTCACAAAAATATTCACTTAGGATTTGATTTGATCTAAAGATAGAAATATGCAACAAACTAGGGGTTTCCTAATTTGGAAATATAGAATTTAAATATTTAATTAATTTGTTCAGATTTTGTGGATATATTTTATATGTAGGATGTGTTGAATAGAAAATGGTGTGGAGTTTTTTTTATTAGTATTGGGATTTGGTTGGTTAGGATTTTGGGTAGTTAGTAGTTAGGCCAACTATGATGTCACCTATGAAACTTTCTATAAATAAAAATTCTATAAATAGAAACAAATTAATTTAAATATTATATATATATATATATATATATATATATATATATATATATATATATATATATATATATATATATATATATAGAGGCACTATATCCCTACATGTGTTTGGGTTTGGTTTGGGTCAAGTTCTAGTCAAAAGGAAGCAGTCTTACGGTAACCGTGGTTCTAGATATTTGTCAATATTTTTGTAGCATAGGGAAGATCAAAAAAATGCAACATTCATGTCCCAAATATATTAGGTACAATCAAGATTAGTAATATGATTTTTTTTGGAAGGAAAAATGTTATGTATTGCTCCAAATATTCAAGCCCTGGCAAAGTGTCATATATATAAATTTTTTTTTTATAAATTAATACTTTAAAATATAAAATAAAATAAAATAAATAAATAAAATAAAATAAATTAAATTAAATTAAAAAGTATCAAATTATCCCTATTCCAAAATGAGGGGGCTTACAATCTACCCACCTTAAAAGAATTGCGTCCTCGCAATTTAAGATTTTAATAATACACTTTCTTTTTCAATGGGGCCAAATCCTTTATTGTGATTTTGCAAAGTCCACAATATTAACTTTATTTTTCATACTTAAATAAAATTTTAAGTCCTCTAAATTTAACCCCTTCGAGAATTAAACTCCTCAAATTTAAATTAAATTAAATTCTCACTTTTAAAATTATCATTCTTCTACTCGATCAATTTCTTTCTCTCTTCAACAATTAATCCATGAGATTCCTGAAATATGTCTTCTCAAAACTCAGCTTGACTTCAATACCATTGATTTCTCGATCCTTTCTCGTCTTTTTTTTTATTTATCTTGTGTCCTTTTCCTTAAGTCTTCTCCAGATTCGGTGGTTGGAGCACCATCAGTTTCAGTAGGGCAAGGATCCGTTGGCCCACAGATGAAAGCAACATCTGCTCCTGAAGGGATCAGGATAGAACCAGTAGAGGAGCACGGGAAGCAACATGTACCTGAAGCTCCGGTACCCCCGGTCGTGCCAGTAGTGCCAGTAAAACTTGATACGTCAGCAATGCTCAAGATTATACGAGGAATGGTGGCAACACAACAATATCAGCAGCTTCAACAACAAGAGCATAATGTCTTGTTTAACCAAGGATTACAGACGGCCTTGGAAAGGAGTGTTAGAACAGACTCAGGGGCATCGGCGAGATTATGCCAACTTAACCCCAAGTATTTTGATGACATGGAGGACGTCATTACCCCAGACACTTGTCTGCATAATATTAAAAGAATACTGACAGCGACAAAGGTTCTAGCTGAGGAACAAGTTGATTAGGTCCGATTGCAGCTCCAGGACCTTGCTATAGATTGGTGGGCAGCAAAAGAAGTTGGTTTAAGATAACCTATCTCATGGGACAACTTCAGGGCCCATCTCAAGGTTAAGTATTTTGGAGTGGTAGCACAATATGAGCTAGAACAGAGGTTCATCAACCTCAAGCAGTCTGGAAGGACAGTGGATGGCCATGCGGCAGAGTTCAGCAAGCTTAGCAGATTTTTCCCGACAATGGTAGCAACAAAACCAGAGAGGGCGATGAGGTTCCAGTATGGACTTTATCTGAAAATTTAGCAACAGTAGAGGGTCATAACTACCAGACTTTCGACAAAGTATTGACTGCATCTAGGCGAGATGAGTTGATAATACAGAGGTTAGCTTCAAGGACATGAGGCCAAAAGAGGTCTCATGTCCAGAACGGAGGAGGAGGACCAGCACAACGGACGTCAGCACCATCTCCTCGCATTCACATTTATGACACAACACCAAGAAGGCAAGTAGCATCAACAACAACAACACCAGTTCGACCGAATCAGTAGAGGCAACAACAACAACAACGATTGGGAGCCCCAATAAGATACACGTATTATGGAAAGCCAGGCCATACCCGAGGGGTGTATAGGGTAGCACACGGGTTGTGTCTGCGATATGGTAGTCCAAATCATCGGATTGCCAAATGTCCTATGATGTAGAGGATTGAAGGACCGGTATAGCGATTAGCATTACTAGCACCGGGTCAGCTCAGTATTGGGGCCAGCATTGGCAATCAGGCCATTGGCTCAGTATCTATTGCCGACGCAAATTTAGATGTACAACCAGCAGAAGAATCAGCAGTACGGTCATCAGAGGACACAACCGCGTCTTCAAGGGAGGCATCAAAAAAGAGCATCGCAAGGCCAAGGGCAAGCTTTTACTCTATCTCTGGAGAAGGCTTTGGCATCAGGTGACGTAGTGGCAGGTAACATTCTCGTTACATCTGTTTTTGTCATAGCATTATTTGATTCAGGAGCATCCTATTCATTTGTATGTGCATGATTTAAGACACGTATTAGATTAAAGTTCGAGGCATTGCCAGAGAGACTGAATATATTCACTGGTAATAGTCTCGTAGGAGTCAGTAAAGTGTGTTTAGCGTGTCCAATCTTAGTATGCGAGCATTTATTACCCGCAAGGTAGATCAAGTTTCCTATGGGTAACTTCGACGTTATTTTAGGCATGGACTGGTTGAAAGAAAATCATGCAATGATAGATTGTGGTAGGGGTAGAGTGTTGTTTGACATCTCGGACAAGGAAGAGTTTATCTTCAACAGAACGATGAAGGACCAGTATGAAGCAGTAGCAAAAGTTGAAGATCAGTTCCCCGGAATGATTAAAAATTTTCTTGACGTATTTTCGAAAGAGCTTCCAGGATTACCTCCAGCAAAAGAAGTAGAGTTCTGCATAGAGTTGAGGCCAGGAGCAGAACCAATTTCCAACATGGTCTATCAGATGTTACCAATGGAGCTCAACCAGCTATATCAACATGTGGAAGGACTGAAGGAAAAAAAGTTTATTCGAGCTAGCGGATCACCATAGGAAGCTCCAGCGGTTCTAGTAAAGAAGAAAGATGGGTTGACACGGTTATGTATCGACTATAGGCAGTTGAATGCATTAATAATAAAGAACAAGTATCCGTTGCCTATGATTGATGACTTGTTTGATCAATTGAGTAGGGCAAGAGTATTTTCAAATATAGATTTTCGATCAGGATATCATCAAGTAAGAGTCCGGGAGCAAGATATACCGAAGATAGCATTTCGATCTCGATATGGGTATTACGAATTCTTAGTTATGCCATTTGAATTGACTAATGCACCAGCAATATTCATGGATTTGATGAATCATATCTTCATGCCATACCTAGATCAATTTGTAGTGGTATTCATAGACGACATTCTTATCTACTCCAGTCGTAAAGAAGAGCATAAAGAACATCTTTGAAAGGTGTTAGAAGTTCGAAGGGAACATCAGTTATATGCTAAACTCAGTAAGTGTGAGTTTTGGTTAGATCATATATCATTCTTGGGGCACATCATCTCAGGAGTAGGAATATCAGTGGACCCCAAGAAGGTTGAAGCAGTAGAGAATTAGTCAGTCCTAAAGGTAGTAGCAGATGTGCGAAGTTTTTTGGGATCAGCAGAATATTACCAGAGATTGTGGCAGATTTTTTACGGATTTCAGCACCAATGACTCGTTTGACCCGCAAGGATGTGAAGTTTATTTGGACGACTTAGTGTCAAGCAGCATTCGAGAAGTGGAAGGAGAAGTTGATATCAGCACCGATCTTTACACTTCCAGTAGGATCAAGAGGATTCATAGTTTATTATGACGCATCTGGAAAAGGACCCGGGTGTGTGTTAATGCAGTACAGAAGAGTGATAGCTTACGCATCTCAGTAACTTTGAGATCATGATAAAAATTATCCAATGCATGATTTAAAATTAGCAGCAGTAGTGTTTGCTCTCAAGTTATGAAGACATTACCTATATGGCGATCGGGTAAAAATATTCACAGATCACAAGAGTCTGAAGTACATATTCACTTAGAAGTACTTGAACATGAGGTAGAGGAGGTGGCTAGAATTATTTGATGATTATGATGTAGCACTTCAATATTGTCCAGGCAAGACAAATATGATGGCAGATGCTCTAAGTAGGAGGAGCATCACATTCATCTTAACAACTCAGAAGAACATTCTAGAAGATCTTCAAGAGATGGGCATCGAGGTGGTGTTACCTCAAGAGACGGGAGTATTTGCCAGTCTTTAGATACAGTCAAATTTGGTGGAGAAGATCGAGTCTACTCAGATAGAAGATTCTCAGATTCAGAAGCTTAGGACAGAATGTGAGTCAGGTCTTAGGAAGGAATTAAGTATTCACGAAGATGGAACACTCAGATTTGGAAATCGTCTTTGTGTTCCAGGTAGAAATATTATACAAGAAGTGATGACCGAGGCACATAGTTCCCAATATTATATTCATCCGGGAGACACAAAGATGTACCAAGATATCAAGTAGTATTTTTGGTAGAATGGAATGAAAAGAGATAGCTCAGTTCATTTCACGATGTCTCGTGTGTTATCAAGTAAAGACAGAGAAGCAAAGACCAGTGGGATTGTTACAACCGCTACCTATTCCAAAGTGGAAGTAGAAACATATTACGATGGACTTTGTGACCGGTTTACCTAGATCCCCTACTGGACGTGATGCAGTATGGGTGATAGTAGATCGACTCACGAAAGTGGCGCACTTTTTTTCCTTCTGAGTGGGATAGTCCATTGTCACGCCCCAGTCCCAGAATACGTAGGACTAGGTCACGTAACCATGCCAGCTGGCCCGTATATATGGCAACTCCAATATATGGAAACCATATATACGTGCGTACGCTGTATAATGAACAATAATTCATAAGTGGTAAAACTAATTACAAGTCACAGGGTTATATCTAAATCTCATCCACAGAAATCACATAAAGATAACCAATAACCATGTAAATAGATCTCAATACAGATATCTAAGAATGACAGTCAGATGAAATCAAATCTACTGCCGAAATAGAATATAAAAAGGAACCAGATACACACCATATAAGAACAACATCTGACAATCACGAGGCTCGAAGAGAAGACCTCCTCGGGATAAACGTAACATGTCCGGATCTGTGCTCCTGCGAATACCCAAGAAAATATACACCTGGCAGGGGACCAGGTCCTTAGAGGGACATAGCAAGATACATAAAAATGACATGCCATAAAGTAAATACTGAATAAATAAAGGGGTGTGCTAACCATCTAAGTGAATGCAATTTAAAGACCTTGTAGTACGCATGGGAAAGTGTAGGCTAGACATATGCTGACGTAATTCACCAATCGTCATGACTGGCTAGTATATGTATCATATGCCCCCGATCACACGGGTAACTCTGCAATCGTCCATCCCTGCAGAGCATGGAACGAAGGATAATACCCCATCCTCCTCGGAGCATGGTAATGGGAACAAGAAAACCAATACCCATCTCCGAGCAGCATGGTAACTCGCTATATATACCGTAATCCCCATCTCCGAAGAGCATGGTAACTTGAGTATATATCAGTGGGGGGGGGGGGTGTCCCATACGCCTACTAGATATCTTTCCCGCCCAATATAGATGTACAAGTCGTGAAAACGACGTGGACACCTCCTACTATGATGCAAGTCTCAATAAAATAAACAACTGAGCTAAATATCTCTATACGTGTTGCTCACACTGATGGCCAGTCGCGCATGAGGCACGCGTCCCTACATGTACTCACTCGGTGACGTGTAATGATACGTGTCAAGGCCTGGGAAGTTATATCAATAACTTCACAAATTTAGGTGGGTCTACTAGACACTAGGTCAGACACAAGTCCTAACGTCAACGCCTTCGTTGACTGCACCCGAGTCTGCTCGGACGCGCACATTTATATAATATTAAAATAAATAAACATGTAACTAGCAATAACTGAATTTAAACAGTACAACAAGGCAAGGTATACTTGCCTGGCAGGAGAGCTGCAAAATATAACGTCCAGATGTCAAGTGTCAAAAGTCAGAAATAATTGCCTCAGAATAAATGTCTCCGGATGCTGAAATAAATATCACTAACAGTCTCAGAAAATATCAAATAGCTAGAAACGCCTGTCCTTAAGTCCAATTTGGACACAGGGGCAAAAATGACAGTTTCCGGTCAAAGCGGGGTCCACATGTGGGCCCACTTTGCACCGAAAAATGTGTCAGGGTCAAAGGTCTCCAAATTCGCCAAACTTAGTGTTAACAAGTCCAGAACGTCGATACGAACCCAACGGATTCCAGAATTGGATTCCGATGAGCCGGTCACAAAATCGCCCGTCAGGTGGAGCCTGTGGGGCCCACGATACGGGATTTTGTCAACGTTCTCAGAATCGAACCAAACTTGGATCACAGGACCAGCGTATTGCTACGAGTCCGATGGCGCAAGTTTCGTCTCGATCCGACGTGTGTACACAAAGTTGCAGCGTGTTCCAGAACTGACGGATACGGAGCGGTGTCGGCGGATACGCGTTGATTCCGGTGTGCACGCACATCCAAATCAACTTCTCCGAATTCCTACACGTCCATATCAAAGTCGCGCACGTTTCGGTAAAGATCGCGTGCGACCAAGTCGTCCCGTTTGGCGGGGCGTACCCAGTTCCGGGGTGAATCGGGTCGTTGTTTTTCCTGTTTTTGGATAGCGTGCCGCGATCGCTACAGGACGCGATGCACCGAGCGGGTTGCACGGGCACCGAGAGGGTCACATAGCCTACGTGTCATAACTGACGGAATTGAAAACGGAAGTACGAGGAGGGAGAAAACGATACCTGAACAGGGCTCCAGAAACCGAATTTTTCGTGTCCTCGTGAGTCGTCTTGACACAGGATTTGTGTCCTGGACGTGTCCGGGCCGTGTCCAGCTGCTGTACTGTGTCCTGGTCACTGTGTCCGGTCAGAGTTCAGCGGGGACTCGCCGAGGGCATCACCGGAGGAAGACATGTGGTGGTGATGGGTGGTGGACATGGTGGTTTGAGGTGCTGCTCGGGACCGTGGGGGAGGAAGTCAGGGAGGAGATCGGGGGAAGCTGGGGAGTCGTCAGGCGGAGGGTGGCTGGGTGCTGGCCGGACGGGGGAGTGGCCGAGGAGGTGAAGGATGTGGCTGGGAAGAGAGGAGAGGTGGTGCTGGTGATGATGATGGTGGTGGAGGGTGGTGGTGATTGATGATGGTGGTGGCGGTGGAGGGAAGAGGAGGAGGAGGAGGAGCGGGTCAGGGGGGGGGTCGACTCCGGCCAGGGGCGGCGGAGGCGGGCTGAGAGAGGGGAGAGGGAAGCTAGGGCGGAGTGGAGGAGCGGCGGGGGGGGGGGGGGGGTTCTGATGGAGTGGCGGTGGTGGCGGAGACGTGAGGGGTTGGTGGTGGAGCTCGGGGAGGAGGGGAGGTCGAGGCCGAGAGAGAGGGTGGAGGAGAGGAGTTCGGGAAGGGCGCTCGTGGGGGGGGGGGGAGAACGAGGTCAGGGGAAGAGGGGGAGGAGGTAGTCGGGGAAGGAGAGGGGGGGTGTGGAGAGAGGGGGGGTCGGGGGAGGCCGGCGAGGGGGGGGGGGGAGTGGCTCGCCGCGCGGAGGGGGAGCTCCGGCGGGCGGGGCTCGGTTCCGGCGAGGGAGCTGGCCGCCGGCGGACGGGTGGGGGGGCAGCTGCGGCTGAGCTAGGTTAGGGTTAGGGTTTTGTTTTGTTTTGTTTTTCTTTTATTTTCTTTTTGTTTTATAGAAATAAATTAAGGATAATTGGGTAATTTTACATGTAGGATATTTTTCCAGGTGGGTCCCGCGTCCAAATGGACGGTGCAGGTTCACCGGCCAATCAGGTGGTGACACCTCGTAGGATAATTTACAGAAAAGTCCCTGTAATTTCGTAAATTGCGTAGAGGTCCTATTTTGGAAAATTGTGCAATTACGAAATTGTCTGGGAAAAACACCTGATTTTTGAAATTACTAAAATTCACGGAATTGAGGAAAATTGCTGTGCGAGGGTCCCGAGGGGGTGGGTGTGAGTCTGGGCAGGGACTGGACCTGGTTTTGGGGTGATACGGGCCATCGTATTTATTTAATTAATAAATACTGCGCACGGTGTTCTCTAATTATTTAGAGGCAGGTAGGGCCATAATTTTTCTACAGTGCCAATACACTAAATGTAGTATACTCAGTGTAGAAAAATATCGTATTTTTGTCTAGGCAAAACAGGTGCATGTTGGGCCTCAAATCTCTATTGGAACGGGGATGGGTACAGGTCTGGAAATTTAAATAGAAATTAAATACGGGGGTTTGCAACGAGATTTGTGCGTCTCATACGAGGCTCAAAACAGAGTATCTGGGAGTTGCACAAAGTGCAAGATAGTAGACTGGTATGTCTAGGAGAGGTATGTGAACTTCGTTCGGAGATAACAGTCAAGGTAAAGCTCCAAATAATTAGGTGACGGACATATGCACAAGTCAATAGGATATGTAAGCAAAATAAAATAAATTATTGCAACAAATCCTAAATAGACAAAAATATTCCTAAAATACTGGAATCTGGTCGAGGGGGTTTACATCCATAGAGCAATTAGCAGAGATGCATATGCGACAAATAATGAGGCAACATGGATTTCTAGCAAGTATAGTGTCAGATTGTTATACTCATTTTATATATCATTTCTGGATAAGTTTCCACGAACGCTTGGACACCAAGTTGAGATTCAGTATCGCGTATCACCCCCAGATAGATGGATAATCAGAAAGGACGATCCAGACATTCGAAGATATGTTGCGGGCTTGTAGCTTAGACTTTAAGGGGGTCTTGGAAAGATCATCTTTACTTAGTGGAATTATCATATAACAACAGTTATCAGGTCAGCATACAAATGGCTCCTTTAGAGGTATTATATGAAAGGAAGTGCATATCACCTTTGGTACATGATGACATTGGTGAACGAAAGATGTTGGGGCATGAAATGTTCACTCAAACGATTGAAGTAGTTAAGCAAATCAGGGAGCAGCTTTGGATTGCACAAGATCGTCATCTTCATTGGGCAGATCAACATCGTAGGCCGTTAGAGTTTTCTGTCGGCAACCACGTATTTTTGTAAATTTTTCCCACCTATGGAGTTATTAGATTTGGGGTCCACAAGCATCTTAGTCCATAATATATGGGACCGTTTGATATTCTCGAGAGAGTAAGGGATGTTGATCTTGCCCTTCCGCCTTCGCTTCATGAAGTGCATAATATATTTTATGTGTCTCAATTGCGTAGGTATGTTCCGGATCCGAGTTATGTCCTCGATCACTCTGAGTTAGTCGTTGGTACCGACTTAACTTATGAGAAACAACCGTGTCCATTTTGGATCAGAGAGATAAGGTAATCAAGAACCGAACTATCTGTCTTGTTCGTGTTGCTTGGGATCATCACTCATTGGGGGAATCAACGTAGGAGCGCGAGGACGATATTTGATCTTGGTACCCTCACATATTTGACTCATAAGGTATATTTCTTTCGTATGCCTTCACATATTTTATTCCGTGATCAACAAGCACTCATGTGAGATGATGTTGCTTTGCTTTATTATATGTTGGTTGTAATTACCTATATGTTTGAGTAGATTGCTTATAGTTAGTTTGTTATTTTTCTTGATATCTCTAGCTAGTCTTGAGCTTGAATTCCAAGGACATAATTTTCTAAGGTGGGTAGATATGTCACTCTCACTCCCCGTTTTCGATATTCGTATTTGGAACGTATTCTTACTTGCTGGCATGATTGCTAGGTTGGTTGGAGGCCAGACTATTTTCTGATAGAGTTGGTTCTTGGTTTATTTTAAGACCACGACTTGGTTATGGCTTGAACCATTGGTCAAGTGAACCTAAGCCCTCCCTATATAAACCAAAACTCTTTCTCTCTCTTCTCATTATTTTATTTTTATTCTCTCTCTTAGGTTTTCTCTCTCCCTCCATAGGCAAGTACACCTGCATAAAAATGAAGAAACCTTCTATTTTGTGAGTCTATTATGTTTGCTATATGATTCTCCATATGTTTAGAACTTGGTCTTTTCGAATTTGGTGGATGGATTAGTGTAGATCTATATTTTTAAGTTTAGAGCTTTTTTTGTGTGTTCTTGACTTTTCTTGGATTTTGATCTCTTAAAATTTGTTGTTTTTGAAAACTTGTTGTTCTATTTTGATGAACATTTTATTTTGAGTAGTTTAGAACTTTAATTTGTTGGATTTGGACTTCGTTTGAGGTTTCCATGGAATGAACTAAATTGGATTTTTTGAACTTCCATGGCCGAAACCTACTGTTCTGGGACGAAGGAGCTCAATGCGGCACGCTAAGCATATGGCCCAGACTTCTTGCTCTAAAGTCAGCATGTGGCCATTTTGTTGGATGTATGACTGAAATCTGCACATGCGTCGCTTGGCCAATTGCATGAAACTTGAACGAATAAAATTTTACTAAGTCCAAAAGATTTTATGCAGCCAAGTGTGTATGCGGCCAAAAGGAGCATGCGGCCTCGAGCTATGCATTTTTTTCTTTCTTTGAACGTATGACTCAGCACCGCCTTAGCTCATCTTTTCATAATTTTGTCTTCTTGTTCTGTCACACTTTATTGTATGTCACATCGTACACATCCATCACTTTATGTCACTTTTTCTGACTTGTATTTATTGCCTATCATATTGCACTTTTCTCGATGAATGGACTGTCACGCCCCAGTCCCAAAATATGTGGGACTAGGAACACATAAGCATGCCAGCTGTATGTATATGACAGCCCCAATATATGGATACCATAATACACACGTGTGTTGTAATATGAATATAAACTCACATGTGGTATATATAGTGTCACAAGTCACAGATATACTAATCTCATCCACACAACAAGTCACAGAAAAGAAATAACTAAACTAGAATGATGAGTCTGAATAATCCAAAATAAAGTTGGGTGGAGACAAATCCACTACCAATGACTATATCAATACTAAATGAGAGATAAGAGTAAAATCACCAATATAAAATAAGGTGAAGATATAAGAGTGTCAGCTAAAGGATCCATCGCTAGATATAATCAAAGATGCTCTGAAGGTGAGACCTCATCGAAAGAGATAAATAGTAAGTCCTGATCCGTGCTGCTGCGAATAGTCATGAACATCTACACCTGGAAAGGGACCAGGTCCTCAGAGGGACGTAACAAGATACATAGAAGCAAGCCAATTGAATACAGTGAACATGCATAATATTTAAAAATATATAAGTACACTGTACAAGATAATCTATATGAATGCAACTGAGGACAACTTTTCGACATATGGGCAAGGGTAGGCTACTCGATCTAAGCCTCACAACTCACACACCCATCTAGAACATCAGAAATCGACATACCTCGGGGGTAGCGACCAGTGCGACTCTACAAAAATTGACATACCTCGGGGGTAGCGACCAGCGCGACACACTACTGTAGTGCGAGCTATATACTACGGTTTATCAGAGTGGTTAAAGCCCATACGCCTACTAATTGTCCTCTCATGATACTAGGTGTCAAGTGTGTGTCAACATATCTAATATATAGTAATGACTGAAAGAAACTACACATGCAATAAATATACGAAAATACAATAAATATACATAAATATAAATAGAATGCAAAAGTACTGTAAATAATTTGGCAAGGTATCTTGCCTAGCAAGAGAGCTGCAAAATATATCATCCAGGAGTCAAGCACACAGGATCAGAAGCTACGGTCGTAGAATGAACGTCTTCGGATGCTGAAACAAACATCACCAACATTCTCAGAATAAGCGAGATAGCTAAAAAATACTACCCTTTCGTCCAATTCGGACACAGGAGAAAAATATTAATTTTGGGTCAAAGCGGGATCCACATGCGGCCCACTTTGCACCGAAAAGCATGCTAGGGGTAAAGGTCTTTAAATGGAACAAATTATAGGTCAAACCAATTTTAGACGTCAATACGAACTCAACGGTACGTCCAATTTTGGATTCCAGTGAGCCGGACACAAATTCGCCAAAAAAATCAACCGTGAGGCCCGCAATTAGGCGGCTTGGTCAACTGTCTCAGAATTGCGTAAAACTTGGGTCACAGGACCAGCGTGATACCATGAATCCATTGGCGCAAGTTTTGTCACGTTCTGACGAGCGTACACTAAATGGTGCGGTATTTTGCAAAAGTCGCGATACGGGAATTTTTTAAGGATACGGGATGATTCCGACGCGCACACGCGTCCGAATCAATTTTCGTGAAAGTCCACACGTCTGGGTATACCGTGCGCACCTTTCTGTGCACTTGGTATACGACGGGACGATCCCGTTTGGCGGGACGCGCTCTATATCACAAGTTTTGGAAGTTAGAAAAATAGATTTTTAGTGATTTTTAACCTAATTTTATTCAGCATACAACATCAAATAAAATAATATAATTGATATAAAATAATTTAGGTTAGGTGGCCTTCACATTGCAAAAGGAATTTCTACGTTTGGATCTCCGGGGTGGAAGATACGAGTCTTTGAACATGGGTCATCCTAACAGATTTTCTGAAATTAAAAGTGATCATTTTTCTTTGACTTGGCGTCGATTTTTACCTAGTGTTTGAAGGAAACCAAATTATATTTTTTTAGAGAGGGATAGGTGGGGACCATACCGGCGAAGACGAATCAGAATTTGGTTGAGCGAGGAGGCAAAAATCAGCGCGGGAACAGGGGTACGCTGCTGTGAATTTGTCGTGCTCGTGCGGTTGACGCACGATCGCGTGGCGGGCGGCGACAGCGGCATCACCGACGGCGGCGACGCTGGCGGGCGGTCGACAGCACTGGGGCGGCGACGCCGGGCTGTTGGATGGAGATTTAGGGTTAGGATTAGAGTTTTATTAGAAATAAATTTATATATATAGAGAATGAGAGAAAGATGGCAGAACAGGGGCTCACGGTGGTTTAATAGCAGCGGGTGGGGAGGGGTATTACTTCTGCTGCTGTGGGCTCGTTTAGGGGGGAAGAGATTAGCTTAGGTTTTTCTTTTTCTTTTTCTTTTTCTTTTTCTTTTTCTTTTCTATTCTTATTCTTTTTCTTTTCTTTTCTATTTCTAATTAATAAACTTTATATATATATATATATATATATATATATATATATAAATTCTAGAAATTATTTTAGAGCATACAATTAATCTATTAACTGTCCACAGGGTCTCCTACATGTAAATAATTAGGGAAAATTTAAAATTGCTCTATAAATCTCCTATTGCACAAACACCTAAAAATAAATATCCCATAAATTTTATTTCTTCCAATTAGCTAATAATTACTATAAATCTATTAAATAATTAATACGATTTATAAAAATTAGGAATTTTATATTCTACCAAACTTACAAAAATTTTGTCCTCGAAATTGACACTAACCCATATTCATAATAATTACTATAGCTATTACACTACATTACTATCTATCAGTGCTTCCTAAAAGTCATGGTCTGTCATTCTAACACTTCTTATTTATTGTCCATACACTATTCTATTTCTAACTCATCTACACTACCCAACTTACAAGAATTCTACTAGTAGTCAAAGTTTCTTGCGGCTATTGTCTAGGTTGTAAGACGAATTTATTTATTGGGTCAAGAATCTTGGGATACCTGTCTGGAATCTCACAACCATGATTTTTCTTTGTTACAGTCAAGTATTATAGTCTAATGCCATGCCACCTGACCAGTATTTCTACAAACACTTCGACTACTCTACTATAACGGTCTAGCTGCAACTGTCGCTACTTCGCCAGCGATTTGTCATAGTTGTCAGTTCGTAACAAGTGTCTTCAACTCTTTCCTAGGCATAGGCTAAGTTTTAGGGCAACACTTTAGGTCTTGACTAAAAACTATTAGGAGTATAACTATTTCTAACAAATTTCTTTTAGGCTAATTGATGCTACTTAAGGGTTAAATTAATAAAGAATACAGATACTACTATAATGCATATACGTAAGGATTATTATTAAGAAATTATCCTTTAGTTATCAATCATTACTAACACATTTATGTTTTAACTGACAAAATAAGGGTGAGGTTAAAGTAATTCAAACAATTCTTAATGGCACGAAGGGATACGACTATGGTAGGAAGAGTTAAGCACGAGATAAGGGATGGATAGAGAAGAGAAGATGAGCCACCTAATGTCACGCCTCGAGGCGTCCCCCGAGTCGTGACCGCCGTGCGGGCCTGGAGTTGCGCCCGCACAAGGCTTTAATGATTTGCATAGCAAGCACATATTCAGAGTACGCAGATAAATTGAAACACAGATTTGAAACATAGGAAAGTTCTCTTTATTGATAATGAACATCTATTACAAACTCTTGAACGAGTTAGCTAATATGCCGAACGGCTTACAAAAGGGTTGACTCAAAATGAGATAGCAGTCCTGTACATTACATCCTTTTATAAACTCAAAACGATAAAGACCTCCAGGCTGGAGGATCGCTTTGCCACGGAGCTGCATTTGTGCATGAAGAGTTGCAGCTTCTGGCTTCAAAAGGCTTCGAGGCGCGGTGAAGATGCGCTAACAGCTGGACTGGATCGGGAAGACGACTTCGGCTCCTCGCTCGATTCGCCTTTGGTGCGGAGAACCTGTTTCAACGAGGGTCAGCATATCGAAACATGCTGGTGAAGGCGAGCTAGCCTGACTATACCAATCAACACATTGTTTAGTGAAGCATGCATATTTTTGTGGGTTTCTATCTTGCCTTAGTTCATTTACAAGTAAGCAGCATATTGAATTTACTGAAATGAACGTGCCACCGTTCGGTGGATTTTACCTGACCGTCTGATTTACCTGCACAATACTTACCTTGCCTTCCCTGCCACGAAGACACAAGTTAGTATGCAACAGGTTTAAATATACACGTTGGGATCACTGGCTAGAAGCCATAATGGACCGTTTAGTCTTGAACGAGGATGGAATGCAGCAAAGATGCGTTGGTGGCTGCAGACTATCCTTGTCCAGAAGCGTGAGACTATCGTGAAGTTCCGCCCGGACCGGATCGGTGCCAGTGCCCCAGCGACCGTCCGCAGGAACCCGTTACCTTGTGCACAAGTTGTCCGTGATCAACATATACACTAAGTTAGCAGTTGAGGCAAATCAGGGCAATAACAGGCACGGGACAGTAACAGGAGGAGAGCTACTTTGGCATAGTCTTCCTATCAGATTATTGCATTCAGGATGAGTTATGTTCATAGCATAATTTAAAGAAGAGCATACATTCTAACTTGTATTATGCATATGATAAATATTTCCAAGCGAACAAGCATGCAAGTAAGTAACCGTTCACAGTTTTGATTGACAAGCAGTATTAACCAAGTATATTTTCTTTTATCTTGGTTTCTTTTATTATTACTTGGTATCGTTTGATCGGGGCGAAGGAGTGAAGCTTGGAAGCATGGCTAGCTAATCGGGTTGGTAGCCACTCACTTAGATTTTGGAAAGAAGAAGGAAAGAGGCGCTTCACGACTCCGCTCGCAAGCCGCCTACTGCTCGTTCACCTGCACACGAACAGCTCGATTAATACTTCTTCCTCTCTTTCCAATCTCGGAATAGAAGTGCAAGTCAATGAACGAAAACAATGAAAACCATCGAAACCGTTCAAGGAAAACAAGCAAATCCCAAAACCAACTCAAAGCACGAAGGCAACAAGCGACATCGAAAACCGAGGCAATAAAAGATAGCAGCGGAGGGGTCCCTCCTGACTCTGCCGCTAAGCCGATCCTTGGGGCGCAGTCCACTGAATATGGGAATCGATTCCGAAGAAACAAATCCATAACGAGGACGAGTTCTTAATTCAATCTATCCCGATCGAACGATACCGTCTTGTGTTTCTTAGCCGCGATCTCCGCACCGGGAGAACGGGGCGCTACACCCAAGGGGCGAGATGGTGATAGGAAAGAACACTACTACTGCTACTCACGTCATCCATTAGCATCGCGTGTATGCCATATGGTTAGAATATTCACATATCCTCTTAACTGCTAAACTAATATATTTATAATTCTATGTCTACTATGCACCTAAGATCTTGTGTCACAATGGGGTCATGGGTATGCAATGACAAATATAACTAAAGTTCGTACCTATATCTACGACTTTTTGTGCCCGCGCTTCCTTATTTGTCATCATGAGTGCTTGGCCTATGGGGTACATCTAGTACTATCCGTGTATCAAACTTATACTTAGCACGAACGTTCGTCTTTTCGAAATAGGGAAAGACGAAAAACAATAATAAAGAATTCAAGGAGGAGGTGATAGAATGCAAGTACGAAATTCAAGGGATTAGAGAATTTGAAAGGGAGTTGCCAAGGCAGTTATGGATTAAAATCTTATTTTGGGTAAATTTCTATTCGCATATTCATATCAGAATAGTCATGTATCTGACACGATATGCTCTGACTAGTCTAGAGGGCAAGTTTATTTGTCTAACAAGTTGAGAAAACATCTCAATCCACATAAAGTAGTGATACAAAGAGCGAACCAAGCGCATTACGGTTGATCAGACCATAATACACCAATTCTGATTTAGATAATGTATTAGTATGGGCTCCCAATAATACATATGTCATGAACAAGCTTAATAAAAGAATAAGCTTGCAAAACTAGGCTATAATAGTAGCATAAGTCGAGATAGTACAAAAAAAAATGAGTACGCTTGATTATGATGGAGGAAGGTACAGAATAATTTAAGTTCACCAGGAAGATCGGTGTTGTGCCTCTACAGTTGCCATACTAATTCCTTGTCAAGGTCTCTATTCGACCAAATGGGTGTATGGGCCTCTAAATTCTACAGTCTGGGTAAACACTATCTTTTTATGCAAGTCTATTTGGTGTCATTCATTTATACTTTATTAATGGGGCAATAGGACTATATGTTACTAGGTTATGAGACATACTATCCAACTTACAATAATTTAACTAATAGTGTTATTGAATACTAGAGGGTATATACCTAGTACAAGTCATCTTCCTAACCCCTATCAAGCACGAAAGAAGATTGACGTTGAGAAGGGATCAAGCAAGATGCAACGCAAGCAATCAAATGAGAATACGAAACAATCAAGGGAGGTGATAATTAAGTGGATGAGATCATATATTCTAATCCTATGCACAGGCTTGCTCGATACAATAACGTAACCGAGACAATATGCTCTCGACCTGCATGGGCCACCACAAAAATATGTCATGCCCCAGTCCCAAAATACATGGGACTAGGAACACGTAAGTATGCCAGCAGTATGTATATGGCAACCTCAATATATGGATACCATAATACACATGTACGCTGTAATATGAATATAAACTCACATGTGGTATATATAGTGTCACAAGTCACAGATATACTAATCTCATTCATACAACAAGTCATAGAAAAGAAATAACTAAACTAGAATGATGAGTCTGAATAATCCAAAATAAAGTTGGGTGGAGATAAATCCACTACCAATGACTATATCAATACTACATGAGAGAGAAGAGTAAAATCACCAATATAAAATAAGGTGACGATATAAGAGTGTCGGCTAGAGGATCCATCGCTAAAAATAATCAAAGATGCTCCGAAGGTGAGACCTCATCGAAAGAGATAAATAATAAGTCTTGATCAGTGCTCCTGCGAATAGTCATGAACATCTACACCTGAAAAGGGACCAGATCCTCAGAGGGACGTAACAAGATATATAGAAGCAAACCAATTGAATACAGTGAACATGCATAATGTTTGAAAATATATAAGTATACTGTACAAGACAATCTATATTAATGCAAATGAGGATAACTTTTTGACGTATGGGCAATGGTAGGCTACTCGATCTAAGCCTCACAACTCACACACCCGTCTAGAACATCAGAAATCGACATATCTCAGGGGTAGCGACCAGCGCGACTCTACAGAAATCGACATACCTCGGGGGTAGCTGTAGCGTCCCGTTCTCCCGGTGCGGAGAGCGCGGCTAAGAAATACAAGACGGTATCGTT
This sequence comes from Iris macrosiphon, assembly GCA_036927795.1. Lineage (NCBI taxonomy): Eukaryota > Viridiplantae > Streptophyta > Magnoliopsida > Asparagales > Iridaceae > Iris > Iris macrosiphon. Next base: position 220,613,120 of record JAYESA010000004.1, on the reverse strand, counting down.
CGATCGGTATAGATTGAATTAAGAACTCGTCCTCGTTATGGATTTGTTTCTTCGGAATCGATTCTCATATTCAGTGGACTGCGCCCCAAGGATCGGCTTAGCGGCAGAGTCAGGAGGGACCTCTCCGCTGCTATCTTTTATTGTCTCGGTTTTCGATGTCGCTTGTTGCTTTTGTGCTTTGAGTTGGTTTTGGGATTTGCTTGTTTTCCTTGAACGGTTTCGATGGTTTTCATTGTTTTCGTTCATTGAACTGCACTTCAATTTCGAGATTAGAAAGAGAGGAAGAAGTATTAATCGAGCTGTTCGTGTGCAGGTGAACGAGCAGTAGGCGGCTTGCGAGCGGAGTCGTGAAGCGCCTCTTTCCTTCTCCTTTCCTTCCAACCAAGTGAGTGGCTACCAACCCGATTAGCTAGCCCTGCTTCCAAGCTTCACTCCCTTGCCCCGATCAAACGATACCAAGTAATAATAAAAGAAACCAAGATAAAAGAGAATAGACTTGGTTAATACAGCTTGTCAATCAAACTTGGGAACGGTTACTTACTTGCATGCTTGTTCGTTCAGAATATTTATCATATGCATAATACAAGTTAGAATGTATGCTCTTCTTTAAATTATGCTATGAGCAGAACTCATCCTGAATGCAATAAATCTGAATAGGGAGACTATGCTAAAGTAGATCTCCCCCCTGTTACTGTCCTGTGCCTGCTATTGCCCTGAATTGCCTCAACTGTTAACTTAGTGTATATGTTGATCACGGACAACTTGTGCACAAGGTCTTAGTTCCTGCGGACGGTCGCTAGGGCACTGGCACCGATCCGATCTGGACGGAACTCCTGAATAGTCGCCTGTATCGGATGGAATAACTCGTAGCGTCCCTGTTCATTGCGTTACTTATTATTTCATTCATGTACTATGCCCCGTCCATTATGGCATTCCGCCAGTGATCCCCTGTATATTTAAACCTGTTGCATACTAACTTGTGTCTTCGTTTCAGGGAAGGCATGGTAAGTATTGTGCAGGTAATTCAGATGGGCAGGTAAAATCCACCGAACGGTGGCACATTCATTTTCAGTAAATTCTATATGCTGCTTACTTGTAAATGAACTAAGGCAAGAATAGAAACCCACAAATATGCATACTTCATTTAAAACAACGTGTTGATTGGTATAGTTCGGCTAGCTCGCCTTCACCAGCATATTTCGATATGCTGACCCTCGTTGAAACAGGTTCTCCGCACTAAGGCGAACCGAGCGAGGAGCCGAAGTCGTCTTCCCGATCCAGTCCAGCTGTTAGCGCACCTTCGCCGCGCCCTTGAAGCATTTTGAAGACCGGAGCTTGCAACTCTTCATACACAAATGCAGCTCCGTGGCAAAGCTATCCTCCAGCCTGGAGGTCTATATCTTTTGAAGTTTAGTAAAGGGATATAATGTACAGGACTGCTATCTTATTTTGAGTCAACACTTTTGTAAGCCGTTCGGCATATTAGGTGACTCGTTCAGGAGTTTGTAATAGATGTTCATAATCAATAAAGAAAACTTTTCCATGTTTTAAATCTGTGTTTCAATTTATCTGCGTACTCTGAATATGTGCTTGCTATACAAATCATTAAAGCCTTGTGCGGGCGCAACCCCAGGCCCGCACGGCGGTCACGATTCGGGGGACGCCTCAACGATTCTACGGAATCGGATCGTGAAAGTAGCGACCAGCGTGACACACAACCGTAGTGTGAGCTATATACTACGGTTTACCAGAGTGGTTAAAGCCCATACGCCTACTGATTATCCTCTCATGATACTAGGTGTCAAGTGTGTGTCAACATATATAATATATAGTAATGACTGAAAGAAACTACACATGCAATAAATATACAGAAATGTAATAAATATACAGAAATATAAATAGCATGCAAAAGTACTATAAATAATTTGGCAAGGTATCTTGCCTGGCAAGAAGCTACGGCCGCAGAATGAAAGTCTTCGGATGCTGAAACAAACATCACCAACGTTCCCAAAATAAGCGAGATAGCTAGAAAATACTATCCTTTCATCCAATTTGGACATAGGAATAAACGGTAATTTCGGGTCAAAGTTGGGTCCACATGCGGCCCACTTTGCATCGAAAAGCGTACCAGGGATAAAGATCTCTAAATGGGACAAATTATAGGTTAAACCAATTATAAACGTCAATAGAAACTCAACGGTACGTCCAATTTTGGATTTCGGTGAGCCGAACACAAATTCGCCCAAAAAGTCAACCGTGGGGCCCACAATTAGGTGGCTGGGTCAACTGTCTCAGAATTGTGTGAAACTTGGGTCACAGGACCAGTGTGATACCATGATTCCAATGGCGTAAGTTTTGTCGCGTTCTGACGAGCGTACACTAAATGATGCAGTATTTTATAAAAGTCGCAATACGGGGATTTTTTGCGGATACGGGATGATTTCGACGCGCACACGCGTTCGAATCAGTTTTCGTGAAAGCTCACACGTCTGGGTATACCGTATGCACCTTTTGGTGCACTTGGTACACGACGGAGCGGTCCCGTTTGGCGGGGCGCGCTCCGTATCACAAGTTTTGGAAGTTAAAAAAATAGATTTTTAGTAATTTTTAACCTAATTTTATTCAGTATACAACATCAAATAAAATAATATAATTAACAAAAAAAATTTAAGTTAGGTGGTCTTCACATAGCAAAAGGAATTTCTACGTTTGGATCTCCGGGGTGGAAGATATGAGTCTTTGAAAATGGGTCATCGTAACAGATTTTCTTAAATTAAAAGTGATCATTTTTTTCGACTTGGCGTCAATTTTTGCCTAGGTTTGCGTGCTATTCGAAGGAAACTAAATTACGGTTTTTAGAGAGGGATAGGTGGGGATCATACCGGCGAAGACGAATCAAAATTTGGTTGAGCGAGGAGGCGAAAATCAGCGCGGGAACAGGGGCACGCTGCTGTAAATTTGCTGTGCTCGCGCGGTTGACGCGCGGTCGTGCGGCGGACGGCGGCTGCGGCATCACCGACGGCGGCGGCGCTAGCGGGCGGTCGGCGACGCGGGGGCGGCAACGTCGGACAGGGGGATGGAGATTTAGGGTTAGGGTTAGAGTTTTATTAGAAATAAATTTATATATATAGAGAATGAGAGAAAGGGGGCGGAACAGGGGTTCATGGGGGTTTAATAGCAGTGGGAGGGGAGGGGTATTACTGCTGCTGCTCTGGGCTCGTTTAGGGGGGAAGAGATTAGCTTAGGTTTTTTTTTTCTATTCTTTTTCTTTTTCTTTTCTTTCCTATTTCTAATTAACAAACTTTATATATATATATATATATATATATATATATATATATATATATATATATATATATATATATATATATGTGTGTGTGTATATATACATATATATACATATAAAATTCTAGAAATTATTTTAGAGCATACAATTAATCTATTAACTGTCCACAGGGTCTCCTACATGTAAATAATTAAGAAAAATTTAAAATTGCTCCATAAATCTTTCTATTGCACAAACACCTAAAAATAAAAATTCCATAAATTCTATTTCTTCTAATTAGCTAATAATTACTATAAATCTATTAAATAATTAATTAAATAATTAATAAGGTTTATAAAAATTAGAGATTTTATATGGACTTATCGCGATTGCATGCGATCTTGACTTCATGTTGCCCATGACTGCATGCGGCCATGACATCCAGGCGGCCTCGATTTCATGCAGCACCCTGGCTGCACTTACTGTTTTATACACACGTTGAATACTTGCTTGGTTAAATATTCTCGTTTGATTGAATAATTGTGATGATATGTATTAAACTTAGAAAGGACTTGTATGACCAAGATGTGACCCTGTGCTAAATTGACTAAATACCTGACATGAGCCGTGTATATGTGGCCTTATATGCACTTACTAATTTCTCTTGATCATGTCATGCCCCAGTCCCAAAATACGTAGGACTAGGACACGTAAGCATGCCAGCCGCATGGATATGGTAACTCCAATATATGGAAATCAAACTCATATGTACGCTGTAATATGAATATCAAATCCACAAGTGGTATAAATCTATCACAAATTACAGGATATAATCTAAATCTCATCCACAAAAAAATAAATATAATTAAATAACCAGTATCTATGAAACTAGATCTCAATAAGAAGTATCTAAGGATGATAGTTGGGTGAAAATAAATCCACTACCAACTCGAATATAAGAGAAATTACAATATAAGTATAACACAACAAACACCATATAAGAATACCAGCTAACAATCACGGGCTCGAAGAGAAGACATCCTCGAACATATGTAACCATCCGAATCTGCGCTCCTGTGAATACTCATGAACAGATACACCTGGAAGGGCCAGGTCCTCAGAGGGACATAACAAGATACATAAAAGCATGCCAATAAAGTACTGAAATAAATATCCAATGGTCGCCTAACCGTCTAAGTGAATGCAGTTAAGAATAACTTTCCCCACAAGTGAGCTATCTGGCTGAAATCTAGGATTGGCATGGTTCTCTCGGAGATCCAGGGGCCTAAAAGGCACGTCGTCTTTTGAACGCCGGAGGCCCGCCTGATAATATATAATATATAGTGGTCATTACCACCCGTATCTCCAGCGAAGAATCTGGGCGCACAATATAAAAAGTGCAAAGGGGCTCAAATGCAGTACTTATTGTTCTCCCTACCCCATGCTCTAAGCATGTCACACCCATGACACAATTTGGTTCATAGCCTATTCTTAGTACCCTAGCCCAATCCTGCAACCAAACAAGGACAAGGATGGGACCACCGTACTACAATAAGCTATGTCCATAGACCTCTAATAACTGCTAAGTCTTCTAGCATATAAAGTTTCTATTATTAGTTATCCCTAAAGCACGGTCCATACGTACAGGAGGCCAGACCTGTCACGCAGTCCGTGATCTATATGAGACTCACACTCGTGTAACAACTGTGTCACGACCAATGAACCTAATGATGCTAAATGATAATGGGGTAGTCTCATAAACAAGGTCAATGCAAATACATAAATAAAAATATATTGCGACGACACCGTCGCACGCATTTTATATAACAGTTAAAATATATGAACTAAAGACAGAAAATAAAGATGCATGCAGCATCTGGAATATGAATAACAGTACAATGGCAAGGTATACTTGCCTGGCAAGAAAGCTGCGATATACCAATAACCTGCTCTAGAAGTCGCGTAGAATAATTCCAACATCCTATGTACACATAATAAAATGCAATAAAATTATTAGTCATTACACTAGCCCATACACAACCATATTTACTAGTCTCGGGGGTATACTAGAGGTGGCACTAGTTATCTAACATGGTCAATTATGCGTTGAATTACGCAGGATCACATCTTCAAGTACTGCACACAATCAGACAGTCAATCTAACATGTGTCTAAGCCAGTACGTTAATGTGCACAAGGCAGGCAATTCACAAGTTCTTAGGGTCAACATGATCAAGGTAAGTACGGGACAGTCCACGGTGTCCTAGGGTCGTACAGTCTAAATATATATAGCCATAATTATCAATTAGCATGTACTTAATTATACAATATATATATATATATATATATATATATATATATATATCCATATAATTATATAATAATATAACTAGTAATTTATTTACATAACTATTTGAATACATATATTAAATATGTACATAAATATATATACCAATTAATAACATGCTAATGAATAACTAAATATATATATACTAAAATTAAACAGTATACGCGTACGCGTACGTACGTATATACGAGTTGGGTTCACTGACTCAGGGTCCGATGTCACTGGCTGTGGTAAAGCGATACTAATGTCCTACTGGCACACCAATAAATGCACAAAAAAAGAAGAAGACGGGACAAGTTCGTACCTCGAGGTACGTACACGGGAATGACATTGACGATACCGACGATGATGGTGAGGATGATGGTAATGATTATGGTGGTTAGGTGATGAGGTGACGAGGATGACGAGATGATGATGATGACGATGATAAGATGATGATGATGATGATGATGATGATGATGGTAATGATTATGGTGGTTAGGTGATGAGGTGATGAGGATGACGAGATGATGATGATGACGATGATGAGATGATGATGATGATGGTAGTTATGGTGATGGTAAAGATAATAATGATGATGAGTTGTGGTGATGGTGAAGATGATGATGATGAGTTGTGGGCTGCCAGAGTCCGGCCAGGGGAGCTTCTCCGGTGAGTCATGGTGATGGTGAAGATGATGATGGGGAGTTGTGGTGATGGTGAAGATGATGATGATGATGGGGAGTTGTGGTGATGGTGAAGATGATGATGATGAGTCGTGGGCTGCCGGAGTCCGGCCAAGGAGGTCGAGCAGGGAGGAGGAGGGTAATCCAGCGAGGGTGACGGAGGACAGGAATGTTCAATCATGCTCCAGTCTGGTATACTCCGGTCGGCGGGGAGAACAGTCGTTAATGGTGGTGGTGATAGCTGATGTCCAGTTAGTCAAGGATGGCCGAGGCGGTGGGTCTGCCCGTGGATGGGGGAAGAAGACTTCAGGGAGGAGGAGAACGTCGAGATGGTGGGGTGCGGTGGTTCAGGCATCGGGATGTTTGGAAGGCGAAGGAAGTCGAGAATGGCGGAGGAGCTCCGGGATGGTCTGTTCTGACGAGAAAGAGGCGTTCCGGTGGGGAATGGTCAGAGGTGGCAGCTCTTGGCTGATGGAGAACTGCTCGTGGGAGTCCGATGAGGATGAAAGGAAGTCGGGGTTAGCCAGTGGTGGTGCAGCGGGGTGCTGGCGGTCCGCTCGGCTGCTCCGGAGGTCGGGCTCCGGCCGAGAAGGGGAGGAAGAAGACGCACAGGAAGTTGGTTGGAGGGGATGAAGGAGTCCGGTTAGGTGGCTGAATGAGAGGGAGGTGGTGTCTTGGTCGGGTACTGGTGGTGACGGGACCATTCCGGCGAGGGGGAAGGGGTGGCTCCGGCGGGATTGGATGAAGGAGGAAGGTGAACAGGGAATAGGGTGTTTGGTCGGCTAGGAATAGGGTTTTGAGTTTGGGGTTTTGGAAAAATAATAAAGGAAGGTGATATTTATACATGTAGGATTTTGGTTTGGGGTTGACCTAGGATTAGGGCTTGGTCAACACTCCTTGGGGCTAGGCCTTGGGCTCACATGGGGATGATTAGAGGCTACAATTCGCATTATTTAAAATACAATGATAGATTTAATGGGGGCGATGTTTGTACGTTGCACATTCCAAAAAATTACGAAAAAATTTATGTGAAGGAAAAAAATAAGTTTTTCATGTATTGTCCAATGGTGTGGACACCTCAATGCGCTTTTGCATAAAAGCGCCCAGAAATTAGAAAATTGCATATGGGTGAAAATTGAAATAAATTAATTAAAATTACTGCGTACGGTATTCTGGAATAATTAAAAGTACATGGGGCTAAAATTTGGTGGACGCAAGTGTCATGGACGTAGAGGATTCATGATAGAATATTATAAAAATTTGGGTTGTACGAAACGGGTCAAGATTGTGTCTCCAATTTCGATTGGAACGCACAAGGTTACAAAGTTGGAATTTATTTAGAATTAGAAAATAACGTCCGTGACGTTTATTGTGCGACTAAAATGTCGCAAAAGAGAGTATAATTATAAGTTACACCAGGGTCAGAATAGCAGGCGGGTATATCTCGGACAAGGGTATAAAGTTTGTAGAAAGGCATTGGCTAGTGTAGTGCTCCAATTATCGGAGCAAAGGTAAGGCGCACTATGTGACACAATTATTGCATAATTAAATAAATAAAATGTTCTATTTCTATTTGGGTTCAAACCAGCCCTAATTTAACTATCTAAGCAAAGTAGGCCTAATTTTGGGTGAGGAAGTTTACAATCTACCCAACTTAAAATAATTTCGTCCTCAAAATTAAAATAGGGTAGGGTTTCCCTATCTAATCTTACTTGATCACCATCTAAAAGAAATTTCTCTCAAGTTGATAATGCAACTACTATCCAACTTAGAATTTATTCGTCTATCACAATAGTCTATACATCTAAGAAAATATTCCTCAAATTATTTAATCATCTTATTCCATCCTTAAAGCTTCAACACCAAATATATCATATATGTTATGTCATTAATCAATTATAAAAGATGGTCACCAAATAATGTGATTGGCCTACGGGTACATCTAGTACTCTGTGTGCATCAACTTATAACAAGCACGAGGTTTCGTCTTTCCGAAATAAGGGAAGACAGAGGGCAATAATAAAGAATTCAAGGTGAGGGTGATAGAATACAAGTGTGGGGATCAAGGCGTTTAAAGAATTTAATTAGGAATTATCAAGGCAGTTGTGGATTGAAATCCTATTTTGGTAATTCTTTGTTCGCATGCTCGTATTAGTACAGTTATGTAACCGATACGATACGCTCAGACATGTCTAGAGGGCAAGTACATTCGTCTACTAATTACTATATATCTCAACCCACGTAAAGTAGTATTGCGAAGGGCGAACCAAGTGCACTAAGGTTAGCTAGAACTTAATACACTGATTCTGAAATATATTATTGTATGCATCCACTAATACATATATCATGAACAAGCTCGATAAAAGAATAAGTTTGCAAAACTATACTATAAAATAGCAGCATAAGTCAAGGTAGTATATGAAATATAAATACGCTAGATCATGATGAAAGAAGTCACAAAATATTTCAAGTTCACAAGAAGTTAAGACTATACAATCTCTACAGTTGTCATACTAACTCCTTGTCTAAGTTGCTAGTCGACCAAATAGGGTATAGGCCTCTAATTTCTACAGTCTGAATAAGTACTGTCGTCTTATGCTCGCATACAGGTCATGTCATTCGGTTACACTTCAATAATAGGTCAAAAGACTATGTGATACTAGGTTGTGAGGTATACTACCCAACTTATAATAATAAACTAATACTATAATCGTCTTAAGGATACCGTAGAAACTCTTGTTAAGGTCTACGAGAAGGGGTCTTGGTACTTATTAGGGTATTCTCTTATATTACATAGGTCATGGTCGTCTTATGTCTTAGTCATAGTGCTTATAGAATAAGTATCAATAGTAAGGATAGAAGAGTTACTGGCCGTCAAGGGAAAAAGGATCTAACTTGTATCGAGGTGGGGGTACAAATTATGTGATCTACAACTAGGGGTAATCATCACAATCTAATTGAACAATTCAACTATCGGGTTCTAACTACAAGGCACACAATTCAAAATTCAAGATTACAACTATAACTTTAGCAAACTATATATCCTATCATAGAATACAATCACTTGGTCTATAATTAGAGGTATCAAGTAGCACGAGTTGAAAGATGAAGAAAAGAAGAAGATAATTTATTTGTCGCACAATTAGCGATCGTTAAGGTCGCAGAGGAACAATATATGAAATTAAAATAGAGGGCTCCAGATAGCATCATGGTTCTCTAAGGGGGAGTGGTATGCTATTTGCTATGTTCGAGGTATGATCAAGGAAAAAGCGTTGATTACATTCCTCTAGACTTTCTAAGGTGTTGTCTACTAATAATAAGACAATGATCTAAGTTTATAGTTCTTCGATACTATCTAACTATGAAGGTTAGGTTCAGTCCTATTATTCAATTTTGGTTTTCTATTGGTTCCTCAATACTAGGGTCAAACATTAGGGTAAAACTTCTAACTAACTCTAGTAGTGTCTATACTACTCTAAAGTCTCCATAATACATCAAGGGGTAATGGTCAATCCATCTACAGGTAAGGGTGCTATTGTTCATTAAGTATTCTACTCAGTGATGTGTCAACACTCTAGTTGTACTCTGAATAGGAAGGTTACTCTACTTATCATCTAACAATATGGACTTATATATTCTAGGAGGGGGCTATACTCAAGGAATTATCAGAAAAATACAGGAATCAAGCAGGATACAATTATTCAAATGGAATAGATTGGAAGGAGAGCGAATCATAGTCAATTATGGATGATATCCTATACTCTATTCCTAGGTGCGAGCTTGTTCGGTATAGTAACATAACCAAGACAATATACTCTCGACCTGCATATGCCACCACTAAAAACATGTCACGCCTTAGTCCTAAAATACGTAGGACTAGGACATATAAGCATGCCAGCCGTATGGATATGGCAACTCTAATATATGGAAACCAAACCCATACGTACGTTGTAATATGAATATCAAATCCATAAGTGGTATAAATCTATCACAAGTCACAGGGTATAATCTAATTCTTATCCATAGAAAATCAAATATAATTAAATAACCAGTATCTATGAAACTAGATCTCAATAAGAAGTATCTAAGGATGATAGTTGGGTGGAAACAAATCCACTACCAACTCGAATATAAGAGCAATTATAATATAAGTACAACACAACAAACACCATATAAGAATACCAGCTAACAATCACGGGATCGAAGAGAAGACATCCTCGAATATATGTAACTATCCGAATCTGCACTCCAGCGAATACTCATGAACAGATACACCTGGAAGGGCCAGGTCCTCAGAGGGACATAACAAGATACATAAAAGCATGCCAATAAAGTACTGAAATAAATATCCAATGGTCGCCTAAACGTCTAAGTGAATGCAGTTAAGAATAACTTTCCCCACAAATGAGCTATCTGGCTGAAAACTGGGATTTGCATGATTCTCTCAGAGATCCAGGGGCCTAAAAGGCACGTCGTTTTTTGAACGCCGAAAGTCCGCCTGATAATATATAATATATAGTGGTCATCACCACCCGTATCTCCAGCGGAGAATCCGGGCACACAATAAAAAAAGTGCAAATGAGCTCAAATGCGGTACTTATTGTTCTTCTCACCCCATGCTTTAAGCATGTCACATCAATGACACAATTTGGTTCATAGCCTATTCTTAGTACCCTAGCCCAATCCTGCAACCAAACAAGGACAAGTATGGGACCACCGTACTACAATAAGCTATGTCCATGGACCTCTAATAACTGCTAAGTCTTCTAGTATACAAAGTTTCTATTAGCATTTATCCCTAACGTACGGCCCATACGTACAGCAGGCCAGACCTGTCACGCAGTCCATGATCTATATGAGACTCACACTCGTGTAACAACTGTGTCACGGCCAATGAACCTAATGATGCTCCATGATAATGGGGTAGTCTCATAAACAAGGTCAATGCAAATACATAAATAAAAATATATCGCGACGACACCGTCGCGCGCATTTTATATAACAGTTAAAATATATGAACTATAGACAGAAAATAAAGATGCATGCAACATATGGAATATGAATAACAGTACAATGGCAAGGTATACTTGCCTGACAAGAAAGCTGTGATGTACCAATAACCTGCTCCAGAAGTCGCGCAGAACAATTCCAACATCCTATGTACACATAATATAATGCAATAAAATCATTAGTCATTACACTAGCCCATACACAACCATATTTATACTGGACTCGGGGGTATACTAGGGGTGGCACTAGTTATCTAACACGGTCAATTACGCGTTGAATTACGTAGGGTCACATCTTCAAGTGTTGTACACAATCAAACAGTCAATCTAACATGTGTCTAAGCCAGTACGTTAATGTACGCAAGGCAGGCAATTCACAAGTTCTTAGGGTCAACATGGTCAAGGTAAGTACGGGACAGTCCACGGTGTCCTAGGGTCGTACAGTCTAAATATATATAGTCATAATTATCAATTAGCATTTACTTAATTATGTAATACATATATATATCTATATAATTATATAATAATATAACTAGTAATTTATTTACATAACTATTTGAATACATATATTAAATATGTACATAAATATATATACCAATTAAAAACATGCTAATGAATAACTAAATATACATATACTAAAATTGAACAGTATACGCATGCGCGTACGTACGTATATACGAGTTGGGTTCACTGACTCAGGATCCGATGTCACTGACTGTGGTAAAGCAATACTAATGTCCTACTGGCACACCCATGAACACACATAAAAAGAAGAAGACGGGACAGGTTCGTACCTCGAGGTACGTATACGGGAACGACATTGACGATATCGACGATGATGATGAGGATGATGGTGATGATTATGGTGGTTAGGTGATGAGGTAACGAGGATGACGAGATGATGATGACAATGATGAGATGATGATGATGATAGTAGTTATGGTGAAGGTGAAGATGATGATGATGAGTTGTGGTGATGGTGAAGATGATGATGAGGAGTTGTGGGCTGCCGGAGTCCGGCTAGGGGAGCTTCTCCGGCCAGTCATGGTGATGGTGAAGATGATGATGATGATTGGGAGTTGTGGTGATGGTGAAGATAATGATGATGATGGGGAGTTGTGGTGATGGTGAAGATGATGATGATGAGTCGTGGGCTGCCAGAGTCCGGCCAAGGAGGTCGAGCAGAGAGGAGGAGGGTGATCCGGCGAGGGTGACGGAGGACAGGAACATTCAGTCGTGCTCCAGTCTGGTATACTCCGGTCGGCGGGGAGAACAGTCGTTAATGGTGGTGGTGATAGCTGATGTCCAGTCGGCGGGTCGAGGATGGCCGAGGCGGTGGGTCTGCCCTTGGACGGGGGAAGAAGACGTCAGGGAGGAGGAGAACGTCGAGATAGTGGGGTGCGGTGGTTCAGGGATCAGGATGTTTGGAAGGCGAAGGAAGTCGAGAATGGCGGAGGAGCTCCGGAATGGTCTGTTCTGGCGAGGAGAGGCGTTCCGGTGGGGAATGGTCAGAGGTGGCGGCTCGTGGCTGATGGAGAACTGCTCGTGGGAGTCCGGTGGGGATGAAGAAAAGTCAGGGTTAGCCAGTGGTGGTGTAGCGGGGTGCTGGCGGTCGGCTCGGCTGCTCCGGAGGTCGGGCTCCGGCCGAGAAGGGGAGGAAGAAGACGCACAGGAAGTTGGTTGGAGGGGATGACGGAGTCCGGTGAGGTAGCTGAAGGAGAGGGAGGTGGTGTCTTGGTCAGGTACTGGTGGTGACGGGACCATTCTGGTGAGGGGGAAGGGGTGGCTCCGGCGGGATTGGCTGAAGGAGGAAGGTGAACAGGGAATATGGTGTTTGGTCGGCTAGGAATATGGTTTTGAGTTTGGGGTTTTGGAAAAATAATAAAGGAAGGTAATATTTATACATGTAGGATTTTGGTTTGGGGTTGACCTAGGATTAGGGCTTGGTCAACACTCCTTGGGGCTGGGCCTTGGGCTCACATGGGGATGATTAGAGGCTACAATTCGCATTATTTAAATACAAGGATAGATTTAAATGGGTGCGATGTTTGTACGTTGCACATTCCAAAAAATTACGGAAAAATTTATGTGAAGGAAAAAATGAGTTTCTTCATGTATTGTCCAATGGTGTGGACACCTCAATGCGCTTGAGCGCCCAGAAATTGGAAAATTGCACAAGGGTGGAAATTAGAATAAATTAATTAAAATTACTGTGCATGATATTCTGGAATAATTAGAAGTACATGGGGCTAAAATTAGGTGGACGCAAGTGTCATGGACGTAGAGGATTCATGATAAAATATTATATAATTTTGGGTTGTACGAAACGGATCAAGATTGTGTCTCCAATTTTGATTGGAACGCACAAGGTTACAAAGTTAGAATTTATTTAGAATTAGAAAATAACGTTCGCGATATTTATTGTGCGACTAAAATATCGCACAAGAGAGTATAATTATAAATTACACCGAGATCAGAATAGCAGGCGAGTATGTCTCGGACAAGGGTATAAAGTTTGTAGAAAGGCATTGGCTAGTGTAGTACTCCAATTATCGGAGCAAAGGTAAGGCGCACTATGTGACATAATTATTGCATAATTAAATAAATAAAATATTCTATTTCTATTTCGGTTCAAACCAGCCCTAATTTTACTATCTAAGCAAAGTAGGCCTAATTTTGGGTGAGGGGGTTTACAGATCACCTTATTATATGTTGGATATAATAAGGGGCGTAGTTCAACTCGGAGGAAGGTATCCAATCCATATGCAATCCCGGTCCTTATTTGGTTTAAGGATTGTGGACCTGATCTTGAAAAGTTATCGCACTACTCTTATTCTCATCTATCGATATAATAAAGTGACAATTAATGTGGCCAGTGCTTAACTGTCTTGTCCTGTATGACTTGCTACTAAATAAATTGTTCATGATCTTGACCTTAACATTGATACTATAACTTGTACCTGCCCTGACTATTGTATCCGTGCTGATACACTTGATCGCACCGAGAGTGCTACTTGATATATATATATATATATATATATATATATATATATATATATATATATATATATATATATATATAGTGAACCGTCATGCCACATACTCTTGCTACGTGATATATGTAATTATTTCCATGCACGGATCTGGTAGTTGGACAGTGACTGTAGTCGTGGCTAGATAAAGTATTGATTGTTGGATCACACTTGGGTAAATCCATATTTAACTTGCGAGTAACAATATGTGTTCTTATCAAGAGTGCTCATACTTAAAGTACGACATCTAAGAAGAATGCTCATGTGACCACGACATGAGATTCTATTAACCTAGGTTAACTAGGCATGCGACAATTAGTGGAGTGCAGTGTCTGATCTAATTATAAGACAGAGCCAGTATCTTTTCTATAGAAAGCCTGAAACTGTTACTAATCGTTAATTAGTTCAGTGCCCTTGCAATAGACTGGTGCATCTTATACATATTTTCTTGCTCGTATATCATTAGTTCAGCTAGCCATGCTTGATTAGGGCACTATCTTAGAATACTTATGTATTGCATTTCTAGGATAACCCAGAGATCGCATATCAAGCCGTAATACATGATTGGCCGTTTAAATTTCTCATAATGCATGCCTAGCCAAGAAAGTAGGCTATCGCGGCATGATGATTCAACCCATGTCCTTGTTTGGTTGTTGGGTTGCGTCTTTATGTTATGATAATCCATGGACTGAAGCTATATTACTTTTTCTTATGTAATATCTCTGATTGTGTATTATATCTTATGTTGAGTGAAAATAGGGACATAGACTGTTGTAGCATGATGGTGCAACTTATGTCCTTGTTTTGTTGCTAGGTTGCGATGTTGTGATATGATAGGTTGAGGACTGAAACTACGATGCAGAGTTATTTCAGCTTGACCACAATCAAGGGACGTATTATATCTAATGTGATAAGGTACTTCTTGTCCTTTTTTGGTGAAGGGGTGTCATGTCATGTCATGGATATGAAATATGCTATTGATTGTTGGCTCACACATCTCATTCTATAGAAGTGGTTTTGTTTCTTCTTTTCGTACTTCCTTTGTGGTACTTGCTATTTGGGGTCTGACTCCACTGTTTTGTATGGCCAGGTTTAGAGTCAGCACTTGAGGATCAAGCTTATTTTTCCTCACGGATGGCACGCACTCGCAGGATGGCTGCTGAGGGACACGAGTGAGTTCTTTTATTCACTGTTCGTTTTTTGTGAACTATAATCTTTTGGGTGTTTAGCCAACTCGCACATGTTAGCCGGCAAATCTAGACACTAGTTTCCTACATGACTGTAATACATTCAGACTGCAGATGACTCACGGTCATGTATACATTTGATCTTGTATATGACTTATCATTTTGTCTTGCTAGATCTCTAAGAACATTCTGATGCAACGTTTGGGAGGCCTTAATGCTTATTCTGAAATGTTGTATGTTATTGCTACTTGTTTGAATGATTGAGATATATAAGTTCTTGACCCTATGAGACCTAATTGTAGTATGCACCCCTATATCTCTAGACAACTTTAACATATTGTGGGTTCCTTCGATATTCCGCAAGGTGTGGTTGGCTGAATCATTCCCCCGCTCTCCAGTATTCTGGATCTGGGTCATGACAGAAACTTTGATAAGATGTAACTGATCTAGCCTATGTAGGTGTTTGGCAATCTCAATAATTAAAGGATCATTTCTTTCTTCTAGCAACTTTGTTCTACAGTCTGAAAATTGAACCAAATATCGAACTGCTGCCATGTGTTTGGCTATGATTGGCCGATTTATTTTACCTACATATACAGAAGTGCTGTTGTCATTATTTTTTGTTCGGACAATCAGAATCGGACATGTGGTGGTACGATTTCGATTTTCGGTTCAACTTTCGGCCTGTAAAGCATTTTTGCTCTTCTAGACCATTGCCAAACCCTACCTAAGATACTACTTGTTGGCTGCTATTATAACCTACAAATTGGTGTCAAAAGCCTAACGAGTAACGATACAAGAGTAGGGAACCTCGATCAGATTGATTGTAAGTTTGATGTTATGTTGAAGATTACTAATGGATCCTTCTAATATTTAAATCATTCATTTCCAGTAACATGAGTATTAGATACAATCGAAACGTTACTAATATATTAAATCGAATTATAAACGCCAATTTTCAAGATATTAGGCTCGGAGAAGCAATTCCAAAAAATATCGACACATCAATGGGAAATATATAAATTCCTGAAAAAATAGTTTGCTCATTATTGGAACATAATTGTCTTAAAAAAGTAATACTGGTCGGGTCACACACGTTGCATGTACAAAATATTTTTTTTATTTCTTTAGAAATGTTAATACATAGATGTCCGTATTCAATTTTTGCGAAGAAAGAAGTAAAAAAATATAGTTAAAAAATGTCAAGACAATCCTCTTAAAGAAATAATGTCAAGGAAATAAAAAGAGAGGGTTATAACATTTTTAGATTTGTATGAAAGTTTGAGTTGGTGTGTGACTAAATAACTTTTTTTACTTAACCATAAATAATGATATTTTTAAACAAGAAAGTGCTACACAAGAAAATTAGTGATACCTAGTGCCGGACTTTAGATTTTGAGACATGAGACAAACTCTAAAAATGGTGCCTTCAAAGCTTAATGTTTATGATTTTTTTTTTCTTCCATAGATAATGATACAATAGTATTATCATCACAAAATTCAAAAATAAAACAATAACCAAAATACAATATCCAAAATAATATATATCATAATGAAATAATAATAAAATGAAAAATGTTCCAATAAAAAATAAAATAAAATTAATATTCCAGACAAATAAATAAAAATAAAGCTAGCAAAGTTTGGGTAGTTCATATGATAATAATAAAAAGGAAAAAAATTATAACTTGGTGTGTTGTTCAATTATCTCCAATAGGACCGAGAAATAAAGAAAGAGTGAGAGAGGAGATTGACAAAGACGAAATGGTAGAGAAGATTAAGATAGAGGAGATTGACAACGACGGAAGGATATAAAAGATTGAGAGTGTTAGACTGTTAGAACGACGAAAGTTAAGATAATTTTAATAGCGACTGCACCAAATTTTTTTTATTCGGACTAACCGGACTTGTCTCTTGGTATTATAGTATATGAAGTTTAGATATTCTATAACAAAAAAAAAATTACGCGGACTAAAAGAACTAAAATGAGTCTACTAGTCCTTTGTTCAGAATTTGACTTACATATATTAAATAGTATATAAAAAATTTGGTGTCCTCTTAAATTTTGGACATGAAACAACCGTCTCATGGATCTCATATTAAGTCGGATTTGGTGATACCTTGATATTTTGGTTATATATTAGTATAGATTAGATATTACTAATAAAAAAATTAAAATTTTTTTTTCTTTTCAAAGAGGCAACTTTTGTCATTTTCGTTAAGTTTTTGAAAAATCTACAAAACGCAAACGTTCGAAGGATTTCGACGGGACATTAACAAACGAAAAGTGGTTTATATTATAATGTTTAGATCACAAATGAGAGTTGTTGTTGTTGTAATGACTATAAGAGTAGGTTGCATCCTCTCTTTTTTATCCTTTCACAAGGAAAATGAGGGTAACCAGATAAAAAATATTTCATAACTTTGAATAATTTATATATTTTTTATTTTTATAATTAGTAATATGTATTTTGATCCTTCCAAACCTTTACATTGGTGGATCATTAACCTCATTCTAAATCTTAACAATTAGATAATTAAATATTTAATGCGTGAATATTGCCAATGCAACACAATGTCCAAGAATTATTTGTGGGGTTTATACCATCATTTTTTTTACGTTTGTATATACATTGTGTTGTACAAAAATAGTGATGAGATGATATCCTAGAGCATCTCTAACCCTGTTGTCTTGTTTTATATTATGATTTCTATGTGACATGAGACACAAAACAATATATTTTTTATATGACAAAATTATATTCATACAAGACAATGAGATAGAAAAGTATTTTCCAATGCAAAAGTATTAAGAAGACAATAAATAGTATTTTTTTTTTGACTTTCAAGAAAATTTTTCTACTTCTTCTTTTTTTATAAATCTTTTTATTTATTATTGATGATGTGGAATAAAATCAAGTCCATTGTCTAGATCTAGATAATCAACTTCACATTATCATTGTCCTGTCGTTGTCATTATCATGTTAACTTTACAACTAACTTTATATTTATATTGAAGAAATATTTTTAAAATAAAAAATTATGATTCCTATGTGGCAATATTTTTTCTAAACTCACAACTGGATTGGAGATGCTTTCAGGGGTTCCCACATATCTACATACACTGCATTGGATTTATCATTTATGGCTCCATGAAATTGTCGTATCCTTGGTTGCCATATCATTGCACAATGTGACATAGTTTATGATTTATTTCATATCCCAACACTAATGCATAAATATAAGTTTTGTTATGTTGGTTTTTTCCTTGTAAATTCAAATGAAAGGAATTTGTGACCTTTACCCTCTCTCTCCCTCCCTACCTGAAGCCTTTTGATGCACCAATTTGCAATGCCAACTACGCATTTGATTGATTGGGATAGGCACTTGTCCAATTGAATCCTAGTAATCTTCCAATGTGACATAGTTTATGATTTATTTCTTATCCTAGTTTTGTTATGTTGGTTGTTTCCTTGTAAAATCCCATTATTCAAATGAAAGGAATTTGTGACCTTTACCCTCTCTCTCCCTACCTGAGGCCTTTTGATGCACCAATTTTCAATGCCAACTACGCACTTGATTGATTGGGATTGGCACTTGTCCAATTGAGTCCTAGTAATCTTCTAATTTAATAGTATTTTTCTATTGACAAATAGAATTTTGGGTAGCTATCATTCTTAATTCTATTAAAGAGGATTTTTTTTCCTATCATCAAATTAAGGACCATTAACAAAAAAACCGAAATCCTTATTAGTCATTTTACGTCTATCTAAAATATTTATAAATAAAAAAAAAACACAAAATTGCTCTTCCTTTTTTTTTTCTTGTTCTATCATTTCACAATTTGTTTTCCGTCTCTTTACCATCTTCTTTATCAATATCCTATTTTTACGTTCAACAGAATGACTGATTAGGAACACTAAAAAAATACTGTAAAATAATAACAAAAAATTTTGTCGCTATATTGACAATTTTTTCCGCTAAACAGTAATAGTGATGGAATAATAACTACAAATTTTCGTCGCTAATTCATATTACGTTGCTCATTTTCTATCGTCGATCCGTCGCTGGATCGACTAATCAGCGACAAAATTAGTGAAAAAAATTCAGCAATAAAATAGTGACTTAATTTTTCGTCACTAGAACAACGACTAACTTAGTGACGTAATATAGTGACTATCTCCGATACTCTTTGTGTATCAAACAGAAACTTTGTCAGAATATCGAATAAAAATTTAATCGATGATGTCGCTATTCCATCGTTGACTGAATTTTTTATATTTTATGGTTGATACGTCGTTGGTCAGTCGCTAGTCAATCGTTGTTCCGTCACTAACTTGGATATATATATATATATATATATATATATATATATATATATATATATATATATATATATATATATATATATATATTCCAGAATCAAATACTTCCTCATATCCACACACATATCCAATACATATCCATATATATCTATCCAACACAGATAATGTTGGCCTAATTGGTCATGGTCAACTTAATTTTGCTAATCAACTAAACCATGATTCAATACGCAATATGGTGCAACTGAATCACGAAAGAAAGACATCACTGCTACTGCTCACAAGGAGAATGTTAATAGTTTGTGTTTAGTTATTTTTAAATTTTTATTTACTTTTGCATTTTATTTGAGTCTAGGACTGTTGTAAATCGAGTTGCAGTTGGCATCTAGATGGCACTCAAGTCCACTAAAATAAGCTAACCCAAAACTAGTTCAAATCCAACTCAAATTAGCCTAAATCCGTCAAACCAACATTCAGGAAATTAGGACACCACCCAGCCAGAGTTTTGTCCCTGACAGAACTCAAAACTAACATTTTTTGCCTAAAACCAGAATTTCTGGTTCGACTCATTCTTCATGAATACTAGGTTCCAACGTTCAAATTTTTGAACGTTTGTGTCATGCCCCTCGCCCGCGATATTGGATACAGATTATGAGCGCGTCCAGCCTATGTCGTAGTATCGATGGTAGTTAGCTGTTCTAAACCTTGTGAGTCATCAATTTACAATGATCAATCATCCTCATCACAGCTACTAGCACGTACCCAGTTCACAATCACCACATCATCACATATTTTACTATATTTTGAGTACACCTTTACAACAGATATCCAAAAAAAATTCGATATAAAGTAAAGGTAACATCTCCAACTCTCAATATGTACAGTCATACACACTCAACCCTCACAATACAATATCAGTACAATTGAAGTAAATATATATAATTAAGGAAACTACTACATCTCTGAAACATTTGTTTGCCACTAAATTGAGATTGCTTTAATAACATACTAAAGAACGTACAAAGAGGTCATAAACAGACGATCTAAATATAATTTTTGATTATGGGAAGTGACGATGGAGATTAAGTGCTACAGTGACTCTTTTAATCCATTGACGGTCTGATGCGGACGAGAGAAAGCTCTTTTTTATTCTCTCTCCTATGCATGTTGCTCGCCTCTTTTTTTTGGGGGGTATGCTACCCTTGCTATTTATAGCCATCAGGCTGACGGACTATAGATGCCTCATATGCCTCCGTTTGGTGGCCGCATAGGGGCTCCTTCAATAGAATATGGTTGTAATTGGGCTGCATACCACGTACAGGCTTCCATATGGTCTTAGTTATGATATGTTATTGAAGAGATCTAGGGGTTGTTACGTGCATGACTTGGTTAGCTGGACTACGTCAGCACTAATTATGCAAAAAATCAACTTCGGATGTAATAGAAAGATGCTGCAAGTCGAGAGCCGCATAATATCTTTGTCGCATATCATCGTGGTCGCATACGTATTCTTATTTGGCCTTAGTCGGATAAACACTCTGGCCATATGACATTGTGGCCGCAAACGTGTTCTCGTTTGGCCTTGATTGGATGGACACCCTGGCCGCATGATGACGAGGCCGCATGGGTATATAGCCGCATTCAAACTCTCATCTGGCCTTAGTCGGATGGACACTCTGGTATTATGATGATGAGGTCGCATGGGAACATAGTCGCATATGAATGGGCACGTGGCATGGTACATCTGTCAAGGCCATCAATATGTGATGTGACTTTCTGCCTTTTCCTAAGCAATCGTTTTGAATCTCAAAGCATCTCAGTGTGACGCGTGATGTGTCAGAGTTTCATAGTCATCGAATTCTATGTTAGAAAAGGTTTTATGTGGCCTCCATGTTCTGTGGTTGTTCAGGCCGCATAGAGTATACTATGCGGCTTCTAGATCTTTGGTTGATCAGGCCGCATGTGGCTTCTCTGTGACTTGGTTGTTCAGGTCGCATAGGGTATACTATGCGGCTTCTAGATCTTGGGTTAATCAGGCCGCATGTGACTTCTCTACAACTTGGTTGTTTAGGTCGCATAGGGTATACTATGCGGTTTATAGATCTTGGGTTGATCAGGCCGCATGTGGCTTCTCTGTGACTTGGTTGTTCAGGCCGCATAGGATATAGTAAGCAGCTTCTATATCTTGGGTTGATCAGGCCGCATGTAGCTTCTCTACGACTTAGCTTCATTTTTGATAGGGGCATAACCTTTATGCGGCCTACATAATTTTTTTATCCTTCTATAAGACCCCCTTTAAAATTTTCAAAATGACAAGTTTGGAATACTTTGAATAAGAAGCATATTCGAACACTTTGGCTATATAAGGATAACATGCCGCATAGCCATGTTGCCGCATAGTTGTCTCTAACAGGCTGTCCGATCAATTAATGAGGATTTGCTTCGGTCTCCGAGAAGATCTCTTAGGATTATGCGCTGCCTGAAGATAAAGTGTCACAACTAAAAAAGAGTCACCGTTATTTCTTGTTGTTACGTAGATCGAGGGAAATTAGGATTCGAACAACCGTCATTATTATCCATAGCCGCATATTCGAGCCTATATAAAGGGGGTAGAGGAGAGAACTTTTATCTCCTTGCTTTCTTCATCCTTTTTCTACGTAGGTTGCCACAGACTACGGCCCTTCTCATCGAGGAGTTTGTCAGGGTAGCCTTTATCCGTATCCCATGACTTTGATGTTTTGCTTAGAGGTAGGGGAATACCTCGCTTTTCGTATTGGACTGCCAAGGACATAGAGACACCAGTGCACAGTCTTGCTGCATGGATGAGCAATCATCTATAACACGCGTGGACTTTTTACACAGTCTTATCGCAAGGATGAGAGATCATCGCGAACATGCACAGGCTTTCCACTTTAGTCTGTCGCATGGATGGGCAACCATCATGCGGCCGCTAAGATTCTACCGCTTGGATGAAGGCTAGACCTGGACATGCGACGACCATGACTCTGTCGTATGAATGAAGGCTCAATCTGGAAATTCGACCACCATGGCTCTGCCACATGGATGGAGGCTTGACCCTACATGTGACCATCGTGGCTCTACTGTATGAAGTAGCCTTGAACCGATATATGACCATCATGGCTCTGCCGCATGGAAGATACCTCATACGTCGACTAGGTTCTGCCTTATAGATTTCATATTGTCTTTATTTGTTAATGCCATATGTTTTCTTATGCATGCTTTGCTCTTCCTCGTTCTTCTCATGATGGAGCATGAAGAATATCATAATGCCCGTTGTTTGTGGTGAAGACCAACTTTATGCGGCGGTTCGCCAAGAACTGATCCAGAGACGAGGACATTTTGATAAGAACTAATCTAGAAGACGAGGATGAACATCATGTATCATGCACTGAGATATCCTTGTTCATACACCGTGCTAGTTGTATTTCTCCCCGTTATGCGGCTTGCTACTAGCCAGGGGCTTGCGATATCAATGACAAAATTTAGATTAATTATTATTTCTGTCTTTGGTCTTTCTGCATGATTGTAGAGTGCCCGCTTCTGCTCCTCCCTTGTTATCCATCAGTATAGAGTCTTTTCCATATACTGCAGTTTGCATTGTGCAGGGATGATCCAGAAAGTATTGAGTTCTGCTGTGGGCTCGACTTGTGTCAATAACGACAACAGCACGGAGGGGCACCTGGATGGAAAAAGTTCATATTGTAGAATTTTCCATCATATGTACTCATTATCTTGAATATCCATCATATGTACTCAATATCTTGAATATTAATGAAAACCCTTAAAATATTAGGAATTTTTACCGTAAGTACTCATGATCTTGAATATTAATAAAAAAATTATCTTTGTCTAGAACTTCTCTTTTGTACTTGTCTTATTACATATTGTGGACCTTGGGTATCATGCTAGAGGTAGTACAATACCGCAGTTGTTAAGGATGTCCCACTAGTGGATCTAAGTGGACCTATTACTTCTTGTACACTATAGTACAAATAGTAGGTTCGAGAGAAGTCCTGCCAGAGTTGATATGGACGTGCAGGTTTTGTGGATTTTACACCGCTGGCGTACTTAGAATTAAGTACAGGTGATAAGTTGAGATGAGAACCGATATCATAGGTAAATATGAATATGTTAATTGATAGCCAAACCCGAGAGATTTGCTCAGAGGTAATATGGACATAGCAAACACGACCGGGGAGAAATATTAGGACAATAGTTCAGAGGTAATATGGACGTGAACTAGGGTCCGAAAAACTCATCGAGTAGTGGTTCGCTGAGTGTGGTCTATTCGAAAATATAGATAGACCTGAGGGTTACTCCATTGGGGAGATTGTTAGGCCGATAGATCAGAGATAATATGGACAATGCTAGCATATAATGAGACTATTTTTGAGTGGTCCCTACAGGAGTGTACAGGTAGACATGAGGATTGCTCCGCTGGGGAGCTTTTGAGGATCCATTATCTATTGCATATCCAGGACTTGTGAATACCGATAATGGCTAGTTAAGGAAAGGTTCTGCTGTGCATAGACACTTTCTGGGAATGAAGAACCAAGAGTGTAGACATTGTACATCTAGGTTTCCTTGCTGGTCATAAGGGGAGTACAAGTCTACCTTAGACATAGTACTTTTTCAGAAAATTGTTATTGATGGACATTATGAGCAAGTCGCCATTGTATTTTGCCAGTCGGTAGGCATCATTGGAGAATACAGATTCTACGATGAGCGGGTCTTCCCATTTGGGTTGGAACTTGCTGGCCGTCTTGTGGGTCATATATATGGTTTCTTACCGTCAAGATGAGGTCACCCACTTGGAAAGTTCTTCTTGACCCTTTTGTTGAAGGCTCCGGAAAGATGAGCTTGGTATAGCTCAATATGTTATTGAGTTAAGAGGTATTTCTTGTCGAGAGCTTCCAACTCTTATAGCCGTTGGCGGTGATTATCGTCGATGGTTAGCCGGTTGGAGAGAGCCACTCGGAGTGAGAGAATTTGGACCTCGAGGTGGAGGACCGCTTCTCTTTCGTAGACCAAAAAAAATAACGTGCTACCAGTTGGCGTCTGGACCGTTGTGCGGTAGGGCCAGAGACATTCATCCAGCTTCTCATTCTAGTCGTGCTTGTTAGATGATACAAACTTCTTGAGGAGCTTGATAATAGTTTTGTTGAACGCCTCAGCTAGACTATTTGCTGCTGGTTTGTAGGCAGTTGATGCTATATTCTGAATTCCATTCTTATCACAGAACCGGTAGAAAGCATGGCTCGTAAACTGTGGACTATTATCATAGATGATCCTCCGTGGCAAGCCAAAGTGATATATGACGTGATGACTGACAAAGCTGGTCACGTTTGATATCTTTACTTTAGCGAATAGAACAAATTTTGCCCACTTGTAAAAGTAGTTGGTAATGGCCAAGATGAACTGATGTCCATTCGACGAAGGTAGACTAATCGGTCAATGATATATATTTTCCATGTTTCGAATGGCCCGGACGCTACCGTTGGGTGTAGAAACTCTAAGGATGGGTGGATGAAGTTAGCGTGGATCTGACACATCCTATACTTCTTGGCATAGTTGACGGTATATGCTACCATCGTTAGCCAGTAATAGCTCAAACGTCTAAGACGATCCTGTAGCTTAGGACCAGGTTGGTGGGCACCACAGACACCGTCATGGGCTTCCCGAAGTGCATGATTGGCTTCTGTATCATATATGAATCATAGCAGAAGTCCATCATATGAACGATGATATAATATTTTGGTAGCTGTATCATAGTATAATCGGAGGAAACGTCTTCTGATGGCAGTAGCTTTTTGAATTCTTAGACCAAACTCGGTTACCCATTTGGTACGAAATTAACTAGTTTAATTAGATCCTGAATTCTTGGCCCAACGTTCAAAAATTTAAATAAAATTCCATCTGAACTCGGGTTGAATTCTGCTTACTAATACCCTATAAATTGGATTGAATTTCATATTCTCAACATCTCATCCAAGCATTCAATCTTTCAATCCTTTAGTGAGCAACACCCCTGAGCCCTAAACTTTCTTATCTCCAAGATCAACTTTCAGCCTTCTAGTGCCAAGTACGATCTCAGTCTAAAAGTCTACATAGTTATAAAAGCTTGGTTTGTCAAATTCTCTCTTCAGTGTTTGAAGTTGCGAGCCTTCAGATCAAAACTCATGGTGTATGAAGTTACGAGACTTCGGATCAAATCTTGTTGTGTAAAGAAGTAGCAAGCCTTTGGATCAAAGCTTGTGATTCACTATTAGTGATTATTGTGGTGCCCCGTTCCCCCTATTCGGGGAGCGCGGCTAAGAAATACAAGACGGTATCGTTCGATCGGGATAGATTGAATCAAGAACTCATCCTCGTTATGGATTTGTCTCTTCGGAATCGATTCCCATATTCAGTGGACCTCGCCCCCGGGATCGACTTAGCGGCAGAGTCAGGAGGGACCTCTCCGCTGCATTCTTTGTTGCCTAGTTTTCGTTGTCGCTTATTGCTTTCGTGCCTTGAGTTGGTTTTCGAATTTGCTTGGATTTTCTTGAACGGTTTCGATGGATTTCATTGCTTTCGTTCTTAGGACTACACTTCAATTTCGATAACGAAAAGAGGGGAAGAAGTACTGATCAGCTGTTCGTGTCAATACAGGTGAACCAGCTGTAGGCGTCGCTCGAGCGGACTCCTAAAGCACTTCTTTCCTTTTTCTTCCAACTACCAAAGTGAGTGGCTATCAACCCGATTATCTAGCCCTTCTTGCTAGTCTTCACATCAAAATCTTGTGTTCGTGCTTGCCCCGATCAAACAATACCAGGTAAATAACTAAAAGATATCAAGATAATAAGGGAATAGACTTGGGAAATATTGCTTGTCAAATAAAACTGGTGAACGGTTACTTACTTATATGCTTGCTCGTTTGGAATGTTTATCATATGCATAAATATAAGTTAGAATGTATATTCCTTCTTAAAACTGTGCTATGTATAGAACTCATTTTCAAAGCAATAACTCAACAGGAAGACTATGCTAAAGTAAATCTTGCCTGTTACTGCCATGCTCCTGATACGCCCTGATTTGCCTCGATGCTAACTTAGTATACTGCGTTGATCACGGACAACTTGTGCACAAGGTTTTAGTTCCTGCGGACGGTCGCTGGGGCACCGGCACCGGTTCGATCCGGACGGAACTCATGATAGTCGCCTGCTATAGGACGGAATGCCTTGGGACGTCCAGATCTATGCGTCGCACGGCACTCTGTACTGAGACTAGCCCGTCCATTATGGCAACGTGCCAGTGATCCCCCTTGTATATTTAAACCTGTTGCTACTAACTTGTGTCTTCTTGGCAGGGAAGGCAAGGTAAGTATTATGCAGGTGGTTCAGACGGGCAGGTAAATATCACCGAATGGTGGCAAGTTATTTCAATGATTCTATATATATGTCTTGCTGTAAAATGAACTAAGACAAGATAGAAACCCATAAATATGCATGCTTCATTAAAACAACGTGTTGATTGGTATAGTTGGGATAGCTTGCCTTCACCAGTACGTTTTGATGTACTGACCCTCGTTGAAACAGGTTTCCCACGCTAAGGAGAGCCGAGCGAGGAGCAGGAGACAAACCCCCAATCCAGTCCAAGCTGTAGGCACGCCTCGACCGTGCCAACCTTTTGAAGAAGCATTTTGAAGAAGAAGCTAGCCACCAAGTAACCATGCAACTTCGTGGCAAGGCAGTCGTTCCGACGCAAGGTCTTATATTTTGAGTTTAGTAAGGATGTAATGTACAGGACTGCTATCTTATTTTGTGTCAACACTTTTGTAAGCCCATAGAGGCAATCCTTATGACTCAGTTCAAGGAGTTTGTAATAGATGTTCATATTATCAATAAAAAGAGAACTTTTTCATGTTTCAATATGTGTTTCAATTATCTGTGTACTTTGAATATGTGCTCGCTATGCGAAACAAAAATACTTAGCCTTGTGCGGTGCGCAACCTAGGCCCGCACGGCGGTCACGCCCGGGGGACGACTAACGATTCCGCGGGATCGGGGCGTGACATGTTGGTATCAGAGCACAGCTTCAAAGTTCCTTTGACTTTGAACTGGGAAAGTTCCTTTAACGATAAATTCCTGTGCGAACTCTTGAACTCGCTAAGACCAAAATGAGATACGTTCGTGCAATAAGTCCATAATACCTTATGATCCTGATGTAATTTACCTTCCTTTCAAGGAATGACGCAAGCGCAACCATCAGTGCTAGCGCCAGGCGAGACAAGGACTCAGGAGAGCAGTTCCGGAACTTCAGGAAGCTCTCGGAGCCAACGGGGCATGTCTCGATCAGATTTGCTTCAGCAGGTGATGCAAATGTTCACGGAGCAACGACAGAGGGATGATGCCCGCCAAGTCAAGTTCGAGAGCAACCTAGAGGCCCGGCTCTCAGTCCAACAAAAGCAGGTAGATACCCTGCAGCAGCTTGTTCAGACCCTGGCCTCCAACCATTCTGCCGCAATGACAGCTACACCAGTGGAGCAGCCAGCGCTTGAAGTCAAACCACCGCTAGCGCCAAGGATGAGGGAAGTGACTGCCTTCCCCTTTGGCAACTTCAAGAAGGTTTGCAACACGCCATTTAACGGGACTGAGGACCCGATCGTGGCCCTAGATTGGCTCGCCGAGCTTGAAGATCATTTTTTTCTCCTAGAAGTGCCGGAAGACAAGCGCGTCACCTGTGCCCAACTATTGCTTCGGCTCAACGCGCACGACTGGTGGGACGTGCATCGACGATCTCTTCAACCTGACCATGGAGAGGAGGCGATCGCGTGGACGACTTTTCGTGCCACGTTTGAGGAGGAGTTTATACCCCCGCCTCTACGCCGTCAACGGGAAAACGATTTCATTCAACTCCGGCAGGGCAGCATGACGGTGAAGCAATACTCGGCAGAATTCAACAAACTGGCCAAGTTTGCTACCGCTTATCTACCGGATGCGGCGAGTCATGCCAGACGATTCGAAGGAGGGCTATGTCCTGGCATCCACGGACACGTAGCCGTTCTGCAGTATCAAACGATGAGGGAAGTCTTAAACCATGCCCTCTCCCTGGAACCGCAGTATCCTCACGTTGCTGCCGGCGCTGTGCAAACTTCCAATCATAAACGCCAAGGCAATGATAGAGGAAACAACGCTGCAAAGCGTCCAAATAACGGCGGTAAACAGCGTGGAGACACCAACAAGACCTGCAACTTTTGCAGGAAGCCAGGGCATATCGAAAAAGATTATCGCCGCAAGCTTGGGACTTGCCTCCGTTGCGGCGATCCAGGCCATCAGATTAGCAGCTGTCCGCGTCGTCCACCGCAACAACCAGATCAGACTCCGGCTCCTCAGGCAAATCGAGCGGCACCTCAGCAAGGGCATAATCAAGCTCAAGGCCTAGTCTACACCATGACACGGGAAGAAGCATTAGCTTCGGATACCGTCGTGTCAGGTACTCTGCTTTTCAATAATACACCTGCTCGCGTTCTATTTGATTCAGGTGCAACCCATAGCTTTATTTCTACAAACTTTGCCACGGAGAACAATGTAAAAATGACTCCATTGTATTTAGATTTAAGCGTTAGCACCCCATCTGGTACAAAAATTCCTGTCTGTTCAGCATGCCTAGGCGGTTATATCTGTATTGGGGAGAGAAAGCTGTCACTTGATGTTTTAGTTTTTGATGTACGGGACTATGATATCATTTTGGGAATGGACTGGCTAGGCGCGTGCGCGGCAACTATTGAGTGTGCAGAGAAGTGAGTCGTTTTTCGTCTGCCCGGAGAAGCCGTGTTCTGTTACACCAGTAGTCCAGCGAACAATGCGACCAGGGCCTGCATGGTGATTTCGGTAAAATTTGCTCGGCGAATGCTCTACACAGGCTGCGAGGGATTCCTAGCATCGGTTCGGGACACACGGCAGGACTACGCAAACGTTGAGTCAACTTCCGTTGAGGCAGAGTTCCCCGATGTGTTCCCGAGCGAACTACCCGGTATGCCGCCAGACCGGGAGATTGAATTCACTATCGACACATTTCCAAATACACAGCCGATTTCCAAGCCTCCGTACAAAATGGCACCTGCAGAGCTGAATGAATTAAAGTGCCAACTCCAGGAATTACTTGATCGTGGGTTCATCCGTCCGAGCGTGTCTCCTTGGGGCGCTCCCGTGCTCTTTGTGAAGAAAAAGGACGGAACTTTACGTCTCTGCATAGACTACAGAGAATTAAACAAAGTCACAATCAGAAACAAATATCCTCTGCCACGGATAGACGACTTGTTTGATCAGTTACAAGGAGCAACGGTATTCTCTAAGATCGATCTTCGCTCGGGTTACCACCAGCTGAAGATTAAGCTCGGAGATGTGCCGAAGACTGCTTTTCGAACCCGCTACGGCCATTACGAGTTTTCCGTGATGCCGTTTGGACTGATGAATGCCCCTGCTGTATTCATGGATATGATGAACCGTGTATTTAGGCCCTTCATCGATAAATTCGTGGTGGTGTTTATCGATGACATCTTAGTGTACTCGAAGACTAGGGATGAGCACGCAGGACACCTGCGGATGGTGCTGCAAACCCTTCGAGACCACAAGTTGTATGCCAAATTAAGCAAATCAGGATTTTGGCTGGACAGTATCTCGTTTTTGGGGCATATCATCTCCTCGGAAGGCATCTCAGTTGATCCGAAGAAGATAGAAGCAATCACGCAGTGGAAACGACCGGAGTCAGCTAGCGACATCCGAAGTTTCCTTGGTCTGGCAGGGTACTACCGTAGGTTCATACAGAACTTTGCTAGGATTGCTTCACCTTTGACTCAGTTGACACGGAAGAGTGCAAAGTTTTCTTGGACGGACGACTGCGAAGCTTCGTTTATGGAATTAAAGCAGCGCCTCGTCTCAGCACCAATTCTCACTCTGCCGAACGGACCGGATGACTTTAAAATATATAGTGATGCCTCAGAAAAGGGTCTAGGATGTGTCCTGATACAGCGCGATAAGGTGATAGCCTACGCGTCTAGACAGCTAAAGCCTCACGAGCAGAACTACCCAACGCACGATCTCGAACTTGCCGCGGTAGTGTTTGCATTGAAGCTGTGGCGTCACTATCTTTATGGCGTGCCGTGTGAAATCTATACGGACCATAAGAGCCTGAAATATTTGTACACTCAGAAGGATTTGAATCTTCGGCAGCGGCGATGGCTTGAACTCCTGAGCGACTTCGATCTCACGATCAGATACACACCTGGAAAGGGAAACGTAGTAGCTGACGCGTTGAGTCGAGTGTTTGTAGGGAGTTTGGTTATTGATGATAGGCTGTGCCGAGATCTGGAATCGCTGGGTATTACACTGAAAATAAGATATAAGAAGTAGGCGCAAGTAGCCCAACTGCGCCTCAAACCCGACTTGTTACATAAAACGAAGGCCGCTCAGAAGGACGACCCGTACCTGCAAAAGATACATGCCCTCATTTTAGCAGGAAAGGCGTCCGACTTTGCGGTAAGCACGGATGGGACGCTTCGAGTAAAGGGAAGACTATGCGTTCCGAACGACGCGGCCCTCAGACAAGAGATACTCACGGAAGCCCACTATGCTAGTTATACTTCTCATCCGGGTAGCACTAAGATGTATCGGGATCTTCGCACGATATTTTGGTGGCACGGCTTGAAACGGGATGTGGCGCAGTTCGTGTCGCATTGCATGGCTTGTCAACGAGTGAAGGCCGAACACCAGAAACCAGGCGAAGAGCTGCAGAACCTTGCTATTCCGGAGTGGAAATGGGATGATATAACGATGGATTTTATTGTTGGCTTGCCGAGGACGCAACGGGGACATGATACAGTCTGGGTTATCGTCGATCGACTCACCAAGTCAGCTCACTTTCTGCCTATCAAATCTACTTGGAGTGCCGACCGCCTGGCTCAGATATACCTCAACGAAATCGTTCGACTCCATGGCGTGCCCGTATCTATAGTCTCCGATAGAGATGGTCGATTTATATCACATTTCTGGTGAAGCCTGCAGTCAGCAATGGGGACGAAGTTGAAGTTTAGCTCCGCCTACCATCCAGAGACCGACGGCCAAACCGAACGTCTCAACCAGATCCTCGAAGACATGCTGCGACTCTACGCCTTGGACACGAAGACTAGTTGGGACCTTCATCTACCTCTAGCCGAATTTGCTTACAATAATAGTTATCAATCAAGCATTCAAATGGCGCCGTATGAGGCGCTATACGGGAGGAAGTGTCGATCTCCGATCTGTTGGGACGAAGTTGGGGAGCGGCAAGTACTTGGCCCTGAGCTCGTGGAGCAGACCGTCCAGAAAGTTTGGCTGATTCGGGACAGATTAAAGATAGCTCAAAGTCGTCAGAAGAGCTATGCGGATGTTCATCGCAGACCGCTAGAGTTTCAAGTAGGAGACTGGGTATTCCTTAAGGTCTCGCCCATGCGAGGGGTCAGCAGGTTCGGAGCAAAGGGAAAGCTAAGTCCACGATTTGTCGGCCCGTTCGAAATACTAAAGCGAGTTGCCTCAGTTGCTTATCAGATTGCCCTACCACCATCCCTAGCTGACGTACATGATATATTCCATGTTTCCCAACTTAGAAAATATGTGTACGATCCAAGCCACGTGGTAGACCTAGGACAACTGAACCTTCAGCCCGACTTGACGTATGTAGAACAGCCGGTCCAAATTTTGGATAGAAAAGAAAAGCTGCTTCGGACCCGTTCGGTTCCTCTAGTGCGCGTGCTTTGGCGGAATCACTCTGTCGAAGAATCTACTTGGGAGCTCGAATCTGATATGAGGGAACGGTTCCCCTCATTATTTTCTAGTGGTAGGTTCTATTCCTTAAGTTTTGGGATGAAACTTCCAATTAGTTGGGTAGGATGTGGTGCCCCGTTCCCCCTATTCGGAGAGCGCGGCTAAGAAATACAAGACGGTATCGTTCGATCGGGATAGATTGAATCAAGAACTCATCCTCGTTATGGATTTGTCTCTTCGGAATCGATTCCCATATTCAGTGGACCGTGCCCCCGGGATCGACTTAGCGGCAGAGTCAGGAGGGACCTCTCCGCTGCATTCTTTGTTGCCTAGTTTTTACTGTCGCTTGTTGCTTTCGTGCCTTGAGTTGGTTTTCGGATTTGCTTGGATTTTCTTGAACGGTTTTGATGGATTTCATTGCTTTTGTTCTTAGGACTGCACTTCAATTTCGATAAAGGAAAGAGGGGAAGAAGTACTGATCAGCTGTTCATGTCAATACAGGTGAACCAGCTGTAGGCGTCG
Organism: Iris macrosiphon; assembly: GCA_036927795.1. Taxonomy (NCBI): domain Eukaryota; kingdom Viridiplantae; phylum Streptophyta; class Magnoliopsida; order Asparagales; family Iridaceae; genus Iris; species Iris macrosiphon. The sequence continues at coordinate 220,579,969 of JAYESA010000004.1, read as the reverse complement.
CTCGAGCGGACTCCTAAAGCACTTCTTTCCTTTTCCTTCCAACTACCAAAGTGAGTGGCTACCAACCCGATTAGCTAGCCCTTCTTGCTAGTCTTCACATCAAAATCTTGTGTTCGTGCTTGCCCCGATCAAACGATACCAAGTAAATAACTAAAAGATATCAAGATAATAAGGGAATAGACTTGGGAAATATTGCTTGTCAAATGAAACTGGTGAACGGTTACTTACTTATATGCTTGCTCGTTTGGAATATTTATCATATGCATAAATATAAGTTAGAATGTATATTCTTTCTTAAAACTGTGCTATGTATAGAACTCATTTTCAAAGCAATAACTCAACAGGAAGACTATGCTAAAGTAAATCTTGCCTGTTACTGCCATGCTCCTGATACGCCCGGATTTACCTCGATGCTAACTTAGTGTACTGCGTTGATCACGGACAACTTATGCATAAGGTCTTAGTTCCTGCGGACGGTCGCTGGGGCTCCGGCACCGGTTCGATCCGGACGGAACTCATGATAGTCGCCTGCTATAGGACGGAATGCCTTGGGACGTCCTGATCTATGCGTCGCACAGCACTCCGTACTGAGACTAGCCCGTCCATTATGGCAACGTGCCAGTGATCCCCCTTGTATATTTAAACCTGTTGCTACTAACTTGTGTCTTCTTGGCAGGGAAGGCAAGGTAAGTATTATGCAGGTGGTTCAGACGGGCAGGTAAATATTACCGAATGGTGGCAAGTTATTTCAATGATTCTATATATATGTCTTGCTGTAAAATGAACTAAGGCAAGATAGAAACCCACAAATATGCATGCTTCATTAAAACAACGTGTTGATTGGTATAGTTGGGATAGCTTGCCTTCACCAGTACGTTTCGATGTACTGACCCTCGTTGAAACAGGTTCCCCGCGCTAAGGAGAGCCGAGCGAGGAGCAGGAGACAAACCCCCAATCCAGTCCAAGCTGTAGGCACGCCTCGACCGTGCCAACCTTTTGAAGAAGCATTTTGAAGAAGAAGCTAGCCACCAAGTAACCATGCAACTTCGTGGCAAGGCAGTCGTTCTGACGCAAGGTCTTATATTTTGAGTTTAGTAAGGATGTAATGTACAGGACTGCTATCTCATTTTGTGTCAACACTTTTGTAAGCCCATAGAGGCAATCCTTATGACTCAGTTCAAGGAGTTTGTAATAGATGTTCATATTATCAAAAAAAAAGAACTTTTCCATGTTTCAATATGTTTTTCAATTATCTGCGTACTCTGAATATGTGCTCGCTATGCGAAACAAAAATACTTAGCCTTGTGCGGTGCGCAACCTAGGCCCGCACGGCGGTCACGCCCGGGGGACGACTAACGATTCCGCGGGATCGGGGCGTGACAATTATAGTGGATAAAACTCTAAACTTGAGTTGGTAGTTGCATTTGCTCTCTATTACTCTTACTGCTTTACACTACTATCTAGCATATACACTTTGAGTTGGTAGCTACCTTCACTCTGCTTAATTTTTAATTTGAAATATTATTCCGCTGCACTCTATTCACCCCCTCTAGAGTTGCTTTACGGTCCTTTAATTGGTATCAGAGCAGGAGCTCTTTATATAGGAACTATTGCTCATACCAATTGCTCCTACAATTGGTATCAAAGCAGGTAGTCTCTTATTTAGTTTCTGATCCCAATTGCTCCTTCAATTGGTATCAGAGCTGGTTCTCTTAATATTTGGCTTAATATTCTAAGAGACTTATGACAAATGTTAGATATATCCATACCAACAATGGTGAAGGCCAGTCCACAAATAGGATACCCCTATTTGATGGTACTAACTACACGTATTGGAAGACACGTATGAGTTTCTCTTTAAAATTACTTGATTTTAATCTTTGGTATGTTGTATTAGATGGATAAAAGAAGCCACCTAGAATAATTGTAGATCGAAACCTTTTAAAGAAACCCCATGATAAGTATACAGACACAGAGAAGAAACAAGCTAGTCTTGATGCTAGAGCTATTAATACTTTATTTTATACTATAGACATGATTGAATTTAATAGGGTATCAACATGTACCACTTCATATGAGGTTTGGAAGATCCTTGAGATAATGAATGAAGGAACCACTCAAGTGAAGGAATCAAAAATTAGTAGACTGACGCAAGAATATAAGGCATTCAAGATGAATCCAAATAAGACCATCACTGGGATGTTCACAAGATTCCTCGATATTGTCAACCCTCTATCCTCTCGTGGCAAGAAGTACATCAATCATGAGAAGATTAATAAGGTACTCAGAGGACTTACCAAGAATTGGAATCCCAAGGCCACTACAATTATTGAAGGGAATGATCTCACCATCATGACTCTTGAGACAATAATGGAAAAGCTGATGACTCACGAGCAAGACCTCAAAGAATTTGAAGACTCAACTCCCAAAGAGAAGGTCATCGCACTCAAGGCACATCATAAAAGATCCTCTGACAATGCCTTTGAAGATGAAGGAACCGACGATAATTCACAAAATGAGGATCTGGCCCAAATTTCTAGGAGCTTCGTCAAACGATTCTTGATGTTATAAAATCAAACTACAAGAAAAAAGATCTTGATGAATAGCCAATTTGCTACAACTGTAAAAGGCTACGCCACATGATGAAAGATTGCTCCAAAGAAAAAAAAAGAGAATCAAGATAAACGATCAAACAAAGGAGAATCTTTGTCTCATAAATATGCAAATACAAGCATCTGGTGTGAAAGTGAAGCTATCGATTCGAAAGTAGAAATCTCTCGACATGCTACAAATATATGCTTAACGACATTATCAAACGAGGTACAAGATAATCCTTTATTTGAAAAGTTTTCTTATAATGAATTATCTGATGCTTTCAATAATTTATTTGAAGATCAAAAGAAGCTTATGAATAAGTATAAACAAGCTAGAAAAAATATTAAATCTTATCAGCTTGAGAATAAAAATCTTACTTGTCTACTAAATGAAGCTAGAGATTATTCCTCTTCTGACGATTCTATTTATATCTCCAAACTTAAGCTTAGCTTACAAGAAGCACTTGACTACTTTGATGAAAGTAATTAAGAGAATGCTAAACTTAAGGAGAATTTTGAACAAGAAAGGAAGAAGTACTCTAATGTACCACTTAGAATTAATGCTCTTACTACTAAATATGATAATTTATATGCCACCTCTAAAAAGTTAGAGATTAGATTGGAAAAGTAGGTTGTACAACCTACTACTCAATCTAACACAAGACACGTGGCTAAACAAAAGAGCACTCACAACAAGACACCAGCAAGCAAACTAAATGCTTCACACTATCATGCATGTAGAACACAACATTCTTCGCATAACCATGCATTTTATTATAAATATTCACGCAAGACACGTCACACCACTTTACATAGTCATGTCTACCCATCTATGCCTAACACAAATGCCTATGCTATATGTCATTACTGTGGTTTAAAAGAACACATTATACATCAGTGTAAGGCTAGAAAATTGGTTGATATGAATATGTATAAGTAGGTTCCCAGAGCTAAAAAAAAATATGGATCCAAATCTTGGATACCAAAGTCTCTGCCTAATGATGTAGGTAGAACGCTTTGTGTCAGGATTTAACACGTCAGGATTTAACACCGAGAAGAATGTTGTTGATTGCAAATCTACAAAGGTTATCTATCAAGCAATTGCACCAAAATAAGTATGGCCACTTGAGACACTTTGGTAACGTTCTAATTGATAGTCAATATAAGATATATGAAACTAGCATGATTAGTTTAATTTTCTTTGGATTCATGGCTAGTTATTGATTACTTCACCCTATAGAGTTATTTACTTTCTACTAGTATAAAATAATTGTCTATGCATGCTTTATATCTTTTAGTAAAATTTATTCGTCAAGAATTATGATTCTAGATTTTAATGTTGTATGATGTTATAATTAGCATATATACCTATTAAATTTAAGTTCTTTAAAGTTAAGATTACTTTTGGTTATAAACCGAAAGGGCCCTTCTGTCAAAAAGGTGTAAATAGCCTAAGTGATACGGTACTTAAGTGTCTCTGGACCACCGCTAGCTGGGATCCGGTCCCTACAGCTAACCCAAGATGATCAACACTTTATTGAATAATGATTTGTTAAGGTCTATTTTTAATTATTTTTATAATACATCAGTGAATCTAAGTCCTACTTTTGACTTAAAGTTGACAACTTTTAGTATATGCTATAACACTATGACTTTTAGTAAGCACTACTTGATTTTTCTAGCTATTTCTGTACTATGTTACTAGTTTAAAATTTAGACTTCTGACTAGTTGCAATGATATGCATATTTTATTTTCTAATACATAATTGAATGCTAGACTATGCTTGTGATATATAAGACACTACCAAAATATGATAAAATAATGACATTTTTTAGCGACATAATAATAAAACGTCGCTAATATAAAGATTTCAACGACTCCAAAAATAAATGTCGCTATATGTCGCTGTTGAGCGACAATAATTAAGTTTTTTAAAGAATAGTCACTATAAGCTTCTTTAAGGTCGCTAAACGTCGTTGAATTTTTTAATTTAGCGATGTTTATTAACCTATTTAGCGACGTTTATTTTTTGAATTTTAGCGACGTTTTTAGCGACGTCATTAACGTCGCAAACTATTTTTATTAGCGACGTCATGCGACGTCATAAGTTGACGTTACTAAACGTCGCTAAAATTTTAGTATAGATTTTGATTCCCCCCTTCTGTCGAAGACTTTCCCTAATTTTTCAAAAACTCCTCTTTTCCCTCTTTCTGGCGAACTACACCCTCCGGCGTCCTCCACAGCGACCTACTCCAGCGTCCCCTCCTCCTCCTCCTCCTCTAGGTAAATCCTAACTCTCTCTCTCTCTCTCACACACACACACACAAATACAGTTGCACATGACATGACACTGACACTGACACGACACACATACTGACACAGACACGACACAGTTTATAAGAGAGGGTATAAACCCTAACCCTAACCCTAACCCAATCTCTCTCTCTCTCTCTTTCTCTTTCTCTTTCTCTCTCTCTCTCTCTCTTTCTCTCTCTCTCTCTCTCAGATGCACATGATATGACACTGACACAGACACGATACATATACACACTAACACAGACACGACACAGACTGTCATAGAGGGTATAAATCCTAACCCTAACCCTAACCCTAACCCGATCTTTCTCTCTCTCTCACACACAGATGCACACGATATGACACAGACATAAACACAGACACAGACATGACATACACACTGACACAGATACGATACAGACTGTCACAGAGGGTGTAAACCCTAACCCTAACCTGATCTCTCACTCTCTCTCTCTCTCTCAGATACAAACACGACATGACACTAACACAGATATGACACACACACACTGACACATACACGACACAAATATTACCACAAAGGGTATAAACCCTAACCCCCCCTCTCTCTCTCTCTCAGACATATGTTTAATACTATATAATTAGTACATAACTTATACTATCATGACTTAATAACTTACAATAACTGCTACTAACTTAATATAACTGATACCAACTTAATACCAATACTAATGCTAGATGACACTAGACTAACTAGACAAACTTAGCTTACTCTAATTGATGTCTGATATTCTAACTTGATATCTAACTCAAATAACTAAAATCTAAACTTTACCCTAGCCGATAATTACTAACTAGCGTTCACTAATAATGCATCTAACTGATACATTCATCAGTCAGTGATATACACATAGTAGTACATAAACACAGTGGACTGAAAACTAATGCCGCCACTATTGATATTCTCTATAATATATACATCAATACCTTCCAACTGAAGGCACTAACCAAAGGCCCATCAGTGTACTATTGATACCAAACTAGACTGACATCAAGCCCTTAGTTGTAGTACGATCAACTCGAGTGACTTACTCACAACTTATACCTATAACCATTCCCCACATACACACAACCATAGTTGATAAACATAAGATACACAGAGATTCTCCCAATCTTCTAATGCCTGTTGTGATACTCAAGTTTAAAATACAACTTCAAATTGATGCTGCCTAATATTGTACCCTACTTTGTACGATGGTGTGCACATACCCTGTAAAGTCTACCGTAATACTCATATGCACATCAAATATGCACTATCGGGTCTGTGTAGATGGTGTGTGCAATAGCCTTTCCCCATCTCACTGCTCACTGTGTTGCTCCCCAAATTTGCTGTCAACTTGACATATACTCCCATGGACAGACACTCCCTTATAACTAGATAACTAATACTTAAAGCAGTGCACAAACCCTAAACCTAACCAAAATCTGCTCAGTTGACACTAACTGATATACTGCAATATGAGTATCCGGGATACAAAGTTGAACGAAGAAGTATTAGTGCTAGGACTAGGTGTATCAGTGCATGTACTGTATTCCTGAGTATTCTTATGTGTGTGTAGATGAGTAGGTTTATAACATAATTGGGTATCCTATGTATATATACTAGGACTAGGAGTATCGGTGCATGTATTGTATTTAACGATGAGCATATACTTGAACGATGTCTATTCATTTTTGCAAAAGTATCTAAAAATGGATATAAATTACTATCTATGTCATCGTTCATGGATGTACAACCGTCATCCTGATGACATATGCGATGTGCGGGATGAATTCATTGAGGGTGTACAACAGTTCCTGCAGTTCGCTAAGGCATTCCCTTCGTACTTGGACGGCACCAAAATTAAGTGTCTGTGTGTGAGATATCGCAACTTAAAATATCATCCAGAAGTGAAAGTCATATATCATTTATAATTGAAGGGTTTCACGCCAAATTACTATCAGTGGACCACACACGAAGAATTTGTGTCTTTAGCATCGGAGTCGGTGCCTTATGTGGAGCCGTATATGGATGTCCACGATCACGCTGCTTATGACGACGGGTGGGTGAACTTGGTTTTTGATGCGACGTAGCCTATTTTTGATCCGAATAATCATGATGCAGCTGAGGAGGGACTGAATGTCGATGCGGCAAAGTTTATGGAGTTGCTAGAGAATGCAAGGACTCCATTATATCATGGTTGTGAGGATCATTCACCATTAGAGATGGTTACAAGATTGTTGAGCATCAAGTCTGATTTTAACATGTCGCAAGAATGCTATAACCGACTGATAGATTTGATTATAGAGATCTTACCAGAGGGTGCAAAGTTGCCTAAAAACTTGTACGATCTAAGAGAATGGTGAGATCGCTCTAGATGGAATACGAAAAAATTGATGTATATCGCAACGGGTGCATGTTGTACTATAAAGACGACAAGAATGAAGATGCATGCAGATTCTGTGGTGCTGATCGCTACAAGGCCACTGGAAGAGAAAAGTATGTCGGTGCAAAGAATCCTACCGATTCGATGCACTATTTGTCTTTGACGCTGCGGTTACAGATGTTGTTTATGGTAAAGGAGAGTACAGAAAATATGAGTTGGCACAGGAGGAAACAGATCGAAGGAGTATTGGATTATCTATCCGATGGAGAAGCATGGAAGTATTTTGATTGAGAGTATCCAGATTTTGTTTCAGATTATCGTAATGTTAGATTGGGGCTCTCCTCCGACGGTTTTATGCTATTTGGACTTTCGGGCTCCTAGTATTCGTGTTGGCCTGTGATCGTTACTCCGTACAATCTACCGCCTTGGATGTGCATGGAGACTCCGTATATGTTCCTAACCATTATTATCCTGGGTCCAAACAATCCGAAGAGGAATATCGATGTATATTTACAGCCTTTGATAGATGAGTTGAATCAATTGTGGGAAGTAGGTGCCAACACGTACGATATTTCTAGAAAGCAGAATTTTTAGATGAGGGCAGCAGTTATGTGGACCATCAAGGACTTTTCGGCCTATAAAATATTATTGGGATGGAGCACCCATGGTCGTCTCTTATGTCCGTATTACATGGACCGCACTAAGGCTTTCCATTTGAAACACAGAGGCAAACCGTACTTCTTCGATTGTCATCGACAATTTTTATCGAAGGATCATCCGTACTGGAGGAACATAATAATTTTCGTATCGGTGTTGTGGATAAGGCCAATCCACTGCGAAGGTGGCCCGGATACAAGATATGAAAAGAGGTAAAAGATTTACCAAGTGCTATCGAAGATCCTGCTAAGGGGTACAAGTGTGACAGATTTGACATATAATTATGGCATAGAAGGAGCTTGGTAATTACTTTTTCTGTTTGCACAATAAATAACTTACTATCGCTACTTTGGTATTTAGGTCGATCGTCTAATAACACCCGAGACTGAATCTATTAGAACTCTAGCCAAGGGACCAATTACTGCCGTCAAAATATGGCCAAGTTACTGTGTGAATGGGTTTAGGTTCAAGTCAATAAATGTTCCGATCAGAGACAACTTTCTGGATCTTGATTCCACAAAAAAAAAATTATGTGTGTATCAAATCTTCGAACTACAAAGACGTCGATCCAGGCAATGATTTCTTTGGCATCTTACGAGAGTTGTTTTTTATTTTTGAGTCTTTCAGACTTTATTTCTTGTATTCTTTACGATGAGGCTTTCAGACTCAGTTGTGTGGATATTTATTGTATTCCTTTCGACAAGATTTTGTCCTGACTCAGTTTATAGTCTCAATATTTCATTTTCTTTAAATTTTACTATATTATTCATATTAAATGTATGTTAATTTATCGGTGTTAAGTGTTCAACCGAAGGGGGTCAGCGAACCAAGCAAATTCAACGGAGGGTTGCTCCAGGTCTATTTGTACAAATTGTGAATTCATAAACTTCAGGAAGAATGGTTTGAAAATAATTCAAAATTTTTATTTTTTATTTTTTATTGTATCTTTAGCGAAGTTTATAGCGACATGTAGCAACGTTTATATACGTTGCTACAAACGTCGCTATACAAGTCGCTAAAAATGTCACTGACCGTCAAAAATCTGCTGACATGACAGTATTGCCTTATCAATATAAGATCGCTAAATGAGTCACACAACATCGCTAAAAAGAAAAAATTTAGCGACATATAGCGACATACAACACGTCGCTAATTTAGCAACATTGCGTCGCTAAACGTCGCTAATATATCGACACATTTACGTCGCTAGAAAACGTCGGTATAGCGATATTTTAGGAAATTTTTTCGGTCAACGACTAACTTAAAGGTGACTTCATCGAAATGTCGCTACATACGTCGCTAAAATTATTTAGCGACATTTTTTGGTCATTTAGCGACGTTTTTAGACGTCGCTAATTTGACTTATTCTGGTAGTGAGAGAAGTTGTTTCATTGTCTCTTGCATATGACTAATATTCATTTATGCCTCTCTTGTATTATTGTTACCCAATATTTATAGTAATGAATTGAATATGTCTGTGTCTAGATACCTTCATGATATGCAATATAGCTATTCAAGACATTGTTATGGTATACATATCATTATTCTATATAATTTTTTATATTGATAGTCTAGATACTTACTCTTTACCATATGAACATATTATATGCTTTATACTACTCACCTTGTCTTCATGATATATACTTCGTTTACGGGGGAGCCATAAACAATATATTTCGACAAATAAAGAGAAATATGTCAAATATGTGCATAGTAGCCAACGTCGTACTATGGGAGGGGGGGCTTATGCACATGTAGAAGCTTGGATAAAGATTTGTATCAATATCTTCTATTACGGGGGAGCTTCTTTTTGATCATATGAATGTGAGAGAAGTAAGTTTAAGTGTGTAAGTATATGCTTAAGTAGTATACATATAGTGATTTGTGCTTATTAATTTTGATATATGCATCAATTATATATGTCTTAAACTTAACTAATTTGCAATAATAAAAAAGGAGAAGATTTTTGGCCCAATATTTATGTTGAGTTTTTGAATATGACTAATCGATTAAGTTTAGCATTATGATAATCGATCAATCACTATAGTTTCTTCTACTTAAAATCATCATTGTCCAGATATATAATATTTGCTTCTGTATATTTCATTGTTCGTCTAACATGTACTTGTAGAAAGCAATAAGCAAGATCAGTAATAGACATATGTTATATGACGATGAGCCAAAGACGACGTTATACTAGAAGATACCGTCCAACTGCCTACGACTTATCTGGAGCCTCGCCCCCGAAAGGTATTCAGATTCCCAGATCTGGTTATCTTTGGACAACTGATGTCAAGGGAAAAAGTGTCTTAAAGTCAGCAGATATTTCAAAAATTTGGCATCATCAGTGCTCTTGGTTTTCATATATAATTTAATATTTTATTTGAGTCTAGGACATGTACATCAAGTTGCACTGGCATAACCCAAGTCCACTCAAATAAACCCATGAACCAACCATAAAATTAATCCACATTCATTCACAAAGTCTACCAAACTTAGCAACTCGGTTACCCTTTTGGTATGAAATCAACCAGTTTAATTAGCTCCTGAATTCTTGTCCCAATATTAGAAAATTTGAATTAATCTTATCCGAACTCTGGCCGAATTCTGGTCACCAATACCCTATAAATAGGATTGAATTTCACATTCTCAATATCTTATCCAAGCATTCAATCTTTCAATCCTTTAGTGAGCAACAACCCTGAGCCCTAAACTTTCTTATCTCCAAGATCAACTTCCATTCTTCTAGTGCCAAGTGCGGTCTTGGTCTAGAAGTCTATAGAGTTATAAAAGCTTGGTTTGTCAAGTTCTTACTTCAGTGTTTGAAGTTGAGAGCCTTCGGATCAAAACTTATGGTGTGTAAAGTTATAAAACTTTGGATCAAATCTCGTGGTATAAAGAAGTGGCAAACCTTCGGATAAAAGCTTGTGATTCACTATTGGTAATTATTATGGATAAAAATCTGAGCTTGAGTTCTCGGGACTGGACTAGTCCTCTCAGAGAAAAATTAGTATACATCACGGTATTTGCGTTTTCTCTCTTTTACTCTTACTGTTTTATATTACTGTCTTACATATACACAGTTAGTTGGTAGCTGCCTTCACTTTGCTTAATTTTTAATTGGATATATTATTTTGTTGCACTCTATTCAACCCCTCTAGAGTTGCTTTACGGTCCTTCATCTGGCACTGGATGGACAGCCAAGAAGTCAGCAAATGCTTGAACTTTGACCGCCTTCTATGAGATAAATACCATGTCGTATGGTGATAGAAGTATTGCCAATGTAACCAAGCGGGAGTTGAGTGCCCCGGGTTTGGTCATGAGGATCCTGAGGGGGTTGACCCATGAGATCACATGGATTGTTTGTTCTGTCACGTAATGTCAAGTTTTCGGGATAGCGCAGACCAGAGGAAGGCACTCCTTTTAGACGAAATTGTATCTGTGCACTGTGCCAACCATCATCCCACTGAGGTAGTAGATGTCCTACTCGTGACCCGTATCACTCATGGGCTAGTAGAGCACCCAAAGAGTGATATATTTCTTATATATAGAACAAAAAGGGCTTCCCTACTACAAGGGCTACCAGCACCGAAGGGTTCATGAGGTATTCCTTGATGTCATCGAAGGCATGCTGGCACTCTTCGTCCCAGACAAAGGAGACTCCTTTCTTCATGAGTTGGGTGAATGGTAGATAATGTCCAGAGGGATTTGCTATGAATCTCCAAATGTATGCCAGTCTCCCTTGAAGGCCATGAAGTTCTCTGAGGTTCTTCGGTAGATGCATTTAAAGGATCACTTTGGTCTTGTCAGGGTCAATATAGATATCCTTCAAAGTTATGATAAACCCAGGAACTTATCACTGGAGACTCCTAGAAAAGATTTTGTAGGATTCATCTTGAGCTGGTGTGCACGCATTAGGTCGAACACAGTCCGCAAGTCCGGAAGGTGATCATCTTTAGAGAAACTTTTGACAACGATGTCATCAACGTAGCACTCCACTATTTTTTTAAGATATTTACAGAAGATGGTGCTCATAACTTGCTAGTATGTAGCACCTGCATTCTTTAGTCCGAAGAACATGACTGTTTAGCAGTATACTCCTGTCGGTGTTCAGAACATCGTATGTTTTTTGTCGTCGGGATTTAATTATAACCCGAGAAATCGTCCATGAAGGACATGTGCTCGAAGCCGACAAGATGTCGAGCCTGTAGACCACGATCTGAGGGTCCAAACCCGACATGTCTTCATAGCTCAAGGCAAAGACATTGATATATTCCCGTATTAGTTGTAGTAGGGATTTACGATCTTCACCGGATAAACTTTTACTGATGAAGATAGGTTTTGGGGATAATTCTCGCCTAGGTCGACTTGCACGACCTCATCTTCGGTGGAAGGTTCTCGCTACTCAAAGAGTTACTCCCATTGTGAGCCTAAGCGCAAGGCCCATAGTTCTACTTCAAAGAGTTTTGGTGAGTCCTTGTTGTCTTCCTCGGGGTCAGCTAACGCCATGTTGACAGACAACGTATGTCTAAAGAGGTATCCGATTCTGGTGTCAGGGTCCCACATGGCGGATTTCGTAGAGTGTGACTGTGACTTATCTTCTTCCTCCGAGCCTTCGGGGGTTGTGGGAGGTATGACGTACCCTAAGCCATATCTGGTCTTATGGTAGTAATCTTTGGACTTTTTTGTAGAAGCTCGTAGTCGCAAAGGTAGCTGTCAGCCTTTGTCGTAGTTCAAGCCCCTTGCGGCTTTCAGATCGTATCTTATCTTTTGGAAGAGGTGCTTTGTTCGAGAACTGTATCGATAAAATATTATCTTTTCGGTATCGAGCTCTGTCTCCAGTTCCTCTGGGATAAAAGATTGAAAACTTTCTACTCTGCGAAAGATGATAAGTTTGTCTCCCCTCTTCCTTGTTGGAACTATGAATTAGGATTTCAGACTAGCGAGAATTTGGTTGACTGCATAGGTGGTAGTCACCTGTGTATGCAGGTGCGGACACAGACCATACTCCAGGGAATATAGTGCGTTGAGATGTGCAACATCTGAGTAGTTCAAAGATAGACCTTTATTGATGAAATAAGGTATCTCCTCTTTTGAAATTATATCATCGAGAGAAGGAACGTTAGCATGAGCGATCGTCTACTCCTCCAGTTCATCTTTCTCGAGTTCTACCCCAGTGCGAGCGATGGCTTCAGAGGTTTCCTGTATAGCTTTCCACAAGAGGTTCAAAAGTCATAGTAGGTGCCGGAACTTCCTTTAGTGATTGATTCAGTCTACGTAGGTGAACGACCAGAGGCTCAGGTGCTTTCCTTGGAAGTTTTACCCTAAGGGGAGGAGCTATTTTGGGAGTGCGTACTTTGAGATTGACTCTCAAGGGCTCGTCCAATTTTGTCCTAGTATCTGCATTATCGTCAATATTATTGACACCCTCATCTTGGTAAACTTGCTTGTAAAGGATCGAGTCAGAGTAGTAGGCCTCGACCCATTTGAATGGTTCGATGTTGGCAAATTCTGTCTTGATGACACCGTGATCGTCTGCATACTTCAAGAACTGGTGTAGAGTTGACAATACAATAATGTACTGATATATCCATGGATGTCCCAACAAGACATTATAAGATACGTCTACGTTTATGACGTAGTAGGTGACCTCTGTTTTTAAGTTGACGATCTGATATTTTAAGTGAATCTTGCCCAGAGGGTAGCTCCTTCCTGTGTTAAAGCCAATAATTATAATACCTCATTCCGTTCAAGCGGACTGCCGACTCAAACGACAAAAGTACAACTGTCTCGACCCGCTTTGCCTCAAACGAGAAGCAAAGGATATCCAGACTTGTCCCTACAGGATCCGGCTTAGGCTTTCAGAGGCTCGCTTGGCGTATCGCTCTACCGAGGCGAATCATCGCTAAGGTGGGTGGCTACGGTGAACTTGTCTTTGCTTAGCCAGCACACATAAAATCTGGAATGTTCATGCTAGTCGCTAGGTGAATCACCCCCTGCATGCTAATAAGAATCCAAAGCACCTAGCTAAGGGAATAATCCCAACTTGTATTGTTTGTACTAGAACACGAAAATAAAATATTGATTATATTCAGACCCTTGCATACCAAGTCCCTTACGGTTTTATCTCTCGACTTACCTTCGGGTCCGAGCAAACGTGTCTGCTTATGTTCCTTAGAAATGCATGCTTGCCTGCTTACGATTATCTAACGTTATTATATTGTGCATGCATTCTTGTTAGCCAAAAGACTATCAAATAGTCCTTCTGTGCAATTGAACCTGCAAGTATCCGGGACCGTTAGGTCACCCAAGACAAATCTCTGAACCAGGGAAATGCATCAAGCAAGAATAAATATTGAACGAGAATTTTACTTGAATGATAATCATAGAAGTTTGCATCTGAACGAGGATCGTGTCATGTACTTGAATGAATCCCAGCTCGTGGAGCTTATGCTCATTCAGAATAAGATTATGATTCATGATTATCATGTCAAGCTATAAAAAAAGGATAGACCCTGACCTGCATTATCGCGGACAACTTGTGTGCACAAGGTATTGATTGTTTGAGTTCCACGGACGATCACCGGGGCCCTGGGGCCGATCCGATCCGGACGAAACGTATGTATAGTCGTATGTTACCTGACAAGTGTTATGCAGCGGGGCTCGCCACCCGCGTTGCACGTCACTTTACCTTGAGACTAAATGGTCCTTTATGGCTGTCACTACCGTATTTTCTAGAAAAGGGTATTTTGGTCATTTTATAATTAATTAAATATTGTGCATGTTAAATATTTATTTATTATATTATTTATTTATTATTAGCATGATAGATTTATTTTTTTGGACTTGTGTTAGTGGACCTAACTAGTTTAGTTTAGACTCATGGACCAAAATATTTTAATTGTTAGAATTGAGCCCAACTAGAAAGCCCATTAATTAGGAGGATGATTAAATTAATTAAACCATTAGACTGAAAGCTTCCCTCCTTAATTAATTTCTTCATGAGAGGCCCTAAGGGGTATTTTAGACTTTACATAGTAGCTTGAGGGAGGGGGCAAGTGAGGCCTATATAAAGGGGATGAAAACTTTCTCTCTCTTCATTTTTCATTCCAAATCTAGATCTAGAATTTCTCTCAACCAAATTTTATCAAATTCCTACCAAATTTCCACCCAATTACTTCCCAAATCACCATTGGAGACTAGAAGAGCAAGGATCTAGAAGGAGGAAGCAAGGATCTACAAAAAGCAGCAAGGATCTACAAGTTGGAGGCCAATTTTACCATTTTTGGAGGTTTCATTGGGAATTCATCTCCCAATAGGTATAATTCAGTTTTTTTCCTTAAAATAGCTTCTAAATCTGAGATTTAATCATGAATAATCAACCCATATGTATGTACTACCCATAGGATTTGGTTTTGTGTTCATAGGAGACCTATGGAGAAAGTTATGGTACTTTTTGTGTCAATTTTGGGGGAATTCCGAAAATAACTTTTGTTGTGTGTGTCAATTGATCCTATAGATCAATTTGGCATATGTTTATGTGGTTGGGGCTAGTGTCGTATCCACAATTGGGTACGTGTAGGTCGTATCCCAAAAATTTGGTGATACGTGTTATTTTGGGATTTTTTTTCTCCGACACGGGACTTTGTACATGTCGTATTTTGACACAGACACATAGATCTACATTTAATAATTTATTTTATTCATAAATATTATATGTGATTTGTTTGTATCCTTCGGGATGTAATTGGATGTGTGGTGGACTCGTGTCGCATGCGTATCCTAGATCTAGTGGGATACGGTGTGATACTCTCCAATTGTTGTGTGTTTATGTGTAGATCTAATTAATTGTGCTTTAATTCTTGAATTATAATTGTGTATGTATCTATATATATTATATATGTATTATGTATATTTATTATAGTGTTTATTGTATCATAGATCTATGTATTATATATGTATTAATAGAATATATATTATGTAGCTTTCTTCTACATGCATTAATATATATGTTATAATATATGTTAGGGATGTAAATATATGTATATATTTTATATAATATATGTGTATGTTTAATTAAGTAATTAGATTATTTATATATGATTATTTATATATATATATATATGTATGTAGATATATATTTATAAGTGGTAGCATATGTATATATAATATAGTAGATATATTTATATGTGGTTATATATATAGTTATATTATATATTGTTATGTATTTATATTATTATATGATTATATATATGTATACATATATGTATAGTTATATATACATATTACTATATGTGTGTGTGTATGTTACTATGTGGTATTTTATACAATTTACTATGTATAAGTGTATGTATAGTTATATATAGTTTTATATACATATTGTATAAATATATATTGTGGGTTATATATATGTATTTAAATATATATTGTATAAATATATATGGTGGGTTATATATATGTATTTATATATATATATATATTGTATATATATATACATATATTTTCAGCGACAACAGCGAGCCAGAAGTGTCGCAACAGCAGCAACAAATACAAATAATAGCAGCTTTTCAGCGACAGCAGTCAGCGACAGTTGAAACAACAGTGTATCAGCAGAGTATCAGAAGCTTCAGCGACAGTTTTTAGTGACAGTGCAGAAAACTGTCACAAAAACTGCAGTGTATCTATATACACAGCAGCTTTCTGTGACAGTGGACAGGGTATTTAGCGACAGTTTGACAGTTTTTAATATATTAGATATTAATATATATATAGATATATATGTATATATATATGGTAATTAATATATATATAAATATGTTCCTAATTGCTATTTGTATTATAGTATACTATATATGTATATATTTAGTTGTAGCATATAAATTTATTAGAATAGTTAGTATATTTTAGTTATCAATTGTTATGAGTATCTTTTATATATTATATATTTGTAGGTATGTAGGTACGTATATATGTATTAATAGTTAGTGTGTAGTTGGTAGTTAGTATTTTTCTATTAGTACATACTAGAGTTATATTAGATTGATATATGTAATTATTGTTGGGTAGTTAGTATAAATAAGGTTTTGAATTTACCTTGAGATGCCAAGGTAAGTATCAAGGTATTGGAGGATAATCAAGGTATTGGGTTTGGATATCAAGATAGAGGTTTAGTATTGCGATACCAAGTTGGTTCGAAATCAAGGTATCCATTTAGCATTTATAATTAGGATTTTATGTATATAATATTGTTTGATATGTACATATGTGTTATATTTATCCCTTGTTTGTGTATCCTGAGATACGGTATCTTAGTATCCTAAGATGTAGCTTGTATGGCCTAGATTCATAGTGTGTGAGCCCAATATCGTTGAGTTAGACTCATGCAACCTAGAAATAGGTAGTTGACCATAATTTGAGTATAGTTGACTATAGTTGACTTAGAGTTGACCTAGTTTGACTTTTGACTTAGAAATAGTTTTATGACCTAGAAATTGACTAGTTTAATTTATTTCTCTTCCCCAAAACTTGTATTAATGCAATATTTTATATATAGGTCTGTGACACCAGTTCGGACATCATTTTTTATCATTTGCTCTGGACCACAGGCGAGTACATTCTCTGATAGTTTCCATTATTTGATTACCACTATAATTCAAGTATTTAAAAATGTTACTTATGATTCTTGACACGATGGTGCACGGATTGGTATTGTTATTGGATCGTCAGTCATGGGATGTTACCATGATTATGGAGATGGTATCGGATACTGTCCTTGTTGGTATTGGACAACATTGAATATTGTAGATTAAATATTGGATACATTGGCTAGTGACGTGTCATGATTCGATCCATCATATCAGTCGGGACGGGGAAAATACCAATTAAATATGTGATCAAGAAACTATCGGCTAGTAGTGTAATCATTGGCTACTAACTAACCATGCAATTCACGTATGGTTGAGTTAGCTCCTTAGTGTAATCATTGAATCTCCCAGGCCGATCACATATTTAGTTAGTATCTCAAATCACATAGTTATTGTAGATTCCATTATTCAGTTCATTGACTACCTTGTTCTAATCTGACATTATAGTTCATTCCTTTATTCTTGTACGCATTGATTATATTCTGTTATTAGTATTGCCTATTCTCTCATTGTTCTTGATTATCAGTTATATCCTCATCGTAGATAGCATCTTCTATTCTACTGCTTTATAGTTTTTGTCAATTAATTGGAACTGCTATTGGGTTGTACTTCGCTCCATTCCTGACTGGAAAATATTTTTCAGAGGATCCGGAAGATTGGTGTCCGACATACTACGGACCTCAGCCTATTGATGGTGCAGACTTGGTCCCACTAGTTCTGGAGTGACTGTCGAGTGATTTAGCCGGATTTACTAGTTAGCATAGTTAGTTCTCTTTAGCATTTTGGTACCGGATTTGTTTCCGGCATATATTTGTGTTTGGATATTATTTCTATTTGTTGTTGTTATATTTTTAACTACTTAGTTATGTTAGACTTCTGTGATATTTTTTTGTGCCATAGTAATGTGATTGAGTATTGTGTCGAACTAAGTTGACTATACTTCATCTTGGAGTTGAGATATTATTGGAGGTTTATGCTTTATAGTGAGATAATTAGATAGTATAGTTGACCAAGACAGCGTTCTACTGCCGATGCTGCGGCGTAGGCTGGGCATTGTTTCTGACTTGCATCCCTACACCGGGTGCGGGTCGTGACAATGGCTATACCAGCGACTCATGTTCATATAGATAAGTTATCCTCGCTTAGCGGCTATCCGCGTGCGAGTCATTATATTGCATAATGAACAACTGAACACCTGAACGATCATGATACAATGACTCTCGTGTTGCATATGCTACCGCCTGAATATTTATACATACCCGTGCTTAAATTGTTAATGTTTGCCTTGGACAGGGAAGGCCAAATGGTAAGTTGGTAAGTCTCGTCATATTTTCTCTCATGTCGTACGATGTACTGCCATACGAGTTAGGCTATTCAAATCTTGCATAAAATTGATCCTAAGGCAATTAGAAAGACAACTTAATAGTTGATGCACGGAACCTGTATTACGTGTTTGGATTTGTCGAGCGGGCGAGTAGCTTCCCCACCAGTACATTCAATGTACTGATAATCCACCAGTTTGTATGCAGGGTGCGGGAGAACCTAGTTCGGTGCGGATGCTCCTTCGTGCGTACTAAGACGTGAAGATCACTCTGAAGTAACAGTGCATCCGGAACTGAAGCACATATACAAGACATAATGTTGTGAATATCGCTTGTACAATCATTCCACAATTGTAGCCACTTGGCACGCTTTTACTATTTCAAAGAGAGAGGCTTAAGCGACTTGTAATCTCGGTTATGCGCCGCCTATAACACATATTTATATCAAGAAAAAGAGTTGCTTTACTTTAACTTGTGTTTCAATGCTTCCGCTATATTGTCGACTCAGTGAACTTGTTACCAAATTGCTATGCATTTATGACTCCACTGCACTCAGACATTCTGTGCGACTCTGTGGCTTAGAACTCTTATCGCCAGCCAATGAACCACGGTCTTGTACGGGCGTGGCTCACACTCGTGCGGCATCACGCTCGGATGGATCATAAAGCGATCATTCCGCGGGAGCGCTGGCGCGGTGATTCTCGCCTAGCGGGAATGGACGATTTAGCCTGCGGGAGATCGGAGCGTGACATATTGGTATCAGAGCCTGGCTTCTACGCCTTTGGATTTTATTTTGAATATCTCTGTTTCAAAAGTTCTTTCGTGGGTTATGTGCACGCTCTCTCTCAATGCCTCGATGGAATGTTCCAACAATAAGTCTAAATACTTTCAAAATGTGTTTTGAATGATATGATTGCTTGTATGATATTGTGCTGTGAGTGGCCTTTGTGCCAACCTGTGTTAACCCTTAAGATTATCGCTAGTAGCTTGTCCGATTTCACTACCCCTAAGTTTGGTTGAATGCATATGTTTGAGGGACACCTTGAACTTGTGCGCGATCCAAGACTTAAGAAAAGGTGAAACTCGAGTGCTAAGACTTCACTATCGCTAAGTTGGTTGACGTGCTAACGCTAGAGGTGCACGTCGAATGTGCACACGATCCAGACTAAGCGATATGCCGATCTCGATGCTAGTGCAAGTGAATATCCAAATAAACAAGTACAATAACTTGTATAGGTTTGCCTCAGCCTTGTATCGTTAAATCAAAATTGATTGAAATGTACTTCTTGTCCTCAGTAAGTCTCGAGGATGAGACTTTTTCTGAGTTGGGTAGGATGTAACACCATGTTCCGTTCAAGCGGACTGCCAACTCAAACGACAAAAGTGCAACTGTCCCGACCCGCTTTGCCTCAAACGAGAAGCAAAGGATATCCAGACTTTTTCCTACAGGATCCGGCTTAGGCTTCTAGAGGCTCGCTTGGTGTATTGCTCTACCGAGGTAAATCATCGCTAAGGTGGGTGGCTACGATGAACTTGTCTTTGCTTAGCCAGCACACATAAAATTTGGAATGTTCATGCTAGTCGCTAGGTGAATTACCCCCTGCATGCTAATAAGAATCCAACGCACCTAGCTAAGGGAATAATCCCAACTTGTATTGCTTGTACTAGAACATGGAAATAAAATATTGATTATATCTAGACCCTCGCATACCAAGTCCCTTACGGTTTTATCTCTCGACTTACCTTCGGGTCCGAGCAAACGTGTCTGCTTATGTTCCTTAGAAACGCATGCTTGCTTGCTTACGATTGTCTAACGTTATTGTATTGTGCATGCATTCTTGTTAGCCAGGAGACTATCAAATAGTCCTTCTGTTCAATTGAACCTGCAAGTATCCAGGACCATTAGGTCACCCAAGGCAAATCTTCGAACCAGGGGAATGCATCAAGCAAGAATGAATATTGAACAAGAATTTCACTTGAATGATAATCATAGAAGTTTGCATCTAAACGAGGATCGTGTCATGTACTTGAATAAATCCCAGCTTGTGGAGCTTATGCTCGTTCAGAATAAGATTATGATTCATGATTATCATGTCAAGCTATGGAAAAAGGATATACCCTGACCTGCATTATCGCTGACAACTTGTGTGCACAATGTATTGATTGTTTAAGTTTCGTGGATGGTCACCGGGGCACTGGGGCCGATCCGATCCGGACGGAACGTATGTATAGTCGTATGCTACCCGACAAGTGTTATGCAGCGGGGCTCACCACCCGCGTTGCACATCACTTTACTTTGAGACTAAACGGTCCTTTATGGCTATGCTAGCGACTCATGTTCATATAGATAAGTCAGCCTCACTTAACTGCTATTCGCGTGCGAGTCATTGCATTGCATAATGAACAACTTCATACCTGAACGATCATGATACAATGACTCTCGTGTTGCATATGCTACCGCCTGAATATTTATACATGCCCGTGCTTAAATTGTTAATGTTTGCCTTGGACAGGAAAGGCCAAATGGTAAGTTGGTAAGTCTCATCGTATTTTCTCTCATGTCGTACGGTGCACTGCCATACAAATTAGGCTATTCAAATCTTGCATGAAACTGATCCTAAGGCAACTAGAAAGATAACTTAATAGTTGGTGCACGGAACCTGTATTACATGTTTGGATTTGTCGAGCGGGGCGAGTAGCTTTTCCACCAGTGCATTTAATGTACTAATAATCTACCAGTTTGTATACAGGGTACGGGAGAACCTCATTCGGTACGGATGCTCCTTCGTGCGTGCTAAGGCGTGAAGATCACTCTGAAGTAGCGGTGCATCCAGAACTGAAGCACATATACAAGACATAATGTTGTAAACATCGCTTGTACAATCATTCCATAATTGTAGCCACTTGGCACGCTTTTACTGTTTCAGAGAGAGAGTCTTGAGCGACTTGTAATCTCGGCTATGCGCCACCTCTAACACATGTTTATATCAATAAAAAGAGTTGCTTTACTTCAACTTGTGTTTCAATGCTTTCGCTATATTGTTGACTCAGTGAACTTGTTACCAAATCGCTATGCGTTTATGGCTCCGCTGCACTCGGACAATCTGTACGACTCTGTGGCTTAGAACTCTTACCGCCAGCCAATGAATCACGGCCTTGCACGAGCGTAGCTCACGCTTGTGCGGTATCAGGTCCGGATGGGTCATAAAGCGATTGTTCCGCGGGGAGCGCTGGCGTGGTGATTCTTGCCTAGCGGGAATGGCCGATTTAGCCTGCGGGAGATAGGGATGTGACACTAATGGCAGTATTGGTTGATGGCAGGCGGTGCATAGGGAGACCCAAGGTCTGAAGCAGACTTCGTGGAATGATACTGATTGAAGAAACGGGATCAATGTGCATCTTGTCCACTTTGATGGCGCCAATGTACCATATAATATAGAGGGCGATCATGCCAATTGTTCTTTAGCAACATGTCTTGTGTAAGCCCCTGTTTTTTTTTTCAAAAAAATATTAGAATTGGGATTTTTCACAATTTTCTGGAATTTTCTAGGAATTTTCTGTAATTAAAATCAGGATTTTGAATTATTACAAGATTTTTAATTAATAATAAATAACATTAAAATATTATAAAAATAATATTTTTGGGTGTAAAATGGAAAACTGGACTTAGGGTAATTTTTCTGGATTTTTCTGGGCCTCAGACCTATTTTTAAAAGCCTAAAAATAATTTTTCTAATTAATCAATTAATTATTTATTTATTTAGTTATTTATTTATTTATTTCTCTTTTTTCCGCGGGCTGCCCTGGCCCATTGGGCCGGCCCGGCCCAGTCCCCCGCGGCCCGTCACCCTAGCGGGTCGGGTCGGGTCCGCCTGAACCCGACCCGCCCGGACCCGAACCCACTCCCCAACCTCTCCCCCACGACCCATTCCCCCCCCCGCGTCCGGCGCCGCCCGCCCGCGGACGCCGCCGCTTCCGCCCGGCCAGCGCCCTCGCCTCCGCGCTGGCCGTCGCCTCCCTCGGCCCCACGCAACCGTTCTCCCCCCCTTTATAAACCCCCCCCCCCCCCTCGCCGTCTCCAGCCCCCCTCGACCACCACCACTCTCCGCCGTACCCTCCCCCCGCCGTCGACGCCACTCTCCGCCGACCTCCTCGCCGCGCCGCCACGAGCCGCCCAGCCTCCAGCCCTCCTTCCTCCGCCCCTCGTCGACGCCAGCAGCAGCCGCAGCAGCAACCAGCAGCAGCAGCCGCAGCAGCCACTGACGGCCGCCGCCCTCCGCCGTGCCTCCGACCGGCTGCGCCCCCGACCGCCCTCGACCTTCCCCGCCGCCGTGCCGACCACCGGAGCCGCCGCGCTTCTCCAAAACCCTAATTCCCCTGAATCGGACACGGCCTGAGTCGTGTCGGACACGACACGGACACGAGAAAACCCTAGATTTTCAGGTCCACTTCAGGTACGTGTATCTTTCGCCTCGTAGCTCTGTTTCCAATTCCGTAAATTGCGTTGTGAAGCCTGTATGACCCTCTCGGTGTCCGGACAAACTGTTCGGGGCACCGCGTCCTGTGGTGATCGCACACCGCGATCCGAAAACAGGAAAAACCAGACCCTGTTTCACCCCGGAACTGAGTACGCCCCGCCAAACGGGACGACTTGGTCGCGCGCGGTCTTCACAGATACGAGCGCAGCGTCGATACGGACGTGTGAGATTTCGCGAAAGCTGATTCGGGTGTGCGTGCACACCGGAATCAACGCGTATCCGCGGACATCGCTCCGTATCCGCCTTTTCGGCAATTCGCCCTAACTTCGTGCACACTCGTCAGATCGAGACGAAACTTGCACCATCGGACTCGTAGCGATACGCTGGTCCTGTGGGTCAAGTTTGGTTCGATTCTGAGAACGTTGACGAAATCGCGTGTCGTGGGCCCCACAGGCCCCGCTCGACGGGCGATTTTGTGTTCGGCTCATCGGAATCCAAATCTGGAAGTTCCGTTGGGTTCGTATCAGCGTTCCTGACCTGTTGTCACTAAGTTTGGTGAAGTTGGAGGACCGTTGACCTGGACACGTTTTTTCGGTGCAAAGCAGGGCCCAACGGCGGACCCCGTTTTGACCCGAAACTGCCGTTTTTGCCCTTGTCTCCAAATTGGACCCAAGGACAGGCGTTTCTAGCTATTTGACATCTTCTGAGCATGATGGTAATGTCTATTTCAGCTTCTGGACTCATCTCTGGACTTTTCCCCCAAGAACCTAACTAATCAGATCCAAACAACAGGCAAGTACCTGCACTTCAAGTTAATCTTTATATATTGTGATAATTAATTCCCTGACATACATGTACCCTTGATGTTTACACCTAGTGTTAGAAATGTTGAATTTCATGTCTTGAATATTGGTAGTTTCTGTCTTGTTTTTCATGTCGGGTGGAAGAATACCTAGAAGGCATGTAGTTTACCCTTTCCCTGAATTGACTAATAGCTGTTGGTACACGACTGTCCATCAGCCGGATCTTGATTGAATTGTCTAATAGCCGTTTATGACGGCCAGATTAGCCTTATAAACCCCTACATGCCAACTAAGTATTCTAAAAACAAACACAAGTTCACACAGATAGTTCTGGTCATGTTATATTTCTTGCTGGCTATTGTAGTTCATTTCCTGTTCCATTTATTTCTGTTTCTCATATTCCTGTTTACAGCTAACTCTGAGATAATAATGTTCTGCTAATGCTGTTTCTCAACATGATATCCAATATTTAATTGTCATAAAATATTTAGTTTAATCTTGTTGTGCACTGTGTACTTTGCTCCTTTCCTGACTGGATCTGTTGTTTAGGCGATGATGAGAACCTTGCCCCCACCTTTTATGGCCCCTATGAGGCAGTAGGTGATACAGTTGTAGAGCCAGTTCCCGCACAGGAAGCTACTCCTGCTGAGTAGTTAGCAGTAGTTATCTTAGTTTTATTCTTTATCTTATTTAATCGGGTTTGTCCCCGATTTCATTTTGGAATTCCTGTACTAAACATTTGAATTTGTTGTCTCATTTAATTCAGTTGCAATCTTAAGTTTTATTTCTCATTATTATCTTGCCTATGTTAATTGTGAATGAGCTAGTTAGTAAATCTGGATTTGACCTAGACAGCGTACTACCGCCGATTCTGCGGCGTAGGCTGGACGTACCCACGCACTCGTGCCCGAATTTTCGGGTGCGGGTCGTGACATCTTGTTACGAGAACGTGATATTAGGTATCACTTCCATCACATTTTTGCAGTGGGAGCATAGGGCAGGCTCTTCAGCTGGGTTTGACCTGCACCAAGTAGGTGTCGACGTTCTGCAATGCCTCACTCAGGGTGTCCCAAGTGTTCTTGGAGAGTCAGAAAAGCTTGAATAGCGACAACTTCACTGGAGTATTGGCGGATGTCAAAGTTGTAGAGCTTATTACCCCTAGAGATGAATCTTTATGCAGAGATTTGTCAAAGCGAGTTTTTTCTGCTTGGACTTGTCCGCTGCTAGAGATTGGGATAGACCCGGATCCGATGTTACAGGTGCTACAATTGGGAGCACACCATCGTCAGGATGTCATACTCTCGTTGGTACGCTAGGACTGACCTTTTTGTTCCTATTATAGCTTCTTCTGACGGGATAGAAAAAGTGTAGCAGGATTTGGACTTCTTGTCCTTTGACTTGGTGGCAGAAGGTATTGTTTGCTGCATTAATTATGGATCAGGATGGATCCACATGACCTTCCCCCCCATGATGTGGTGAGAGGTACTAGCCCAACTATTTGGTCATGAGCTGGCGGGAGATTGACAACCTCCATTGTTGTCCGGGGAATTGGGATTAGTTCGTCTTCGGCTTTGTCGTCGAAAGGTTACCGAACTGGAGAGATACCATATTTACGATGACTGTCTTATCATCGAAGTCCAGAGTGAAGGTCTTGGTGTCAAACAGTCGATGGATGTACCACTTTTGTGTGTAGTCTCGCATCGCATGATGGACGTAACGATGGTAGTGGCAGTATATTGGAGTATTCACCTCGGCTGCCTCAACAGGGCGTTTGATGTCGGGGAGCCGAAGCTTATTTTTCTGCATCAGCATGTCAAAGATTGCCATGAGGTTATCTTCTTTGAAGGAATAGGTTTTCTTCGGTTTTGGATCTTCCATCGGCTTCTGCTCGGGCTTCTTGGTCAAGTTAGTGACAAGGGCCTGCTTTTCTTTGTCGTTATGGCTATTATTGCCGTTGTTATTATTATTGCTATTATAAAGGTATTTTCCCTATCATCAGTGATAGAGATATGTATTCCCAAGAGCCGGGCGTCCCTCACCTTCTTCTCAGCATCGATACCGTTTATGATGAATGACGTCCAGTTTTTTAAACTGACTGTCGCCCATCTAGAGGCTGACTACTGGAAGTAGATTTCTGTAGGACATGTTCATCAGTGTAGACTCAGGATTGCCAGGAGGCAACTTCAGTACTGCTTGCCTATATCGTTCGATATATCGCATACATGCTTCTTCTCCTTCTGCATAATGTCCATCGGAGAGGACATTCTCATGTCGCTTCCCCCATCATAAAATCGGACAAGAAAAAGACCCTTTAGAT
Source organism: Iris macrosiphon (assembly GCA_036927795.1). Taxonomy (NCBI): domain Eukaryota; kingdom Viridiplantae; phylum Streptophyta; class Magnoliopsida; order Asparagales; family Iridaceae; genus Iris; species Iris macrosiphon. The sequence goes on along the minus strand of JAYESA010000004.1, from coordinate 220,553,453 downwards.
CGTCGAATGATGAAATATAATTGTCTTGCAGATTACAGAACCAGTCAAAGGCTACTCCGAATAATGCTCTCATAAAGTGTTTAGTGAGGAGAACGTCACTGCGAGATAGGTGTCATGTTCCAGTCTCAAAGTAACTCATGTATTGACCGGGATATGTCTTTCCTTCAAATGAGTTTAGATTGAAGGGCTTGTACTTTGGCGGATATGGCACATCTCTCCACTCGGGGAGATACGGTTGTCATATTTTGATCTTGCGGAGTGTGTCCCGATTGCCCAGCGAGTCCATACGAGCTCTCAGTTCTAGCATCTCCCGAATTGCTTCTCGGGCTTCATCTGATGTAGAAGGAGAAGACGACCCTGGTGGATCATGATGGCAACCAGCCGGAGGCGCGGTCGTATTCAAATCTCTATTGGTCCCAGGTCCTGGTTGCCTTGACCTGAGGCCCTTGGTGGTTGAGAGTCAATACTAGGGTTGTCTGTCGCATTTGAATCAATATTATCTCGCATTCGAATCTCGATATTCGATCTTAGTACCTGCACATATTCTACTCATAAGTTATATTTTTCTTCATATGCCTTCATATTTTTTATTCCGTGATCGACAAGCACTCATGTGAGATAATGTTGCTTTGCTTCATGATATTTGTTGTTATACTTGCTTATTTATATCTAAAGATTGCTTGTAGTTAGTTATTGCTTGTCTTTATATCTTTAGCTAGTCTTGAGTTTAAATTTTGAGGATAATTTTTTTCTAAGGTGGATAGAGATGTCACTCCCCATTCCTGATATTCGTATTTGGTGCGTATTTAATTTTTTTGCTTGCATAGTTGTATGTTGTAGAGAGACTAGACCCATTCTTTGGTGTACTTGGCTCTTGGTTTATTTTGTTTGTTTTGGTTTGATTATGATTTGAACCCATGGTCCAAACCTCAAATCCTCCATATATAACCCAACTTCACTCTCTCTCTCTCCCTCTTCTCATTATTCTTCTTCCATTCTCTTTCTTAGGTTTTCTCTATCTTTCCATAGGCAAGTATACCTTGCATGAAGAATAAAAAAATCTCTATTTTTTATTGTTCCATTATGTTTATTATGTGTTTATCCATACAATTAGAATTTGGTATTTTCGATTTTGGTGGATGGATTAGTGTAGATCTTGACTTTTAGTTAGAAGCTTTTTATGTGTTCTTGAGTTTTTTGGGTTTTGATCTCCTAAAACTTATTACTTTTGAAAACTTGATGTTCTACGTTGATGAGCTTTTGATTTTGAGTAGTTTAGCCCTTTACTTTGCTTAATTTGGACTTTATTTGAGGTTTATATGGAAGAAATAGTTTCTTATTTTAAGCTTTTGGCCATGACTAAAAAGTTGTTGTTGGAGGAGATGAAGAAGTGCTATACGGTATGACATATTATATGGCATGGACTTCTCGTCTCGAGTTAGCATGCGGCCATCTTGTTGGACGCATGACTAAATCTGCACATGCGCCCCTTGGCCAAATGCTTGAACTTGGACGAAAGAAACTTCACAAGTTGAATTTTTTTACTAAGTTCCAAAAGATTTCATGCGTCCAAGTGTGTATGCAGCCAAGAGGAGTATGCGGCCTCGTCGACTATGCGGCCAGGAACTTTGCGTCTCTCTTCTTCTAGATGCATAACTTCTCACCGACTTGGCACGACTTTGTTTAATTTTGTCTTTTCTTCTGACACACTTTATTGTTTGTCACATCAGTCACATCTATCACTTTATGTCACTTTTTCTGACATGCATTTATTGATTGTCATATTGCACATTTTTCGAAGAGTGGACTTTGTCTCGCCTATGCGTCCAAGCCAATTCGCGCAATACCAAGCAAAGGGTGATTCATACCCAAGCTTCTGAGCCAGCGCATATTCTTTGTAATATACGGGACAAGCATATCATGGACTCTGTTGTTCAAGCCATTCTGGGTTCGATATCCAGCAGATTCGCTATTTTGTTTACAATGAACAAAATTTGTACGAACTTTTTATTAGAAACTATTAAAAGAAAGAAGAGTACACAATATCCTAGATAAGAGTCTAAGTACAATTAATTCTAGAAAAGTATAGCTGTAGATATCGGATCCATAGACGATCAATTTACTCCTTGGACCACACGACGATGAAGAAATCCAAGGTTGCTGTAAACAAATTAAAGATTTGGGCAATAAGAAAGCTTTGGCAATATCTGTACGACAAGCTTCTATTACTCTCCTTCTGTTCTTGAACTTCTAAGACTTAAAATTCTTGCCCCTATAACATACACAATGAATATTTATAGGATTTTAGATCTATTATGACAATGTACACATACTTTGGATAGTTGGCATTGTGCACGCACTTTTGATGGGATGACATCCCACGATCTAATAAGTGGGTGCATAACTTGCTACCTTCTTGACACGAATCTTCTTATACGAGAAAAGCATAGGTCATAGGATAGTTATTTCTGTATGTTTCACGAGGAACTTGGCATGTAGGATACATAATCGTAACTTCTCTTTATCAGGTAGGATCGTAGGCGCACTTTAGAAGTGGTCTGGAGACTGGCACATTTTTGATAAAATTATTCATATGGGCACACTTTTGAAGAAGTAGCTGTGATGGCGCACTTTTAAGAAAATTGACCATGACGTTACACTTTTGAGGAATTAGCCATGATGGCACACTTTTGAGAAAGTATACATAATGACGCACTTTTGAAGAAGTAGCCATAATGGCACACTTTTGAGAAATTAGCCATAATGGCGCACTTTTGAGGAAGTAGCCATGATGCGCACTTTTTAGGAAGTAGCCGTAATGACGCACTTTTGAGGAAGTAACCATAATGACGTACTTTTGAAGGGGATGGCCTTACTGCTCACTTTGAAGAGGTTGGCCTTATGGTGCACTTTGAAGAAGATTTATACTGATCGTTAAACAACAACCTGAGTCTGCGTGCCATAGCTCAGATATAATTTCAATCGAGTTCTTTCAGCACTTGTAATATTAAACAAGGTAATCTCACTTTCGAGTATCAGTTGAAGAGCCAATGAAGGTAATATCACTTTCGATGGTACTTGTAATGGCAAACAAGGTAATCTCACTTTCGAGTAACTGAATAAGAAGCATGGTCGAGCACTATCGGCTGCATGGGTGTCATGCCATTTAGACATATTGCCACAAAAGCGCTTCTGCCAGGCTGCCAAATCTTCATTAAATGAGAAGAATTGGCTCAATCTTTGAGGGGATTTCTTGGGATTCTGAGTCATCTATTGACACGGAGTTCAAGGAAACCATTCATAGGAGATGAGGTGGCTCAACAATCGAGGCATCGCTGTCATCTCTTTCTATCATGCGGATCGAGGCAGATCGAGACTTAAAACGTCCGCCATTATTCTGAGTCGTATATTCTCACCTATATAAAGGCGCTAGAGGAGAGAGAAAATATTTTTACAAAACTCTCAAGTTCTTTCTTATCTTATTCTTCCTTGCTGCCATGGCACCCTCCTAAGCTTCCTCCTCTGCTGTCGCTGCCCAAGAAGGCCTCCAAGGGAAAGGGCAAAGGCAAGGAGAAGGGTCGCGTTGTCGAGGCGGACCCTCCTTTTTTTCGTCGATATTCCTCCATCGATTAAGGGTAGGTTCTTTGGGGAAGGCGAAGTCGGGTTTGGAACATAGAGGCACATTGTGAACAGTTGGATGCATGGATAAGTCTAGAAGCTAACTTCTCACAGTCACATGGGTAGCCCAGTCACATGGACAACCCGGCCGCATGGGTGACCCAGCCGCATAGGTGACCCGGTCGCATGAGCAACTCAGCCGCATAGGTAACCTAGCCGCATGAGCAACTCAGCCGCAAGGGTAACCCGTCCGCATGAACAAATCTGTCACATGGATAACCTGGCCGCATAAACAACTCTGTCACATGGGTATCCCAACCACATGAGCATCTCTGCCGCATGGGTAACCCAGCCGTCTGGGCAACTCACTTAGAACTTAGGTAAGTTCTCTCAAAAATTCTGATCAAACTCCTTTGTGATTTTGCAGTGACTTTACCCTCTGCACCTTCCGGCGAACTCATCCTTGGTCACAACTTGCTTTCCTTGAACATGAACCTTAGAGACTTAGTTGCGGCCATCAAGATTCAGATTGACAAGAAACTTTCTCATGAGCGTCAACAGAAGAATGCTAAACATACTTCTTTCTTCTTGTTTAGACAAATAAACTCGGTGGAGATCCCCACTAAATACGATTAGCGCTTATTTAATAAGCCGTACTTCTTATTTGGTATGCGCTGGATGTTCTTGGAGTCGACGAGTTGGTGAAACCTCCTCTGGCTCGGTGTTCTTGAAGAACTTTGTTTTGCTTATCTCCATTCTTGGGGTAGTGCTCGCCCCTCATCTGCACTCAAGGAAAACCCATAAAATATGGGTGTCCAAGCCTCGTCACACATATTCCGAAGTTGTTGTCAACAAAGAAAAAAAATATTTTGATCGACGAGAACTCCCTTGTCATTTCTGTCAACCAAGTCCAAGTCGATGATTTGGTGGACAACTCCCTTGCGTTAACCAAGGAATGAAATATGGTACCCTATCTTATGCGGCACCCTACTTCATGTGATAGCTTGCCTATGTGCCTATTCTTCCTATGCGGTACCCTATTTCTTGCACACGTTGGACATTTTCTTGGTTTAATGTTTTCATCTGATTGAATGATTGCAATGCTATGTATTAAATCTAGAAATGACTGGTATGGCCCAGATATGACCATGTGCTAAATTTGACTAAGTACTTGACATGAGCCCTGTAGATGTGGCCTTATATGTACTAACTTGCTAATTAAAATATGTTTTCTTGACCACCTTATTATACGTTGGATAGAATAAGGGACGTAGTTCAACTCGGGGAAAGGTCTACAATCCCGGCCCTTGTTTGGTTTAAGGATTCTGAATCTGATCTCAAAGGGTTCTCTTACTACTGTTATCCTCATCTATCGATATAATAGAGTAACAATTAATATGACCAGTGTTTAAATGTCCTGTCCTGAATACCTTGCTATATGACAACTTGTCTATAATCTTGATTCTATAACTTGTTCCTGTCCTGACTATTATGGCCGTGTTGATACACTTGATCACACCAAGAGTACTACTTTATATATATATATATATATATATATATATATATATATATATATATATATAGTGAGTCATCGTGCCACATACTCTTGCTACGTGGTATATGTATTTATTTTTTTGCACGGATCTAGTAGTTGGACAGTGACTTTAGACGTGGCTAGATAGTAATGATTGTTGCATCACACTTGGGTGAATCCAGATTTAACTGTCGAGTGACAATATGGATTCGTATAAAGAGTGCCCGTACTTAAAGTACGACATTTAAGAAAGAATGTTCTTGTGACCTCGACATGGGATTCTAATTAACCTAGGTTAACTAGGCAACTTAATTTGTAGAGCATTAGAAGGGAACAATATCTCGAGATCGTGCATGTCGAACTACCCTAAGTTATTTGGGAGTAAAGAATGGCCACCACGGATACTGTATATCATTCACACTAGTGTAGTGTAGTATCTGATTTAATTATAAGATCGAGCCAGTATCTTTCCTATTGAAAGCCTAGAACTGTTACTGATTAATAATTAGATCAGTGCCCCTGTAAATGACTGGTGCATCATTTTATATATATTCTTGCTTATATATCATTGATTTCGTTTGCCCTGCTTGATTATGGCATGCTCTGAGGATACTAATATATTGCATTACTTGGATAACGAGAGATCACATATCAAGCCGTAATACATGACTGGCCATCTAATTTGCTTATATTATATGTCTAGCCATGAAAGTGGGCTATCGTGGTATGATGATTCAATCTATGTCCTTATTTGGTTATTGGGTTGCATCGTTATGTTGCGATAATCCATGGACCAAAGATATGTTATTTCTTATATCATATCTCTGCTTGTGTAATGTGCCTTCTGTTGAGTAAAATTAGGGACACATGCTATTGTGGCATGATAGTTCTACCCATATCCTTGTTTGGTTGTTGGGTTGTGCTATTTATTGTGTTATGATAGGTTATGGATTGAAACTATAACACAGAGTATTTTAACACAGAGTATTTTAGCTTGGACCATAATCAAGGGACGTATTTTATCTTGATGTGAAATGGAGTTCCTGTCCTTGTTTGGTGAAGAGATATCGTATCTTGTCATGGATAGAAAATATGCCATTGATTATTGGCTCATGCATCTCATGCTATAGCACTGGTATTATTTTTTTATTTCGTGCTTCTCTTGTGTTACTTGCTATTTGGAGTCTGACCCCACTGGTTTTGCATGACCCGGTTTAGAGCCAACACTTGAGGATCAAGCTTACTTCTTTCTCACTGATGGCACGCACTAGATTGATGGCTACTGAGGGTCACGAGTGGGTTACTTGTTTCACTGCTCATCTTTATAAACTATATCTTTTGGGCGTTTTGCCAATCGGTACCTGTTAGTCGAAGAATCTGGACGCTAGTTTCCTACATGAACGTAATATAATCAGACAGTAGCAGACTCATTGTTATGTATATTTTTGATCTTGTACCTGGCATATCATTCAGTATTGCTAGTTCTCTAGAACATTCTAATATGGCATTTTGGGATATCTCATTGCTTATTCTGAAATCTTCTATATTATTGCTACTTGTGTGAATGATTGAGATATAGAAGTTCTTGGCCCCTAGGAGACTTGATTGTAGTATGTATCCCCCTTTTCTCTAGATAACCTTAACACATTACTGGTTATTTTGGTATTCCATTAGGTGCGGTTGGCTGAGTCATTCCCCCGCTCTCTAGTATTCTTGGTCTGGGCGTGACAGGTTAGGAGCCGTCGCTGCTCATGAGGGAGAGGAGGAGGAGGTGTCGGGAAGGCCGCCGCCACCGTCGATCGTGAGAAGGAGGAAGAGGTGGAGTGGAGAGGAGGGGGATGATTTCTGGTGTCGGGGAAGGAGGGAATTTGGTAAAGGAGGGGGAATATATTTTGGGGTTGAAAATGAAATGAAAAAGAAGTCCTGGAGAGCTAATTTTATATTTCTGCAGCGACGAAAGTAGTCCTTCGCTAGTCCTTCACTAACTAAATTATGATGCCTTAGCGGCAGACAAGAGACAAAAATATGTCATGTGCTTCATATACACATTTCCATCGGCAATCAGTCGCATATCCATAGCTATCTCAGTGAAAGTTCATGTTCCGTCGCTATATTCAGTCATTATTTTGTAGTGGAATAAGAAGTCAATATCAGCTCTAACCGACATGCATAGGAGACTGGAATTAGGGGTAGTCCTGGAGACTTTAGTTAGTAGAGACTTGATAATGTAAAAGATAAAATATCTATTAAAATAAGAATTCTAATTTTCAAACATGTCTTCCGGTATAATAAAACATAGGCCCATTTGGTATCAATTTTGTTTTCTATTTTTTAAAATAAATATTTATATTTTTAGTAAAAACATGTTTGGTTATATATATATATATATATATATATATATATATATATATATATATATATATATATATATATATATATATATTAAAAACAAAGAAAGTTGTTTACCATATTTTCAAAAAAAAACATGAAAGGACAATAATAAATCTAGGATGAAAATGGTATGGTATGTTTGCTTACCAAAAATAAATAAATTTATACTTTTGTTGCTTATCAAACTTATTTTTGGTTTTATAAACAATCAAATAGATATTTCAAATATGTTTATTGTTTATAGAAAACTGAAAAAATAAAGATAAACGAATTAAGTGATACCATGCGTGGCTAACTATTAAATATACCATTTCAAGTATCTAAAGTTGTAAATACATAATTTTTTTATGTCATTTCCATCAGGTTAGGAACTATAAGTTCCTAAGGGATATTCGAATCGTGTCCAACCCCACGGGATCTCCCATCGTAACCAACAGACCACGCCTCCACAGACAATATAAACGTAAATGTAAAAATATGCTTTGGCAAGCTAATTTTATCCATAACATCTATATTATGACTTAGTTTTTGAAAATTTACGGATCCGTCATAATTGGATGTGAGACTCGTCTCACTGATCTAGTATACGTACCGATATATGTATTTTCTATATGTATAGCTTGCTTATTGTTTAATTGCTTACATCTTGCTTTATTTTATTCTTGCATTGTCTAGGTCATTTTTGCTAATTTCTCCCTTGGTTGCATGCTTTGGACCGTTGGTCCCATGATTTTCTTGGTAAGCGGTTGTGATGAACCCGGGTGAGAGGCATGGATCATGACCTAATGGCCTAAAACTAATCTCTTGGCTATATAAGCAAACATTTCTCTTTCCTTCACTTTCTTTTCCTTTTATTTTTCTTTCCCTTCTTCGTTTCTTCCCCAGCAGAGAGCAGCAACAGAGCTTGGCCTTGGCCGTGGATAACCTTCGTAGTATTAGGCTAGAACTTGACCGTATGCAAGTATATCTTGCCAACCGAAGGAACAACCTTGGATCTTGCTTTGATTCTTAGTATAACTTATTTTAGTTACTTGATATGTTTCCTTTGGTTAACTCTTAGAACTTGCCTTCATGATAATTTTAATTTTCTTGTATTGTTGCTCGTGGTGCCTAAGAACAACAAGTCGAAGAATGCAAAGTTGGCCTGAGAATTCAGACAAAAAGTATGCAGAAAATCGTTCTAGTGAGTGCACTTGTGTGTATGTCACAAAATTCTTAGAAAGTGCGCTAAGATATGTTGAGTATTCGACGCACACTTTTCTACTCCTACGTATGTTTTGTACTATGCTAATTCCTTCAAGTATGCCAATCCTACTTGGCGCACTTTTGAATGGGTCTGCAAAGTCATCAAGAATGTGCGCCATTACTTAAAATCCAAACTAGCATACTTTACAGATATTGCAGAGTTGGCACACATTGGTAAAATTTTCATACATATGCACTTTGTTGTTTCTGGAGAATGGCACATTTTATTGTGTGGCGCCCTTTGGGATATTCTTCAGAGATGACGCATTTTGTATCCTTTTATATTACTTATTGACTAAGCAAGGACTTTTGAACATTCTCGAGAATTGTGTTCTCGACTGCAGAGTTGTCTCGACTGTTGTGCCATGTCTTGAGACATGTGTTTAGTCTTTTAGTGATCTCTCTTGTGCTTGTGTTGTGTTGTGCGCCAATGATAGAAATATGCCAAGCTCCTAGATCGCGCACTCCTATAATTGTGCGCCAAGTCCCAGAGTGCGCTTTAGTTTGAATTTTGCGTCATCCTTGCTCAGAGCACTTTTGTTCAAAGTGCACCAGAACTGTACGGACTAGATTTCTGCGCCAAAACTATTTTTGGCCTATTATGCGCGAATATTCTTTATGCCTGATTTTATGCGCCAATCCTGAATTGATGATTTATGTTCCAACATGCCAGTATTCTTTTAATATGCTTAACTCTTGATGGTTTACTGGTTCTCTTATTTTAGTTATCCTGGTTATTCCCTGGATATGACATTCTTGATATTGATCCTGATTTTTTGACATGATCTAGTGATTGTTGTCACGCCCCAGTCCCAAAATATCGAGGGACTGGACACGTGGCAATGGCCAGCAGCACACACCGATGGACAAACCCAATTTAATGGATCCATCGGGGCGTACTTAAGCTGTAATACAACAATAAGTAGGTCCAATGATACAAGTCACAGTCTAATCTAATCTCATCCACAACAGATAATCACAGATCAAATGCCAGAATAAATACAAATAAATATAAACTAACATATCTCAATAAAAGTGTCTCGGGGAACAATCCGAGAATAAGTCTGATACATCAATGCAATAGACATGAAATAAAGTAACTAGAAACAGAAATAACTGAGTATATAAAGCCAATACTTAGGAAAAGTCTTCTGGCACGATCTCGTCCTCGGGTTCTGGTACTGCTCCGAGAAGTGCTCATGTTTCGTACACCTCAGGATAGATATCCTCTGCTAACCCTGGGGACATAATCCAGATTCAGGTCCTTAGGGGACATAGCAAGGTACAAAATAACTCATGCCAAAATAAATATAGTGCAGCAATAAATGAAATAATAGGGTAAATAAATAACCAGCTAAGTGATATGTAAGTGAGAGTTTTAGTCATACTCGGGCTGAGACTACTATAGGATCTGTGTCGGGGAAACCCATAGCAGTATTCTCTCGAAGGGCCAGTACGGTACCAAAGCTCTGTGTCAGAGTCTAAGGCACTTCCAGTAAAGTATTATATATATATATATATATAATCAGCCTTTTATATGGTAAATCTCTCCCCACCCAATGTAATCTTACGTCACAGTTCACGATGTCTCATGTCTATGTCACGCAAGACCATAACTAATGCAACAAGTCAGGATACAATCTAAGCATGTAAAATGTAAATGTCATAAAACCTGTAACCTATACAGAATCACCATGAATATCTCAGAAAGATTCTGTCTCATGAATAGTGTCAAGTGTCCTGGGTTAACGTACTTGGTAATACAAGCACGATAATGTATAGGATCTCGATATCCATCACTCGGTGACGTTACACAACTCCGCGTATGGTGTTGGCACCCGACTATTAATCGGACGCTAAGTAAAGTCACACGGTCCGGGGTTGAACATTTATATCAAGATTATATATGTATGTACAAAGAACTCAAGCAAAGTACTATAACAGGAATCACTGCGAGTTGGCAAGGTACACTTGCATGGTGTTTGGTTTCCAACTGTGGCTCTGGTATTCGTGAAATTTCAAAAACGTCTTCGGATGCTGAAACAAATATTACCATCATGCTCAGAAGATATTAAATAGCTAGAAATGCTTGTCCTTGAGTCCAATTTGGACACAAGGACAAAAATAATAATTTTGGGTCAAAGCGGGGTCCACATGTGGCCCACTTCGCACCGAAAAATGTGTCAGGGACAAAGTTCTCCAAATTCGTCAAACTTAGTGTCAACAAGTCCATAACGATGATACGAATCCAACGGAACTTTCAGAATTAGATTTCGATGAGCCGATCACAAAATCGCTCGTTAAGTGGAGCTTGTGGGGCCCACGATACATAATTTTGTCAACGTTCTCAGAATCAAACCAAACTTGGGTCACAGGACCAGCGTATTGCTGCGAGTCCGATGGCACAAGTTTCGTTTCGATCCGACGTGTGTACACAAAGTTACAATAAGTTTCAGAACAGACAAATACGGGGCGTTGTCGGCGGATACACGTTGATTTCGGTGTGCGCGCACATTCAAATCAACTTCTGCGAAATCCCACACATCCGTATCAACGGCACACACCTTTCGGTGAAGACCGCACGCGACCAAGTCGTCCCGTTTGGCGGGGCGCACTCAGTTTCGGGGTAAAATAGGGTATTTATTTTCCTATTTTTGAATCGCGGTTCGCGATCACCACAGGACGCGACACACCGAGCAGGTTGCACGGGCATCGAGAGGGTAATGCAGGGTTCGCGTTGCAACAAACGGAACCAAAAATGGGACAGCAAGGAGAGAGAAAAAGCTACCTGAACAGGGCTTTGTAAAATAAGGTTTTTCGTGTCCGCGAAGCGACTTGGCTCGACACGTCACGCTGACACAGCACAGTGTCCTGTGCTAGGGTTAGGGTTCCGGCGGGTTGCACGGGGCTGCGGCGGCCGGAGGGAGGCGGAGGCGCCACTGGCGGCTTCGGGGTGGCATCGCCGGAGGCTGCGGGGCACGTTGGGGCGGGCTGGGCGTCGCCGGGGCTCGCCGGATCCGAGGGCGGCTGCTGCTGCTGCTGCTAGCCGGAGGAGGCGGGGGCAGCGGAGGTGATGGCGATGAAGCTCGAGGGGGCGGTGGCGGTGGCTGGGCCGGGCGGTGGCAGGAGGCCGAGGGGGTTCTGGCAGTGGCTGGAGGCAGAGTCGGGGGGAGGTTTATATAGGGCGGAGGAGAGGGTGGCATGGCCGAAAGAGGCAGAGGGGAGGCGTCGTGCGCCAGACAGCTCGGAGGGGAGGCCGGAAGACACGGGCGGGGCGGCGCGTGGCCGAGCGGGGCGCGGGGTGTGGGGGTCGTGCGGTTGATGGTTGGGGGGAACGGGTCGGGCCGGGTCGGGTCGGGTCGGGTCGGGTTGGCCGAATCCGACCCGTTAGGGTCTAGGAGCAGTTCAGACCGGGGCGGTTCGGTTGGACCGATTTCAGGCCGGTTCAAACCGGTTTGAGCCCGGTTCAACCCGGTTTATTTGGTTTTTAATTAAAATAGGGTTTTAGGTCTTTTAAAAATGTTTTCGGGGTCAAGTAAATTCCAGAAAAATTATCCTAAGTCCAATATTTTATTTTACACTCAAAAATATTGTTTTTATAATATTTTAATATTGTTTAAAAATATTTAATTTTATTTAATACAGAAAATACCTTGATTTTAATTACCAAAAAATCACCAAAAATTCTAGAAAAAATTTCTGAAAAAATCTATTTAAAAAATCCTGAAAAATCAGGGGGTTTACAATTGTACATTATTACTGAAATCCCTGAATCTTGACATGGAACTAATAATCCTGACCTACTAGAATTGAACATGGATAAAATTAACATTGTTAATCTTGAACTCTCGACACTTGACATGTACTGATACTCCTGATCCTTATACTCCTGATAGTGGCTCGACGTAGTGCTCCTGACTTGAGAATTCCTGTGACTATCCTGATCAAGGCTATTAGTAGCACTTGTATTGCATGACCTATATCCCCGGTGGTTAATTTTGATTATACTCGTCAAGTTACTGTCCTGTCTTGCATCATGTCTAAGGCAAATTCCTGGAAACCGTGGTCAAAAATTCTTGATAACTTGTCCAGGCTAACTAGAATGGCAATCTAGAAAGCATCTAAAGAGATTTCATGACTATATGCAATCCCGGTATCCCAGTGACACCTAATGGATTTAGGGCTCTCCGTTGTGAGGGGCACACTTCCAACACACCATCGAGTGTTGCATTACCAGAAAATATAAAAAATGGTTATACCTGATAAATATATACTATGTACCTGTTCGTTTGGATAACCCTAATAGTTTGCAGGGCATGTGGCTGTAAGAAATCTCAAACTATATGTGTTAGTAATTAGGACTGTGATAACCCTAGTTAGCTAATGATATAAGTTGTAGGACATGATTGGCCGTGATTGCTTGATTTTCAGTCTAGTCTAGCCCTGTCCCGATTTGCATTAGCAACTAATCCAGAACTGTACTTGAAGCCTGACTCCAGATATTCTCGTTTACTCTAGAGCATGCTTAACTGTTATTTTACCTGCTGCACTTACTTACATGTTCCTTGTGCTATTTCTTATTGATTGGTCTGTGTCACGCCCCAGTCCCAAAATACCAAGGGACTAGACACGTGGCAATGGCCAGCAGCACGCACCGATGGACAAACCCAATTTAATAGATACGACCAGGACATACTTAAGCTGTAAATATAGTTCTACAACAATAAGTCTAAACTAATCTCATCCAAACACAAATAATAAGATCAACAGCAAATAAAGAAAGTACATCAATGTCCAGTCTCAGCAAAGTATGTCGGAGAACAACCCGATAAAAGTCTACAACACTGGTTCAACAGACCAGAACAAAGGAGTCCAAAATAAAGTATCTGATGAGTACCAATAACATAAATTCAAGAAAAGTCTTCAGCCATCACCTCTGCTTCTAAGTTTGGTTCAGCTTCAGCAACAGCTTCTGGTACAGCTTCAGCTCCTGTCCCGTAAACCTCGGGATAATGCTCTTCTGCTAAACCTGGGGACATCATCCGGATCCAGGTCCTCAGGGGACATAGCAAGGTACAGATAATACAAGCCAAATAAAATACAGTAAATAGTAAATAGCATAAGCAGGGTATCTACATAACCATCTATGTAAAAATGTAACTGAGAGCATCACTAGTACTCAGGCTGAGACTACTACAAGCTCTGTGTCGGGGAGCCGGTAGCAGTAATAACAAGTAATGGGTCTAGCTCTGCTCGAGAGTCTATAACCTCACAATAGTAGTAGATATATATAGAACAGCCTGTAGCCTGTGTGTCTCTCCCCACCCAATGTAACCACACGTCTCATGTCCATAACGTCTCATGTCCATGTCACGTGAGATCATAGCTAATGCAACAAGTCATAATCTCCAGGAATATAATATCTATGTCCATCCTGTATCCTACACAGAATCACCATGAATATCTCAGGAAGATTCTGTCATATGTTTGGTGTCAAGTGTCCTAGGTTATTGTACTTGATACAATAAGTACTAGAATGTAAAGGGTCACGAAAGTCCATCTCTAAATGACGTACACAACTCCGCGTACGGGGTTGGCACCCGACTATAATCGGACGCTTAGTAGGTCATACGGCCCTAGGTTTAAGCATAATGAATAATATAAATAAGCAAGAAAATAATTATCAAAACTACATAATTTGGCAAGGTACACTTGCCTGGGGTTGGAATACCAGTAGCGATCCCTGTATCCGTGGGTTCAGCAAATACTCCTCCAAAAGCTGAAATAAACATTACCAATAGTCTCAGAACATAAGAAATAGCTAAAAATGTCTGTCCTTAAGTCCAATTTGGACACAAGGACAAAAACAACATTTTTGGGCCAAAGCGGGGTCCATATGTGGGCCGCTTTGCACCGAAAAATGTGTCAGGGTCAAAGGTCTCCAAATCAGTCCAACTTAGTGTCAACAGGTTAGGAACGATGATACAAACCCAACAGAACTTCCAGAATTGGATTCCGATGAGCCGTTCTCAAAATCGCCCGTCAAGTGGAGCCTGTGGGGCCCACGACACGTAATTTTTTCAACGTTCTCAGAATCGAACCAAACTTGGCTCACAGGACCAGCGTATTGCTACGAGTCCGATGGCATAAGTTTTGTCTCGATCCGACGTGTATACACTAAGTTACAGCGAATTACAGAAAAATTGGATACGGAGCGTTGTTCGCGGATACGCACTGATTCCGGTGTGCTCGCACATCCGAATCAGCTTCTGCGAAAGCCCACACGTCCGTATCAATGACGCGCATGTATCGGTAAAGTCCGTACGTGACCAAGTGGTCCCGTTTGGCGGAGCGTACTCGGTTCCGGGGTGAAACAGGGCGTTGGTTTTCCTGTTTTTGGATCACGGTTCGCGATCATCACAGGTCACGATGCACCGAGCGGTTCGCACGAGCACCGAGGGGGGTCTTACAGGCTACGCGATAAAACTGACAGAATAGGAAACAGAGCTACGAGTAGAAAGTTATGGGTACCTGAACAGGGTTAAAAAATCTAATTTACGCGTCCGAGTCGAGTCTCCGTGTCCTGGATCTGTGTCCAAGCCGTGTCCTGGCTAGGGCAGGGTTTCTGCGTCGTGTCCGAACTCGCCGGAGTCGGCCCGGGGTGCAGGCGGATGTAGCGCCGGTTCTGGATGGTCAGCGACGGTCTGGGCGGCCGGTTTTGGCGCTGCGGGCGGCCGGACGTCGGCTGGACGGAGGAGAAATTGGGGCTCGGGTTCGACTGGGTTCGACAGCAGGGTTGGGGGCCGGAGGTGGCCGGACTGGGAAGGCGGAGGTCTGCTGGTGGTTCGGCGGGAAGTTCCGGGTGGTCTGATCGGGGCGCTGGGTGGTCGGAGACGGGATAGAGGTCGCCGGAGGGGATGGGTATGGAAGGGATTCTGGCCGGAGGCTACCTAGGTTTATATAGGGTCGAAGGGTAGAGTTAGGGCCGGACGTTGGCCAAAATCCGAAGGGAGACCATCGCCGGGTACTGGGGAGATGAACCGGGGAGTCTGCCGGCGGCCACGGCGGCGGAAACGGCCGCCGGTAGTGGAAGAGTCGGCTTTAGGGATTCGGGGGTTAGGGTTTGCACGGGTCGGGTTGGGTTTCGGCGGGTCGGGTCTGACCCGGATCTGACCCGTTAAGGGTTTGGGCCGGTTCGGTCAGACCGGCCGGTCCGGTCCGGTTCAGATTATGGGTTTGGTTCGGGTTTATTTTATTGGTTTAATTAATTTAGTTAAATTTAATTAATAGTTTTTAATGCTTTAAAAATCCATCCGGGATCCAATAAATTCCCGAAAAATTATTCCATGTCCGGTTTTTATTTTTACACTAGAAAATATAATTTTTATTACTTTTTAATATTATATAATATCTTTTAAAAATTCATTTCCAATCAGACTACCTTAGTTTATTAATTTTAAAATTACAGAAAATGCTAATTAATTCCAGAAAATTAAATTTAAAAATTCTTAAAATTTTCAGGTGATTACAATCTACCCCCCTTAAGAAAATTGTGTCCTCACAATTTAAAGATAAAGCTACTAATAGAACAACACTATAGGAATTACAAAAAAATTACTTAGGATATACCTGCATCCTCGAATAAATGGGGATATCGCTGGCGCATGATATCCTCCCTCTCCCAGGTAGATTCACCAGTGAGTGTTGCTTCCAAGCCACACGAACCAGTTTAATTGTCTGCCCTCGCAGTGTCTTCTCACTGGTGCCGAATATACCCACTGGTTGTTCTTCATATCTCAGGCTTGGGCCTACTGCGATCTCAGAATGATCAACTATGTGACTTAAGTCAGTCACATATCTTCTCAATTATGAGACATGGAATACATCATGCACTCTCTCTAAAGATAGAGGTAATGCAAGACGATAAGCCACCTCACCAATGCGCTCCAGAATATCAAAAGGCCCAATGTACCTTGGACTCAACTTGCCTCTGCTCCCAAAGCGAATTGTACCTCGAGTAGGTAAAATCCTCAAGAATACATGTTCTCCTTCCTTGAACTCCAGGGGACGTCGGTATGTATCAGCCCAATGCTTCTGTCTGTCCTGAGCTGCACGAAGATGATTCTGGATTTGTTTTACCTTCTCCACTGTTTGCATTACCAACTCTGGACCCAATATTTGACGCTCTCCGACGTCACTCCAGCATATCGGCGATCTGCACTTCCTACCGTATAACGCCTCGAAAGGTGCCATCTTGATGCTTGCCTGATAACTGTTGTTGTATGAGAACTCTACCAAATGCAAATGATCTTCCCAAGACCCTCCAAAGTCTAATATACATGATCGCAGCATATCCTCCAAGATCTGGATTGTACGTTCTGATTGACCATCTGTCTGTGGATGATAGGCAGTGCTAAATTTGAGTCTGGTGCCAAGACTCTCTTGCATGCTTCACCAGAAATGAGATATGAATCTCGAGTCTCGATCTGATACAATACTAACCGGCACTCCATGCAATCTTACGATTTGTCGCATATACATGTCGGCTAGTACCTCTGTGGATTGTCCAACTCTAAACGGCAAGAAATATGTCGATTTAGTGAGTCGATCCACGATAACCCATACCGCATCTCTTCCTTTTGGGCTTCTTGGAAATCCTGTGACAAAGTCTATGGTGATATGTTCCCACTTCCATTCTGGTATGGGAAGCGGCTGCAATATTCCTGCAGTCCTCTGATGCTCTGCTTTCACTTGTTGGCAGACTAAATATTTAGCTACAAATCTTGCAATCTCTCTCTTCATTCCATGCCACCAATAATACTGCCTTAGATCTCGATACATCTTTGTTCCTCCTGGATGAACAGAGTACATGGAGCTATGTGCTTCAGTCATTAGCTCCTGTCTCAGTTCTCCATTTGGAACATATAGACGATCTCCGCACCTTAATGTCCCATCCTCATGTATGCGAAGTCCCGTCTGCATGCCTGCTTCTGTCTTCTCTTTAAGTCTTCGAAATCTTGCATCAGTAGGCAAAGCTTCTTTAATCCTTTCCACAAGCGATGACTTCACTTCCAGATTAGCCAGCAAGCCACTCTGTCTTGGTAGAATAACCTCTATCTGGAGCTCCTGTAGATATTTCAATAGCTCAGGCTGCATCGTCAAGAAATAAGTCGTAGGCTTCCTGCTGAGTGCGTCTGCTACTATATTTGCTTTCCCTGGGTGGTACTGCAGATCTATATCAAAATCCACCATCAACTCAAGCCAGCGTCTTTGCCTCATGTTAAGCTCCTTCTGAGTATATACATACTTCAGACTTTTGTGATCAGTGAAGATTTCCACCTTCTCTCCATAAAGATAGTGCCTCCAAATCTTCAATGCAAATATTACTGCAGCTAGCTCCAGATCATGCGTTGGGTAGTTCTTCTCATGGACCTTCAACTGCCTCGATGCATAAGCAATAACTTTGCCATGTTGCATCAAAACACATCCTAGGCCACTACCTTACGCATCGCTATAAACAACAAAACCGCCTGACCCTGAAGGAAGAGTCAAGACTGGTGCTGTTGTTAGTCGCCTCTTCAATTCTTCAAAGGCCATCTGACATTCTTCTGTCCATGCAAACTCCTGATCTTTACGTGTCAACTTCGTCATCGGCTCCGTAATCCTTGAGAAATTTTCTACGAACCTTCTGTAATATCCAGCAAGTCCTAGAAAACTCATCACCTCAGCAACTGATGTTGGGGTAGGCCAAGTCTCAATGGCAGCAACCTTTTCTGGATCAACTGACAGTCCTTCTCCTGAGATAATATGCCCTAAGAATGGCACCTTATCCATACAAAACTCATACTTACTGAGCTTAGCATATAGCTTCTCCTGCCTCAACGTCTCTAGCACGATTCTGAGATGCTCCTCGTGCTCTTCGTGGCTTTTGGAATATACCAGAATGTCATCAATAAACACAACCAAAAATTTATCCAAGTATTGATGGAAAACTCGGTTCATCAAGCTCATGAACACAGCAGGTGCGTTGGTTAAACCAAACGGCATTACTAAGAACTCATAGTGTCCATACTTAGTCCTGAAGGCTGTCTTCGAAATATCCTCCTTCCTTACCCTAATCTGGTGATAACCGGATCTAAGGTCAATCTTTGAGAATACCCTAGCTCCACTCAACTGATCAAATAAGTCATCAATGCGTGGCAAGGGATACCGATTTTTAATGGTCACAGCGTTTAACGCCCTGTAATCAATACACAGGCGAACTGTTCCATCCTTCTTTGGTACAAAAAGTATGGGTGCTCCCCAAGGTGAAACACTTGGCCGGATGAAACCCTTCTCCAAAAGTTTATCAACTTGATTCTTTAACTCTACTAACTCCTTAGGTGCTAGCCGATATACCGATGAAGTGATAGGCTCTGCTCCTAGAGTTAAGTCTATTGTGAATTCTATTTCCCGATTAGGTGGTAAACCTGGAAGATCATCGGGAAATACATCCACAAACTCTGATATAACTCTTGGGTAATCTGACTCCCCTTCTACAGATAATACCCTAAGAGTTGGCTGAACACCTTGCTCTACAGCTCCTCGAAGAAATTCAAACTCTGAGTGTCCAGGTGGTCTGAATATAACTTTTCCAAGCCGACAATCAAGAGTAGCATGATACTGACTTAACCAGTCCATACCAAGTACAACATCATAGTCAGGCATAGAAAAGATCAGAAATTGGGCTCGTATTTCTCTTCCACAGACTACTACCGAACATGATCTACAGATATCACTAACCGGTATAATTCCACCTCCCGTAAGAATTCTCTTAGTCTTCGGAAGGGGTGCAGTAGCTACTCTATGGGTGGCTACGAAGCTAGCAATTATAAATGAGTGCGATGCTCCAGAATCAAATAAAGCTACAGCAGGTAATGAAGCTACTAAAATAGTACCTGCTATAACTTCTCCAGCAGTAGCTTCTTCCTGAACAGCCAATGCAAATGCCTGACCTCGTCCCTGAGCTGGACCCCTCTGCTGACGAGCCTGCTGGAATAGTGCTGCCTGAGGTGGCAATGGTGGTCTCTGCTGGTATTCTCCTGGAGCTGGTGGTCTGACTCCTCCAACTCCTGTCTGCTGTGCTCCCACTGCTGGATAATCTGGCCTTGGTGCAGGTAAAGCTAGTCGTAGTGCTCCCTCTCTGCGTTCAGAGCAGTCCCTGGATAGATGCTGGTTGGATCCGCAAACCAGGCACAGTCCCAATTTGCGTCTGCACTCCTTTTCAATGTGACCTAACTTGCCGCAGAAATGACAAATAGGTAGGGTTCTTGGTGTTGCTCTCTGAGGTAGATTTTTCTGAAGTCGCTTTGCAGAATCCCCCTGTGATGCCTTGGATGGTACTGAGGCAAATGGCCGCTTCAGACTTGACTCCCTCCTGGTGACGCGCTCCATGCGTCGTGCTGCAGCAAGGACATCGGTGTACGATGTAGTTGCATGCCACAGATCCAATCAACCTCTGAAGCTTAAACCTGAGTCCGTCAAAGAACTTCTCCGCCTTCTCTTCTTCAGTAGGAATTAGAGAAGGGGCGAAACGACTCAGGCGAATAAATTCAGCATTATACTCCTCCACCGACATATTGCCTTGGATGAGGCGGTTAAACTTGTCTCGGAGTTCTGATCTAGCAACGGCTGGGATATACATCTCTTGGAAGAGTCTGGAGAACTCCTCCCAAGTGACTCGGTCATGTCCGAGCCTCCTCTCTTCGGCTAGCCACCAATGGTGCGCGTTGTCCGTCAGTTGCATTCGGACAGCAGTCATCCATCTCTCCCGCGAAAGTTCAGCTGCTTCCAACTGATGTTGTGTATTTGTGAGCTACTCGTGCACTTCAGTTGGTCCTTCCTTGCCCGAAAAGGTATGGGACTTGAGTTGACGGAAATCAGTGATAGATCCCGTCGCTGGTCGCCTAGCTTGCGGGTTTGCCTGCTCCAATGCATTTACTAGGCTGGTTCTCAGGTACTCTGCCTCCTGACGATGCGCCTCTTGTTGAACTTGCTTTTGGGCTTGCATCATGGCGTAAAACATCTGAAACATCTGTTGTCCGTCCATTACTTGCCCTGGTGGAAAGACAGGCATCTGCGGAGTGAACTGCGACGGAGGTGGGATGTCGTCACGCCTGAACCTTGAGTTATGCTGCTCAGCTTATCCACTTTGAGAGGATTGACCTATGTTCTCTGGTGTAACTCCATCTCCATAGGTAACCACAGCGTCTTGTGGTGTACTCAAAGGAAAATCATCTCCAATTCTTGGATCCATCTTTCTGCATCCAAAATAAACTTTATGAGAACGTTTAGTAGAGTCCAAGCAGGATGCAAATCAAGTACTTAATTCGAATGCAATATAGAGTTTCAAAAATGATTCAACAAATGGATGAGATACTATAACCTATCCTATCCTTTTACAGGTTTGTTCGGTCCCTAAGTTGAAACCAAACAATTTTGTTGTTTGACCTGCATGGGCCACCACAAAAATTATGTCACACCCCAGTCCCAAAATACCAAGGGACTAGACACGTGGCAATGGACAGCAGCACGCACCGATGGACAAACCCAATTTAATGGATCCGACCGGGGCATACTTAAGCTGTAAATATAGGTCTACAACAATAAGTCTAAACTAATCTCATCCAAACACAAATAATAAGATCAACAGCAAATAAAGAAAGTACATCAATGTCCAGTCTCAGCAAAGTATGTCGGAGAACAACCCGATAAAAGTCTACAATACTGGTTCAACAGACCAGAACAAAGGAGTCCAAAATAAAGTATCTGATGAGTACCAATAACATAAACTCAAGAAAAGTCTTCAGCCATCACCTCTGCTTCTAAGTTTGGTTCAGCTTCAGCAACAGCTTCTAGTACAGCTTCAGCTCCTGTCCCGTAAACCTCGGGATAATGCTCTTCTGCTAAACCTGGGGACATCATCCGGATCCAGGTCCTCAGGGGACATAGCAAGGTACAGATAATACAAGCCAAATAAAATATAGTAAAATAGTAAATAGCATAAGCAGGGTATCTACATAACCATCTATGTGAAAATGCAACTGAGAGCATCACTAGTACTCAGGCTGAGACTGCTACAAGCTCTGTGTCGGGGAGCCGGGTAGCAGTAATAACAAGTAATGGGTCTAGCTCTGATCGAGAGTCTACAATCTCACAATAGTAGTAGATATATATAGAACAGCCTGTAGCCTGTGTGTCTCTCCCCACCCAATGTAACCACACGTCTCATGTCCATAACGTCTCATGTCCATGTCACGTGAGATCATAGCTAATGCAACAAGTCATAATCTCCAGGAATATAATATCTATGTCCATCATGTATCCTACACAGAATTACCATGAATATCTCAGAAAGATTCTGTCATATGTTTGGTGTCAAGTGTCCTAGGTTATTGTACTTGATACAACAAGTACTAGAATGTAAAGGGTCACGAAAGTCCATCTCTAAATGACGTACACAACTCCGCGTACGGGGTTGGCACCCGACTATAATCGGACGCTTAGTAGGTCATACGGCCCTAGGTTTAAGCATAATGAATAATATAAATAATCAAGGAAATAATTATCAAAACTACATAATTTGGCAATGTACACTTGCCTGGGGTTGGAATACCAGTAGCGATCCCTGTATCCGTGGGTTCAGCAAATACTCCTCCAAAAGCTGAAATGAATATTACCAACAGTCTCAGAACATAAGAAATAGCTAAAAACGTCTGTCCTTAAGTCCAGTTTGGACACAAGGACAAAAACAACATTTCTGGGCCAAAGCGGGGTCCATATGTGGGCCGCTTTACACCGAAAAATGTATCAGGGTCAAAGATCTCCAAATCAGTCCAACTTAGTGTCAACATGTCAGGAACGATGATACGAACCCAACGGAACTTCCAGAATTGGATTCCGATGAGCCGTTCTCAAAATCGCCCGTCAAGTGGAGCCTGTGGGGCCTACGACACGCGATTTTTCTAACGTTCTCAGAATCGAACCAAACTTGGCTCACAGGACCAGCGTATTGCTACGAGTCCGATGGCATAAGTTTCGTCTCGATCTGACGTGTATACACTAAGTTACAGCGAATTATAGAAAATTCGGATACGGGGCATTGTCCGCAGATACGTACTGATTTCGGTGTGCTCGCACATCCGAATCAGCTTCTGCGAAAGCCCACACGTCTGTATCAACGACGCGCACGTATCGGTGACGTCCGTACGTGACCAAGTCGTCCCGTTTGGCGGGGCGTACTCGGTTCCGGGGTGAAACAGGGCATTGGTTTTCCTATTTTTGGATCGCGGTTCGCGATCACCACAGGTCGCGATGCACCGAGCGGTTCACACGGGCACCGAGGGGGTCTTACAGGCTACGCGATAAAACTGACGGAATAGAAAACAGAGCTACGAGTAAAAAGTTATGGGTACCTGAACAGGGTTAAAAAAATCCAATTTACGCGTCCGAGTCGAGTCTCCGTGTCCTGGATCTGTGTCCAAGCTGTGTCCTGGCTAGGCCAGGGTTTTTGCGTCGTGTCCGAGCTCTCCGGAGTCAGCCCGGGGTGCGGGCGGAGGCAGCGCCGGTTCTGGATGGTCAGCGACGGTCTGGGCGGCCGGTTTTGGCGCTGCGGGCGGCCGGACGTCGGCTGGACGGAGGAGAAATTGGGGCTCGGGTTCGACTGGGTTCGACAGCAGGGTTGGGGGCCGGAGGTGGCCGGACTGGGAAGGCGGAGGTCTGTTGGTGGTTCGGCGGGAAGTTCCGGGTGGTCTGATCGGGGCGCCGGGTGGTCGGAGACGGGATAGAGGTCGCTGGAGGGGATGGGTATGGAAGGGATTCCAGCCGGAGGCTACCTAGGTTTATATAAGGTCGAAGGGGAGAATTAGGGCCGGACGTTGGCCGGAATCCGAAGGGAGACCGTCGCCGGGTACTGGGGAGATGAACCGGGGAGTCTGCCGGCGGCCACAGCGGCGGAAACGGCCGCCGGCAGTGGAAGAGTCGGCTTTAGGGATTCGGGGGTTAGGGTTTGCACGGGTCGGGTCGGGTTTCGGCGGGTCGGGTCTGACCCGGATTCGACCCGTTAAGGGTTTGGGCCGGTTCGGTCAGACCGGCCGGTCCGGTCCGGTTCAGACTATGGGTTTGGTTCGGGTTTATTTTATTGGTTTAATTAATTTAGTTAAATTTAATTAATAGTTTTTAATGTTTTGAAAATTCATCCGGGATCCAATAAATTTCCGAAAAATTACCCCATGTCCGGTTTTTATTTTTACAAAAATATAATTTTCATCACCTTTTAATATTATATAATATCTTTTAAAAATTCATTTCCAATCAGACTACCTTAGTTTATTAATTTAAAATTACAGAAAATGCTAATTAATTCCAGAAAATTAAATTTAAAAATTCTTAAAAAATTTAGGTGATTACAGTCTGCATGCTGGTTTTAGTTCCTAAGATTGGCTTCCTTGTGGTACTTGCTGTTTTGGGGTCTAACGCCACTGGTTTTGTATGGCCAGATTTCGGAGCAGAACTGCAGGATCTTTTGTATTTTTCTCCTCAAGATGGTGAACACGAGGAGCCCCCGAGGACATGAGTGGGTTTTTTCTTCATCACCCGCATGATATGTATTTCATACTTTTGAGACGTTTAGCCACCGAGCATATGTTTAGCTCGTGCCTTGGGACTTGATATTCTAGCATGTGGGCCTACATGTAAAGCATATTCTGGACTATAATTAGAGCTGATCATGTAACATGATACTCTTGCTAGTTCTTCATTTTGTAACTAGCTTCATGATCATCTGTGTATGTTTAGTTTTGGATGTCTTACTATTATATGTTTTGTGATCATACATCTTGTAACTTGTTGCTTGCCTAAGATTGAGACACCTAGGATTCTTGACCCAGGATTGCCTGATGGATTGTAGAGTAAACATTCACATGTCTAGACAGCCGTGACCGTATCTCGGAATATAGACTACTCTGGTGTACGTAGTTGACTTTGTCTGCCCCTGCTCTCCAGTATTCTGATTCTGGGATGTGACACTGGAGCTACCATTTTGATGTGTATGTATGATTATGAGGGCCGATCCTGACCTATGACAGACCAAACAACCATCTATGATCTAAAATTTTGAAGGACGAAACAATTTTATATATATATATATATATATATATATATATATATATAAGGTATTATTTTGAATTTTTTTTGGGCATCTAGAAACTCTGGATTGACCCGGGTGATTATCACATTTAATTGAATAAACATAGGTGTAAATTTCCCATTAACCTTAGTATTTTTCTTTATAGAATATAACAAAAACTCGATGTTGAAAGTGGAAATAACTAGTTGATGAAGATGTAACGTCTGATAGCTTGCAAAATTATTTTATTATGTAAAAAGAAAGTAAGATATCAGTGACTTTTAAAACAACAAAAAATTGTATAAATATCATTAAACTTTTCTATAATTACATAAAAGGCACAGAGTTTTTGTTATTTGCATATTGAGACCCAATATGCATTTTAAATGGACGTAAACACTAATTCTCGTCGAAAAAAAATAAAACGAGAATTTACGCCTTTTTGTATGGAGTATATTGTAAACTTAGGTCCCTTTTAAGGACGTAAATCTGACGTTTTTTATTTTCGTAATAGTTAATGGAAGGGATATTGGAAGGGATTAAAAAAATAGGCAAAAATAGACAATTTATGTCCTTAGAAAGAATGTAAATATTACGTTCTTTATTATACCAACCGGTCATTGGGTAATCTAAGCGGTGATTGATAGGGTGGGTGTTGAATTAAATTCTCCACGTGATTATATATGAAGAGTAGGGGGGGGGGATGTTTGAAAAATTGTTACTGGAAGTATAACTAAGATAAGACAATAGAGGGAGAATTTTACGTCCTTAATATAGACATAAGTTGCAAATATAATTGTTTACATCCTTTTAAGGTCGTAAAATTACAATACCCGTTTAGTAGTGATTTAAGGAGTGAATTAATAATAAAAAAAGATTTAACAAATGTCTAAAACAAAAATAAAATAAAATTTATTCCCTTATAAAGAGGTTAAATGCAAAAACAAAAAATTTACGCCATTTAGGACTATGGTCAGAATTTAAGCAAAATTTGTACCTTTTATACTATTACAAAGAACTTTAAATGCTATGCATACAATTTTCTGATTAATTTCAGGGCCCATCTGAGTCACCCAACTGTGGGCGTAACAGGCATAAAGGTACAAACCCCATGTGATGTTGCTGACACCCACTGACAGTGACCCAATCTGCTGTTTGGTGTTATTCCTGTTCACGGGATCCTCGCACTAAATACATCCAGTGGATGTGATATGTCTCCTCGAACGGAACAGTGCCACGTCATCGCATGGATCGAGGCACCGCCCAAGCTCTGTAGGTCTGTACCCATTGTATCGCTTCGGTCACCGCCGGTGCGCAGTTTGGATACTATGCTATTTCTTAAAGAGGGGTACGGATTTTGTGCAAAAATTGGAGGGATTGTTTTGGGGACACTTAAACTTTGAAATTTTGACTTTGACAGTGACAGTGACAGTAGAGAATGAGGAATCACTCAATTATAAGGATATGCTATGAGAACAACAAATGTCTACAACTCTCTTGTCACGTGATCGTCACATGGTATCCACGTGACAATCGTTTATTGAAAAAGAACGAAAAAAAAAAATTTGATGGCTGTCCGGATGACTGTTACGTGACAAAAACGTCACGTAATATTTATTTATTGGAGGAAGAGATGGAATCGTGTGTAGCCCACATAGCACGAAGGAGAGTGGACTTTAAGAAGGATGTAAGCATTTGGTAGTAAACTTAGCATTATTGGAATTATAAACCAGATGGTTTGTATGCGTCATGGACTATTCTATGACTACAACCAAATGCCTACAATTCTCTTACAACCGTCACGTGACAGCTGTATGGAGGTCGTTCATTAGAGGAGAAAGAAAAGATAAAATCTGATGGCTGTCCGAATAGCCGTTAAGTGGCAGAAATATTACGTAACAGTCGTTTATTGGAAGGAAAAATAGAACCGAATGTGGTCATACAGCAAAAAAAAAATAGGATTGTAAGAAAGTTGTAAGC